>CM076984.1:16818839-16848839 GCA_039105355.1 Benthosema pterotum | reverse complement strand
AATTAAAATAGCAGATCTGCAAGCATGTGGAATTGCAGATCTTCTATTTTAACTATTCATCCTACGACAAATTATTTGGGGCTTAAGTGGTGAAATAAGACAACCATTCTACATTGCACTTGTACTTTTACCAAACTGATGATACACAGCAAACAGGATTGAAATCCGTACATTTTGTTGTTGATTGTATTGTTCCACTTTTGGTTGCTTTGGCAAGGTAAACCTATTGTCTTCTCATGCCAACAGAGCCCTTTAATTGAAATTAAATTGAAAGGGAGGTGATATTGACAAAAACACTTGTGTGTTGCGCATGCACATACAACACATGCAGAATTGCGGATGCAGGCAGCCTGTGTTTTCCACTGTGCGTTGTCCCTGTAGTCGTTAAAGTCTGCATCTTTCAACTTCCAAGCTGCATGTACATGTACACACAATGTATGTTTGGTATACAACACAGCCACTGTAGTGTGTCCCCGTTATGCCATGTTTACTTTTCAGCAGCATCCAAACCACAATGTGTGTTTGTGCACATCTGCGTGCGTTGAGTGTTTTGGCAATGTGTTGCAAGCATGTGTGTGTGTGTGTGTGTGTGTGTGTGTGTGTGTGTGTGTGTGTGTGTGTGTGTGTGTGTGTGTGTGTGTGTGTGTGTGTGTGTGTGTGTGTGTGTGTGTGTGTGTATGTGATGTAAGCGTGTGCCTGAACGGCAGATTGCTATTAAAAGCCTTTGACCCATGAAGTGTTTAAGCTGCGTAGTTTACCTCTTTCCTAACCTTATAACGGTCGTAGCTTTTAACATGAGATTACTGCTAGAACAGACCACTCTATAAACACTAATGGTTCACTGACTCTCTATACGTCTGATTGTGTGTGGTTGCATTAACATTTCTGTGACCTGGCAGGTCAATTAAGTCTCAATTTACACACACACAACACACATGCACGCACGCGCACACACACACACACACACACGCGCGCGCGCACGCGCACGCACGCACGCACGCACAAAAACAGTACTGGAGCCACACATGCATGTACATTAAAGCCAATCAGTTTGTGTGCATGTTGACTGCTTTAACTGGCACAGCCATACATTCCAGCTAGAAAACTATAGCTCCTTCAGGCTTCAGCCATGTCCTAACTGAAATCCCTCATACCCCATGCCCCCTAGTGGCCATTAACTGAGTAGAAAAAATGAAATAAAAATAATATTGATACAAATTCTACAAAATACAGTATATGCAAATGAAATGGGCCAGTAGCCAGTAATCAATACTATATTGTCGGAAGTTTAAATTCAGTTATAGCAATAGTCTGGTCTGCAGTGTGCCACCAGATAAACATCCTGCATCCTGCACTGTCTAGCAAGTTATATGAAAGATAAAAAAAAAAGATTATACCTGTGTGAAGCGAGGTCCACTAATATCATCATACATCATTCCATTCTGGCCAATCCCAATTTGGATCCTCAATTTTGTCTCCTATGTTTTTTGTTTACACACATTATCCCCCGGAATATGCCAAATCTCATATCTACATTACCGACATCAGCACAAATTGGCAAGTTGTTAAGCAACAGTTAATTTTGTGTGTGGGAAGTTTTACAGGATTAACAAGTGTTTCTTTGTGACATATCAGCTGGTTTATCACTATGTACCATTATGTCACCATTCTCAGTTTCTAGCGGTTTGTGCCTCAGCTCCACTGGCACGTAAAGGTTCTCACGGTTAGGGACTGACCCACGCCTCTGGGTCTGCCTTGTATCTGACTGACATGCGCAAGCAGCCATAAACCTGTGTTAATATCACACCACTTTATCCCCCTCCGCATTTGGGCTGTCTTTCTCTCTCACAGAAGTTATATTAACTACTGTTTTCTTGTTTTCTTTATGCGTCTTGTAACTGCCGCCCGAGGCAGTTGCAACATTCATCACTTATCGTGCACGATATTTTAATAGATAATTCTGCTTAATAAAGACCACCTAAAACCAGACAAATTCTCCTTCAGTTATTTCTCATTGTGTGTAATAGAAGTGCGAATTTTCCCAATCATTGTGATTCCAAGCTGTGTGTGTGTGTGTGTGTGTGTGTGTGTGTGTGTGTGTGTGTGTGTGTGTGTGTGTGTGTGTGTGTGTGTGTGTGTGTCTGTGTCTTTTTCACACACACACACACACACACACACACACACACACACACACACACACACACACACACACACACACACACACACACACGGACAGACAGACAGACACAGAGAGAGAGACAGAGGGAAAAAGATACAAGTACAAGGAGAGGGAAGTGGAGAGGGAGAGAGATAATTCCACCCCTGCAATAACCCAGGAAAAGCTGGGTACCGAACCTCGACTGTGGCTGATCAACACGTTGTGACGAGCAGCTCTCCATTAGCTGAGAGTAGGGAAAGAGGCAGAGAGCAACAGAGGAGATTGATGAGGGGATAGAACGAGAGAGGAAGAGCCTTTCACCCAAGCAATAATCCAAGCAATGCTGCCGTGTAACAAACCCCAACAAGTTGATCACATCCAGCGCCCAAAAATAACCTTTTGATTGGTAACACTTTGGGTCCCAAATATAAGTTAGAAACACCAGTAAACAAAATATCAGGTTATGTTAGTTAATCATAATCAACAACAACAATATAACAGTAAGTTATACATAAATTGGTCCATTTTGTAACACAAATAAAAGCATTAACCTTCAGTATAATATGAATGAGGCACCAAGTGTGTATGTGCAAGGTTTACAAAAAACACTGTAGTAATGTTCCCGCTGTCACCCTGTAAGAAGTCTATTTTCCTGTCTGTCCAGCAAACCTCATGGAAGACATCTGGGAGCTATCTATCTAAACTAATATTTTTTCAGTACTAGCTGGGATAAAGACTGAAGACAGGGGGCACTTGCTGGCCTAGTGGCCCAGGTGCCTATAGAGCTGCGCAGTGACGTCACCGCCCCGTTCCAGAAACCGATTCGGCATTCATTTTTCTCATAGACTTTTTGAAAATGATTCATAGAAAGACGATTACACGGCAGACAAAGCCAACTTTTGAGACGATCTTTTGAGACAATGAAAATGAAATTAAAATGAAAAACTAAACAAAAAGTGTTGTATCCTGCCGTTTTCTACTTCTTGCAAATTAGATTATATTGTAATTATGATAATTGATAATTATTATGATAATATTGTGTTTGTTGTCATGATTTGTCACGACCCGAGTTGGCTTTGTCCTTCATGTCTTTATATCGTCTTTATATGAATCATTTTCGAAGTCTATGAGAAAAATGAATGGGCAATCAGTTTCTGGAACAGGGGGCGGTGACGTCACTGCGCAGCTCTATAGGCTATGGCCTGACAGTGTGTCACATGTTCGAGTCCCGTTAATGACAATGACCTTTGCTGCCCGCTTCTACCCTTCTCTCTCAATCTTTCCTGTAATTTTTCATGTGAATATATCTTTGTATCGATAAAGGCATAAAAAACACAAACTGAAGACAGAAAAATGAAGATAGAAAAGTGAGGATACAAATTAGGATTGGCTGGCTAGAATCTGTGTTATTCTGTGCTGTGATTGGCTAGACGTTGTGCCATTCTGCACTTTAATTGACTATTAAAGCATTGCATAAGGTGTGTGCCACACTAGGGGCAAAGGGAAAGAGAAGTAAAAAGTGAGGACAGATAAGTGCAGATGAAGCAAAATGCGATTAGTTGGAAGGTGTGCCACTATGCGCTGTGATTAACAGGAAGCTGTGTCATTCTGCACAGTGATTGGCTGTGATAAGGTGTGTCAAACAAATGGCAGTGGGAGAGGGATATCGTCAGACAGAATGCATGAACACTAAAAGATGGATATACCGGTATAGGATATATCAAATATGAGGCTTGTAAGGAGGATTTAGAAATGGTGACTCCTTATTTTGTTGTGGCAATCAAAGTTGAAGACTCCACGCATCCAGCTGGCGCTCAAGTGATATAGCTGGAGGTCTAGTCGATGTTAATTGTGCTAATGCATAGTCTTTTTTCCCTCAAATGTGGTCATCAGTGTTTCTATGACTTATTGTGCATATGGCATATAGCTGTTTTCCTTAATAGCTTTAATGCTTTCATGACTTGGCATTATGTTGTTGTTTTCGTACGGATCTCGCCATTTTTCAGTCTTGGCAGTTGCTGTCGTTTTCCACGCATTTCGGTTGTGTTGTGAGAATCGATCAAGAGCTGAAGCGCACTCCCGCACAGTCATTTGTCAAAGGATCTCCCACTATGCTTATTGAGGGTGTGATGAGGTCAGATGGCCATATAAGGCCAAAGTGTGACAGACTGGAGGCGGGACACAAACACTCAAAACTGTCCATTCACTGTCTATGGCATTCAATGATTGTATTAACACACTGTCTATGCTTACACAAACCCTCAAAGCCTGACATACAGTAAGAGGGGCTAACACGCTTCAAAAGTAAATGTTTTCATTGGGATATTGTATACAAAGCTATGTTCACCTTGTCATATTGGAAACTCTCAGCAGTTCAAAAATATTCATTTTCTATGTGAACTGCACAGCCAAAAAAGAAATGTGGCCATGCAAATGTGCATGCATCTGCCCATACACACACATAGTCCTACAGTAAACAAACATTTGCAGGCACAAACATGCACAACACACAGGGTCAGACTGGCCATAGGGAGTACTGGGAGCTCTCCTGTGGGATACGACCATAGGTGTCTGCTAGGGAGCACTATTTGTATTTTACAGGCCTGTGTCAGGCCTGTATTGTACCTGTATCAGTGAGTGACAAATAAACCCTCTTCTATCTTTTTGCCAGCACCATTCTTGTGAGAGCAACAAAGGGTTGTGTAAGGTGTTTGTTGCTTTGTATTATTTATGTTGTGTAAAAGTGCTGGTATTAGGGCTTGTTTGTTTGTGCGCTGACAAGAGCGGGAGGTAGAGTTTCTGCAATCTGCTAGTTGTGGTGGGCCGGTCTGGGACAAATTTGCACGAAAATGACTGGGCTGAATATTTGTCCCATTCCAGCCCGACAACACATGTACACATTTGCAGTATCAAAGGAGAAGGGAGGAGGAAGGAACAGTTTAAAGAAAGATTGCAACTTAGCCAAGGGGAGGCTTAACAATCATAGGATTGTGACACTAACTAAAGCTATTTGTTTGTTGCCAAAGAATGGAGGGCATCTTGAGGGAAAGAGATAGGGGGGGGGAGACCAGCAAAATGTTATGAGCCAACAGTTAGGGAGACTGTGGGGATACGGACGGGAATGAGAATTGCCTCAGTGCGCGTGCAGATGCGCGTGTTGCAGGGAGGGGTGGAACACACAAACATGTCCATCCTGCTGATTGAAAGAGAAGATGAGAAACAGACAAGGGCGCAGGTTCAGTAATAAGACTAGCTGCATGGGAGTGCAAATGGAGAGGACGCCTAGTTTGGGGCTAAATGGTGCAGAGATAGGCTGGGACAAGTCACAGATATAGTAAAGATAGAGAGGGAGTCTACAGGGAAGGGAACAAACAGTGAAATAGAAATTAGATAATGGCAAATGAATCATATATCATATGAGAAAGAGGACAAGTGGTAGTAAGATAATGGTGAAAGGAGAGGATAAAGATGCTAAAATACAGCCAGAGCGAAAGGAGAGAAAAGAAAAAAGGGGATGAGAAGGCAGAGAAAGAACATATGAAAAGTTGAACGAATAATCAACAAAAGCAGGGTGTGATTCACTCCATTAGCTATGCTAAGGTGTGCTGTTATGTGTTTGCTTGTTTGTTTGTGTTGATGAATTTCTCCTGACCCTCCCACCGTATTTAAATACAGTATGTGACGCTTACACACACCCATCTCCTCACATTCTTCCCTCATCTGCATATCATTAACTCGTGTGCCGTTGTAAAGAACTCATAAATATTCAACTCTCCATTCTTTCTGGTGTGTTCTTCTAAGGCACAAACAACACGAAAACAGCGAACAGGCATTGTTACCGTGAACACCGTTTCTCACAAGGAACTTTGCTTTGTGATGCAATACTATGAAATAATGACCACGTTAACACAGGTATATACCGATACAATCCATGGACTGCCATTAGCGGAATAGAGCTTTGTGGAACATCCATTCACACAGCAGGCTCTCTCACTGCTTATAGTGCTTAATTTTTCAGTAGTAGGTGACTTTAATTTAATTCATGGCATTAAGAAGCAAGTAACCGTGTGTCGGGATCCAATGTACCAGACGTTATTGAGAGAAATGCTGTACTAGCAAAGAACTGGGGGTATTGACTAACTGGCACACAAATAAATTAATTGAACTCTGAGAGTGTAACATTCCTAACAATCAGGATATTGCAGTGTAGCAGTGGCCTTATAGATCCCTTGCCAAATGTTGTTGTGTCTCGTTGTTGTTTCGGGTCCCGTAGGCCACAAACATGACTATTATTCTTCAGGTTCTTTTTGTGTGGCCGTGGCAGAGCAAAACATAAGCCAGGCAGGCAACTCGAGGCAAGTTCAGCCCTACAAAACTAACGAATCGAGTAATCTACCCCACATTTGTCTCCTTGTCCCACTTCTACATGTCTAATCCCACAACACACATAATATTATTATTGCTTAAACTACACAGATGCAGCTGCATGTGCACACACACGCACGTACGCACAGACACAGACGCACACACACACCACATTCCATATCCCACACTATTGGACAGACAGTACCACACTTTCACATGCACACGGTAGACACACTAGGGGCTCTGTAGGCTAAAATGGTGGTGCTCTATCAGTGTAGCTCCAGAGTAGCCTTTGGGGAACTCTTCCCTAGACCAGGACAAATCTACCTCCAGCTAAGTTTCATGAAGCCAGCTGTTGCTGTTATGGAAGTACAGCGAGGTGAATAAATGAAGCCAAGCAGCAGAAAAGTCCAAACCTTTCTCAACCACCTGACACTTTTCAAAGTACCGAGGTCCATTGACGGTGAAATGAATTAATCTTTCCTTGCGTCAGTAGGTGAGGTTAAAGGAACAGTACACCCAGAAATGAAAATTCTGAGCAGAAAAGACAGAATATTCATATTTTGGGTGAACTATGCCTTTAATGTCAGAGAGGTGAGGTTTTTCTTCAGCACGTTGTCAGAACAGTAGACACGAGGACTCACGACTTTGTCTCGGTTTTCGCTCAAGTGGACTTGTAGGACACTTGAGGATCAGAGAGGAATTAATGAGAAAAAGGTCACAAGCTACATTTGCACCACCGTTGAGGGCGTGACACTGACGGTTGGCTTTTGTTGCAATGAAAACTGGCCCTAATGGCTTTCTCTGTCGCTGGCAGAAAGGCTGATTAAAAAGCATTGTCCTGCAAGGGAAAATGCGGTGCATCCAATTAAAAATGGACAACAAACGGTACTGATCATAATGTGGTGCCACTCAACATGCCACCCAAATGGTCAGTTCAATGAGACGGCACTGCCCGTTACATCCTTAATTAGCATTTTGTTAATTAACGATGTAATTCTGTCCAAGAATCAACCATTTAGATCACACTTTGCCTGTATAAATGGCTGAAACTACACACTAAATAATAAAGCATAATAAAAAGAAACAAGGTATTTGTAAATCACATGCAGGATATTACCACCAGTATTTCGGAAGAAGCAAGCATTGCATGCACATAATTCTGACCAGGCTATGACAACAAACACAACAGGAAGATAACACTTCTACGGCATTTCTACTGGGCAACGATAAGTGCTGTAAGGCCTTAATGGAGATGAGCTTGACCCACTACAATTCCCAGGGTGCATTGCGTGCCCTCCCACCAGGGGGCGGTTCCAAATGTGAGTGGGCAAGGAAGAGAAGGGCTGTTTGTTTACAGCGCAATAAAGTAAATCTCCCTCGCTCTCCCTCCCTAGCGCACGTTTGTTGTCAATTGACAGCTGAAAAATGACACTCACCTTGAAATTAAAGGGGACTCAATTCAATATATGTGGCTCTACTGCAAGGGGAGTATACTTACTTATAGTGCAGACACATGCACACAGGGACACTGACAGACACATCGCACTCGTCGGTCATGTTGTTTTTCTCTGTGATTCAGGAACATATTCGACATGCGATGCCCCCCCCCCCCCCCCCCCCCCCCCCCCCCCCACACACACACACACACACACACACACACACACACACACACACACACACACACACACACACACACACACACACACACACACACACACACACACACACACTACTACTGAGCTGGAACCATAGTGTGTAAAACAGATTGAAGAGACTGCAGCCTGTCAAGGTACTCCCAGGTTGTGTATGTACAGGTATGTGCATGTACTGTATATGTGTGTGAGAAACAGACAGTGGCAGATGCGCAGGTCTACAATATGTAGAAGAGGAGGTTATTGATTGTAGCCTGGCAGGCAATGTGTACAAGCTTTCCTGAACTCCAAATAATCTGTCTCTCTGTCTCTTTCCATCTCTCTCTCTCATTTGAACATTTGGGCTTCCGTTGAGCCGTGCAAAGTGCTGTACAAAATAGTATGAACCTACTAAGATGAGCAGCAGACCTGTATGATGACGGCATGGTGTAGCTTTGTGTGATGTTGCAGTGTAGTGCTGCTGACCTTATATTAATAGCTTTTTTGCAGTTACAACATTACAACAAAAAAGGACAGGCAGTGCAAAAACAACGTAGTGCCATGAATAATTAATAAAGATACAGTGCAGAGAGTTCAATTGTGCTGGTCAGTTCAGAGCACAAGTCAAGTCTCCTCTCACTCACAGTGGGTACAGTATCTGCGCTACAGTATCCACCGGAGTATAGTAGGGGGTAACTAAGTTGCGCAGTCCCACCCCTTTCATGACAACGCCTGCAGCCCAGAAAAGAATTCCCCATTGATTTTCCTCAAATATATATATTTTTTTAACAAATGATTTATATAATGATTTATATGAAGACGATTACGTCGCTTAGGTTGTGATAATTCATGACAACAAACACAGTGTTTTGGGCCAATCAAATAATTTATAGGAAGAAAAACTAAGCAAAGAGAGAGTTGTAGAAAGAGTTGTATCCTGCTGTTTTTAATCAGTGTTTGTTGTCTTTGTTGTCATGGTTTGTTATGATGCGAGTTGGCTTTGTCCGTGGCATAATCATCTTCATATAAATCATTTTAGCCAGTCTATGAGGAAAAGTAATGGGGCCACGGGCAATGCCATAAAAATGGCAGGACTGCTCAGCTCTATGGGGGGGACACAAGCAGCACGGAGGAGCCCGATAGCCATGGGGAAAGAAATGTTGAGTGTTAGGCCTTCACAGCCTATAGAGAACACAATCTAGTTGAAATGCATATGGAGACAAATATACAGTAACATTGCACAGGACGGACGAGATCCAGCAGCGACCAACGACCATGCAGGTCGCGACCAGTTGTTTACTAGTTGGAACTAGGTTGCAACATATGCATGCACTGCTCCATGCTTGCTCTTATGTTTAGGCTTAGGGTTAGAGATAGTGTCCTTGTGGGACCTTCTCCCCCGACCTTTAAGCTAGTTGCGACCATAGGCAACTATTTCCGACCAGGTTGCAACTAGGTTGCGTCCACAAGTAAACTAGGACCAGGTCGTGACCAGTAAGCAACTGCTCGCGACTATATCAGACATTTGACTGCATGAATTAAATAGCTAAATTCATTCCCTATGGTCTAACTCTCAACTTTGAGTTATTTTTGTAAAAGGCTTTTTTGCCTCGCCGCAAATATGCCAAATAATCAAACAAAGCATTTTGCAAGCCTGCACTGTTTGAAAATCTATTAAATGCACTTCTGTGACAAAGCTGAGGGTAAATGTAAATGATAATTCATTTGTTTCAATGGATCTCAATGAAACAGTTATTAATGGACATAAAACCTGGGATTATGGGCTGTGAGCTTGTAGAAAATGAGGCAGGATAATACTCCATTGGGTACAATAATTGGCATAGCAAATTTCCGACGCTTTGTGGAGAATAAATCATAGTTTTGGCCAAAGTGTTCCTCGCAGGCTCAACACTTGTTATTCATCAAAAATGTACAACATATCATTTGTCACAGTGTGCCTTTATTTAGAAATACGCTGACAATATGTAATGCTCATAACCGTCTGAAATTAGTTCTCGGTTTAACATCATCCAGTGACGTAGCAGCACTTCCACCCATCTCACACACAAACAAACAAACAAACAAGCAAATTTATACCACTGGCTCTCAACCAGTGATCCTTGACAGGGTTCCAGGTGGTCCCCCACTAAATGATGCTAAACAATTGGACCCTTATTGATGTCTGATTCTTGAGACCGGAAAAAGAATCCAAATCATTTCACAATCTACATCAGTTAATTTACCAGAAGTCTACACTCGTCTCGTATCACAGTTTACGTATAGAATTGTTATTTGGATCAGTGTTTGCATGTTGTCTCAAACCTAACTGACCACATCATTACACCATGTGCATTGTGGGCAAAATCGACAACAAAGTATTATATTATATTCAATGTTTTGCGTCTGAAAGGTGAAATGTCATCACATGGGCTGCGGCTAAATGCAGAATAAATGATGGACCTTGATATGAAAAGGGATGAAAACCATAGATTTTTACAGTTACATATTGTATAAAGCTCAAATGTCCGTCAACACCTCTATACTATACAACACATGCCTTAACCCCATAACCTACTGTAACTCTACTCTACTGTAGGTACCTATTGTAGCGATCTGCCGTAGCTCTCTGAACTGACTGTGTGTGTCTAGGGTGGTGAGAGCAAAATGATGACTATCAACAACAGCCAGAGAGAAGGAAGCAGACAGTCAGAGGTTATACAGTACGTTGAAAGACACCCTGGCAATGAACTCCAGTGAAATTACCTTCAAGTGATATTCTGAATCCATTATTACATTCTCAGATAGAATATATACATGCACGCACACATGTGTGCGCGCGCGCACACACACACACGCACGCACGCACACACACCCACACACAGACTTATACTGTCTCCAAGAGAGAAATGTCATCACCAACAAAGTGTCTTAGCGCATATTTCTCATCTGCTTTGAGAGATGCTGTCTGCCTCTCACAAAAATATTTCAGACACATCACTGAAAACACACACACACACACACACACACACACACACACACACACACACACACACACACACACACACACACACACACACACACACACACACACACACACACACACACACACACACACACACACACACACACACAGTGCCATGTTGCCTCACACCAGGTCACGACCCACAGAACCACGAGGCAGTAGCTAGGTATCAAGGTTTCCATGGTAACTGACCGCCAAACTGTCTGGGCTGCCAATCATTTGTGACCCTGTTGTCCACTGGCAGCCTAATGGGGTCATTACCAAGCCATGCTAACGACCTGCCTCTCACACACACGCATACACACAGACACACTCGCTCCCAGGCAATAAACCAACCACTGCGCCACCCTGTCAGACACATATAACATAAATAGCAGCCATACATCACTGACTGACAGCTTTAGTCCACTGAGCTTTGCAAAAAAAGCACTTTAGAACATTAGCCAAAGCTCCCAATGAGCTGCATTGTGAGCATGTACTGTAGATTGGCTATTTAACAAGAGCTCACAAGGCATAGTGTTAACTTGTGGTCTTGTAGAAAGACACATTTGGTGTTCATAGCCAACTCAGGTCCAGCTTATCAATGCTAGACTGTGGTCTAAATGGTACTCATGTATTAGTGCTGGCTGGGTTTGTTCATCAATAAATGTTATTCAGCATTGATTCTTGAGCCATGACGTCTGCTGCGATTAAACATTTTACTGTTGTTATGGCTCACCTGCATAGTGCAGGACGAGCTCATTGTATCTGCCTATATACAGTAGCTATCTGCTCTCATAGGCAGGTGTGTAACCTGGCTCTATCATCTTTGGTCGCAGCTAAACTAACTCTGTTTAATGTATGATTATTTAGGAATCTGATTATGCTAATATGCTGTGTTCTGGGGGCCTGGCAGCTGTTCCACGCTAATCCACGTCCTCCGGTGGGTTCATTATTATTGTTTTCATTCAGCAGGCCTGATACTTTAGCCCTAGGAGCGCATGAATGAATAAGGCTCTAAAATTTGACAATGATGCCTACACCACCATAAATAAAGGACTTGCTGAGAGTTAAACCAAAACATCATCACTGCAGACCTGTAACACTGCTGTGGTCTTGTGAGCAGAACAAGCGAGAGCTGCGGTTTGATATGTTAAGGTGGTTGTTTGAAGCCAAAGGCTTAAAAGGTTTTCTTTCTTCTTCTTTTGGTCAGAACTAAGTCTCTAGGGTTTTTTACACAAAGACGTGAACTAGGTCATAATTTATTTCTGCCATATTGAGAAACCGGGAGCACTTTATCCTTGACACTACAATAAAAATCAGAGATGATGCCCCACTGAAATTATAGTGCTCAATACGATACACACATCAAATATTATCCCATATTATCATGCAAGTGACCAACACAGCCTCAGACACGTACACACAGAGTGCAAATTCACGTACACATGTACAGTATGAAAGCACATCTGCAGTTACATGTAATGGATAGAATTACACAGCAACCATTTTGAGATCTTTCTGTCGCCATTCTGTCCAAAGTCATTATAAAGCCTGTGTTGTACTGGAAGTGAACACTGAACACTGTTGAGGAAATTGAAATATGTCAAGAGTTATTCAAGAGAACTCACATGACAACTGTGGAATGTCCTACAGTACAGAAGCGACTGTTCCTTCAGCTATTTATCAACTATTGTGTGACTCTTGTGTGTCCATCAACAGGCAGCAGCTATAGGCCAGAGTTGTAGTAGGGTGTGACAATAGTATTGAAAAATCGATTTTAATTTAAAAAATCTAAGTTATATTGTTATGTACACAGGAAATATCATACCATTTGACCATTTGATCATATCGATTTATTATTAGCTAAAGTTTCTGAATCTATTTCAAATCATTAGATTGTATCATATCATCATAATGAACTGATGTCGTCCATGTATCATATCGTCAACCATGTATCAAATCACTGTTAAAATGTATCGTTGCACCCCTACGCTGCAGCTTTACATAATGTGTTTTTCGTTGAGCCAGGCTGGGTTTCCTTTACATTGTCAAGTCATCATGTAAGTTTTAATCCCTTACTTGAGTAAAATCCTCTGTATCCTTGTCGTGGTTGTGTATCTATGTTTCCAAGCATCCACTACAGATTTCTGCACTGACGACACATTGCCAGCCTGCTTACACAACTACTTTTCTAAACAACAGGGAGACAATGCATTTTATTACAATCAGATGTTTAACAAATAACCACATACACTTTGCCTCTTTGCCAGCTGTTCACTTCACTGGATGATGTGTCATCTCATCCCCTTCTTCATCTCAGCACAATGCTGCCTCTGATTAAGTGGGGTTCTGACGACCCTCGTTGGCTCATGTGCTTTTTTGTTGTACAGATAAGTGAGATAGATTGACAGTGCACACTGTGGCACTGTTAAAATATTCTGCCAATGTGTGAGAGATGCTTTTAATTCCGATGAAAGATGCGCAGCACTGTGCTTTGTCAGTTAACTTAGTGAAAAATGATCTCTGTCATCAGTGGAGTAGTGCTCCTTTGAAGATAATAATGTGTAATATAATCATAGTATCTTACATTATTTATTTATTTTTTAAACTTACTTTTCATTTTGTCTATATATGGAAAGATTTATAAAATGATGATCAAAACTGGGTCATGTATGCAAATCTAATGAGGTAAAGTCAGATGCCTAAGTGCAAGAAGAAACTGCAAGGCAGGGAAAAACAGATTTGTGTGTGTGTGTGTGTGTGTGTGTGTGTGTGTGTGTGTGTGTGTGTGTGTGTGTGTGTGTGTGTGTGTGTGTGTGTGTGTGTGTGTGTGTGTGTGTGTGTGTGTGTGTGTGTGTGTGCGTGACTCTGAAAGTCATGCGAGGTGAAGCAGAGCAGTCCCTTGCTGTGGTGGATTAATAACAACGGATGATTACGCATGAAGAAAACTCAAGTAATAATACTTATGTCTGTTAATCTGACAGATTCTGACGTTAGTAGATATGTCTTTACAGGCAAGTGTAACAGCGTCACAGGAAAGCATTACAGGCAAGCTTAACAGCATGCCGGTTTTCATAGTAACTGTGATCTGTGTTCGCAATTAAGTTCTTGTGTTGTGTTGCTTAATCGTTCTCTGTCTTTTGAATTAATACATGATAACACATAACAGAATAACCCCTGCATCTTTAGGGCAAACTATTTACTTACTCTGATTCCCTGGCCTCAGAATGTATTGTACACAGCATGAGGGGCAAAATCATTTTGCAACCACAACCAACAGTTGCAACCAATGATCCATCGGTCGCAGCTTGGGGTAAATGAGTCACGGATGTAGCATAGCAGGTATCTTATCGGTCAGAGGTTAAGGTTAGGTTTAGACATACACTTTGCTTAGGGTTAGGGTTGTGACCGGTGAAGAACGGCCGCAACCAATGATTGACCGATAGTAAAGTGGTTGCTGGGTTTGCCAACCGACAGTAACGGTCACGACTGCTACTATCGGACAGGACTCATTTACCACCTGCCACGATCGATGGACCATTGGTTGCGACTGTCGGCCGCTTACTGTCTCTCGTACACAGTTCATTTTTTGGGTTTTAACCGGTTTGTTTGTTTGTCTTGTTTGGGTTTCACTTTTTAAGATGTCAATCCACTACCAAGGTCTTGTGATAAGTATCTTATTAAGATGAAAAGGTATGTAGTAAGATAAGATGTACACATTTCCTAAATAAAGAACTGCAAAAGGGAAGTAACAGCCCATGTTGCAAGATGTGTGTAATCAGCAGTAGATATAGTTGTATTGATTTGGTCAGTGGGTGCATTTGCTTGCACTCAGAGCTTTTATAAGGTGCTTTATCTACCTAATGATAGGGCTATACTGACCATTTGCTCTTCTGTCGACCTCTTTCTCCCAACTACCTCCTTCTCCTTCTACATCTTTCTGCTGCAGATTGAAAAGAGCAGAGCATATATCCAACTCTCATCTGCCCTGGGCCAGTGGTGACAGTGATGTCCACTCAAAAGTCGTTAAACCAAGGAGGATGGACTTTTATGGAAGGACATTGGGACATTACGGCCAATGAAGCAATGGAGCTCGTACCATTTCTTCTTTATTGGCAATTGAATTCCCATCTCCCACAATCACATGCAAACTAACTAACGCTGACACGCATTGGATAAACAAAGGCTGATAAGGTCCCCCGGCTCCACTGGAAATAACCCCCGCTGACGTCTGATGTCACTCAGCGGCCATTTCAGCTCCTCGGGGGGCTGAGCCAATCGGCGGAGGACTATGGGCAGGAGGGTGGCCGACCCCACTAATCCAGTGCCTGCACTCGGGGTGCCCCTGGCGGGAGGGCGATGGGGCCCGCTGTGCAGTGTGGGGGTGCAGACCTCCCCTGGACTCCGGTCCCTTCCCTCCATCAAACGACACAGCAGCCAGCCAATCGCCGTGCAGCGTCAGCTCGCAAAGGGAACAGACAGGGAACAGAGCAAGGGAGCCGCCAGGGGTAACAGCAAAAGTTTGCCCGTTTCCAAGGAGACCTCCCAGAACGAGATCAACAGCCTCACACAGGACGACATGGGCTCCCAGGGGTCGGAGGGTGGCGTTTACTGCCAGATCAAAACCGTGAGGGCCAATCCCAGAGAGACTAGGGACAAAAGGACAGCCCGGTACGTGAACGGCAGCATAGTAGCACCGGAGGTGGTGGGCGGGGTCTGCAGCGAGGGCAGCGAGGGGAACGAGCAGATAGGGGAGCGACGGAGGGTCCAGTCTCTACGAGGGGAAAACCACCGTTCGGCGTTAAAGGCAGGGGGCGCGTGCACGACTGTGCACGCCACCCCGCCTCGGCCCTGTCGGATGGCGACTCCCTCCTCGCCCCGCCTGTGCGGGACGTGCGGGAGGAGACAATCACAGGTGCAGCCCTGCACGGGTGCCTGCCGCCGGCGCGGTACCGATCCAACGGCGGCCAGTCAGACGTTGCCGAATCCACGTAAGCACTCCGTAATCCCCACCCAGTCGAGGAGAGACTCCCCCCTCCTGAGTCACCACACCAGGACTGCACACACATCCACGCAGACATCTGCCTCAATGCACTCTCACATACCTCACGCTTCACACACCATACCGAAAGCACACAGTTCACATGGACATAACTCGTCATACGCTCGCAACAAATCGAAAGACTCTAAGCAACAGCCGAGGCCTCATTCCACAGACTTTACGTACTACAAGGACACAGCAACGCAAACAACAGACACAGTACACGTGCACAACACAGAGAGGAACAGAAGCGCGACACCGACACAACGAACGCAAGAAAACACGGACGACCAGTATTCGCACATGCACATGGACCAAAATGAAGGTGAAAGGGAGCACGAACACACAAGCGAGCATGCCCACCCACAGCGTCACACATCTTTCCGTGCCACCCCTAAGCCCCTTCCCACAATCCCCCCCGCTGATTCAAACTCTTGCAGCGGCACCAGCCCGCCTCTTCCCCAGAACAACTCCCCCAAAGCCCCCCACTCCAAGACGGCCACCCCCGTGCTGCAAAGCAAACGCGCCAAGCAAAACCCGGAACCGACGTCCACGGAACCGTCCAAGCCGGCGGGACGTAGAAACGTAGAGGCGGCGGCCCTGTCGCTGGACCACAGTCGGGCCGCGGCCTGCACCACACATTCCAGAGTCCAGTGCAACGGGGCGCCCGGCGGTCTGCGCGGCGTGCACGTGGGGGCGGGGGGTGCACCGGGCGGGCTGGAGGGGCGACTGCAGAGCGTAGAGGAGAACCTGCTGTCCAACCAGGAGAAGATCAAAGTGCTCCTCAACGTTATCCAAGATCTGGAGAAGAGCAAGGCACTCAGTGAAGGGTAAGATCCCGTCATGCATGATCGGGGTGTGTTGTGTTGTTGGTGGGGGGAGCTACAAAGGTTGGAGTAGTAGAGTGAGTGACCAAGGAAAAGCATAGGGGAAAGCACTTTTCTTACTGGAATGTACACTGACACAAGCTTTCAACTCTTAGTAATAGATTTTAAATGTCAGACCTATAGAGGATTGCAAAAGCGTGTGTGTGTGTGTGCGAGCGCACGCGCCAGAGCAAGCGCGCGCGTGTGCCTAAGATAGAGAGAGAGCAGCTCAGTCTCGGGGGGGATTACAGACTGTTACATATAGTCTTATACACTCAATAGCAGCATCTCCTCTTAAATGACATCTGCTATGGTTCCCGCAGTCACAGCATTCCTTAGATACCAGACAGATCCGGATCCATATGGCACCAACCCTCGGATAAACACAGTCTGTCTCTCCTCCTCCCTTTCCCTGGATCTTTGATCCTTCATCCGCTTTTGATAACCCCCTTTGCACCGCAGATATTGTTTCCCTCTGCATTGATTTGCTCGTACATTTGATCACACCTCCTTCTTCCTTCCTCTCTCTCTGTCTGCACCTCTAGATATTAATCAAGCATTTCACTTTCTCTCTCCCCCTCTCTCTATCTCTGCCAACCTGCGGCCAGTCTCTAATATTCTGATCGGTGTTTTTCTCCTTCCTCTGACAACCTGTCCATCACATGTCCTTCTCCCTCTCCCCCCTGCTGTCAGCTTGCTATTGTTTCCGTCTCTCCATCTCTCCTCTCATTCACCCGCCTGTCCATCTCCGGGTCGTCCCCCCTCAGGCCATCCTTTCTCCTCTTCCCCTCTCACCTCTGCTGTCTTCAACGTTCCTCTCTATAACCTCACTTGGTTTCCCCCTCACACAGCTCAACTCTCTCTCTCTCTCACCTTGTTTCTCACGCCTTCACTGCCCGATCTCTCTTGCTATTCATCTATCTCTCAGGTCTCTCTAAAGCAAGCGCTTTCTTTCTGTGTGTACAGGGATGAGTGACACATTAAAGGAAACCAAAGGTCTAAGTCTTACTATAAGCTGCGGGGCTGTACCTTAAGGTGTTGGGCCTTGCAGCTTGGCATATACATTGTACAAGTCTCACTGGAACTCTATGGTGAAGGGATGGGGGAAAATAATTATCATATTCATCAAAGCATCCTCTGACCCCCGTCAGCCGTCATGTTCTGCACGTAAATGGCATTGTGGGGTGCTGTCAGGCTGGAAGAGAACATTCCCACTAGGGTAGAGAAATATTTCAGCATTGGAGGAAGGTGATCACTCAGAATAACTTTGCATTGATTTGCAGTGACCCTTCCAAGTGGAAGGTAATGGTACTGAACTGGGGCAGAGACCCACCCAGCAGCCCATTCGCACAAGCACTTGGAATACAGGAATTTGAAACTCTCCCTTGATTATTCGCCTTGATGTCCAGCACCTGGCCTAAATACAGGCATAAGATGTGCACACAATCCTCTGTGGAATACAGGAATCGAGGCATTCAATGCAGCTCACCTCGGCTCCGCAGATAAATATCGAGGAAAGGCTCGTGGAGCTTGTGTGAAAATCACTTTGCTGTCACTGCCCCAATCACGTGGGGACCCTCCTTGGCGTCCCAAACCACAGGCTGAGAATCACTGTGCTGACTCACTCCTTTCATACGTATCGGACTAATGCGCCCCAATAACAAAGTCTCTTGTCATTCTGATCCAAAATAGAGGTCAGCCACAGAGCCTGCTCAGCATATTTATATGTGCATCATCAAAAATGACAGATACCTCTAATACCAGGCTAATCCCTATCAGATTACCATTTAAGACGTGCAACTCATGTTTCAGCAGCTCAGCAAGTCGCCCCATGCACACTGGTTGTGTGTGCGTGTGTGTGTGCGTGCACATGTTTATTATGCTTAGATGCATTGGTTATCTGGGAGCAAGAGAGACAGCATGTATGCAAGGAAGAGAGTCAAACAGAAAGAGTTTGGAGACGGTTTAAAAAAGAGGAGACAAAAAAGAAAACGAGAGAGAGAGAGAGAGAGAAAGAGAGAGAGAGAGAGAGAAAGAGAGAGAGAGAGAGAGAGAGAGAGAGAGAGAGAGAGAGAGAGAGAGAGAGAGGGGGGGGGGGGGGGGGGGGGGGGGGGGGGGGGGGGGGGGGGGGGGGGGGGGGGGGGGGGGGGGGGAAAAGGGGGGGGGGGGGTAAAATGAGGGAAAGAGAGAGTATGTGTCAGACAGACACGGTGCCAAAAATGAAAGTACTCTGTGTTGGCTGCTGTAATGAAAGTGTCAGCTGGGCTGAGAGGTTGCCACTGTGTTCTCCCACATCGGATAGTCGCGTCCCCTCCTGTTGTTCCCCTCTTTGATCAAGATTAGTGGAGAGAACAAAGTCGTGACATTCATGGCCACCATCTCTCTGGGTTTAATAAACGAGATGTATTTTACCCAACAAACGAGGTTTTTCTCCATACGGAGGGTAGTGCAGAGTAGAGCCCAACAATTCCTGGCTAAAAGAATAAATCTATGTAATTGCAGAGAGGCAGGAGTGTTGTTGATTCTCAAAATTGTTTTTAAAAGCTCATCTCGTATGCAGGCGGATAACCTGTGTGTCATTAGACTGTGTACCCAATTTCAAAGTCTTGATGAGACTGCTATCATGGGGGGTTGCTTTCATAATGAGAGAGATGTGCCATGTTCAACACACACTGTGCGTGTCATTAATAGACTTCATTAATCGTCACTGAAACATGCACTAATAGAAGCAGAAGTACATGGAATGGTTCCTGCTGCGTTCTGTGTGTGCATATGTGCGTGCATGCGTGTGAGCTTGCATGTGTGTGTGTGAGAGTCCCTTAAGAACCTGTTTCATCCTGCCTGACTATGTGCACTTTCCACTACCCATAAATATTTATATCTTTGTACAGCATGCAATATGCATGTATACATAGGCTGTGAGAATACAATACGTTTATATTTACTGCTATATAAATACATGCTGCCCATTTTTGTTAGAGTGAGCCTATTAACTGCACAACTGTATACCGAACACCACATATTGTGATTGATGTGTATTGATAATTATAATTTTGTTCTTTCTTTCTTTCTTGCATTCACTTTTCATTTGCCATTCAATTACATGTACGACTGTATGTCACAAAACAAAGTTTGGGTATCTAGTACTGCATCTCCCTCCCTATAAGGTCTTTGGGGTGCTAGATGGGTGGATTTGAGAGCCTCCAGTAGCTAATGTTTCCTGGCAAAGGGGCAGTACAGTCACTTTGCTGTTCATTTGAAGCTTCCTGAGAGTTAATAGATATGGAGTTAATGACATCAGAGAAATCCATACCGTGTGGTGAGTCACAAAAAATGTGCTCAATAACAGGAGGTTTCCAAATACTTCTCTAATAGTCTACACCTCCTGGCACTCCTATACTGCTCAAGTGGGTCGAAAGGCTGCTGTGCTAAATCGAAGTGAGGGCACCCATCGCCAGCCATCTGGCATTACACAGGCCAAACCAAGTAGACAAATCGTTAAAAAAATAAAATACCATTCAGTCTGGCTGGAATGTACTGAGCCAAAACGGATGCTACAGTGCTAAATCTCTCAGTTTGTCACACTTTAAATTGGCGTTGCTACTTTAACTCTGGGAGCTGAAATCTCTGTTAAATGAACACTAATTTAACTTTCAAAGTTTACAGCATCCGCCCAAACCAACTATTGCAACTAATTGCAACGTGTGAAAACAGTTGAAAGAAATTGCAGTCTTCTAGATAGTTACAGTTTGGGGATACTGATTCCAAGTGTAGATGGTGTAATTTTAATATCTAAAGTTACTTGATTTAGTATTTAGCTACTTGATATTGATTTTAAAATGTACACCCCTTCCTGTATAAACCCATTATGAAAAGGTATGACCTGATTACTTTTTTTTCTTACATTCTTTTTTTTATTTTGGGGTAAAATGTTCATAACTATACAACTCTCAGAGATATATTTGCCATATAAATTATGATTGCGCCCACAAGGTTTGAACGGTTTGTATTGTATTAATTCTTTTTACAGCCGCTGCTCCTACAGGACTGGCCAGGACATCAATAACTGCCCCACCTGCCAGAAGACAGCCTGCATCATCTACAGGTATAACTCCTGTTGATAATAACCTTGACAGCACACTGTATAAGTCATCTTCGCTCAGCATAACATTAAATAGTATTGACACCATCCACAAACTACTCCTAAAGAGCACAAGTCTACATCATTTTTCCATTCGCATTAATAATCAATCCATTAGCATTGATCTGAATCAGGCTTGTTCCAACAGTACAAGCTAATAACATCAGAGGCTTTGCTGACTAACTCTATCTCTCTCTCTTATTGTCTGATTCTCTCCAACCATCTCTTAGTAGTAATTGCATTATTCATACATCCTGAATCTTATTAATAGAAAAGCCATGGACTGAAAGTCACCCCAGTCATCCACAGCATCATCAAAACACATTCCTGCATATTGGAGACAACGTTCTTGAATGTTATTAACAGATGAAACAATGTGCAGTGGCTCTCACACAAATCAATTCACCACGTAGATTATAATTCTTATTTTGAAGTCATTTTACAGTCCAGCTCCCCCACCCCTGCTGTGTGCGCCAATAACTGCACAATCCATATATCCTCAAACATAACGCTCTGATTCTTATAGCGTTAGTCACACTTCTTGCTTTTTGTCTAATCCTTTCATTATGGGATAAAAAGCTAATCTTTTTTTCCCCCACCTTGTGCCATGTGTCTCTGTCTACTATTTCGGTTTGTAGGCAAACTTTTAACTGCACTTTCTACTAATCATCTAACATAATTGGAAGCATTACTCTCACGTGTCTAATGTCCAAGCACAAACTAATCCACAGCATATCAAATCTCCTCAAAACTCATTTGCCAGGCTACTGTACATCTATCCCTCTCTTCACCCCAATTATAAAGTAATAGATCTAAGATCTAAGTACGAACAGTCAGTCATCTTTATCTGTTGCATCTATGCTAAAGGAAGGAGATACAGCATTAGAGATATGGCAGTTGGCCACCAAAACCCACACAAGTCAGTACACATTATCTCTTGAGTCATGTGATGAACATGTATTTTCATATTAAGAATGTCCCAAATGTGAATCACATTGAGGGGGGCTCTACACAAAACAGAGATTTGTGTAGTGCAGTTGGCAATGCAAATGCTACAAATGTTGCTGTTTCTTGCAGAAACAATTTGCCCTTCACTCCTCAATCCGTCTTTGTCCAATAGGCACATTCGAAGTAGACAAGTTGATCAGGAAAGTTTGACCTATAGCAACAGTTGCTAAGCTATTTGGATTGGCATTGGACAGTGACTAAACCTCTCCCCAAAGGGTGGGGTTTAGAGAAGGGATAATAGTTTACAAAATTATGTGCATTGGGGGTCATTTGATAAAGGAAAGTCAAACAGGGTTTTGGTATTCCATTAACAAACTAGAAGACATACTGTATACATGTACAGTATCATGAACACAACCTCCAATACACCCAAATTATAATCACAGTGAGGTTGAGGATGAGGATTGATTGCAAAAGCACTTTTAACAGTGCCCACCATGGGAACAACAAATTAAGTTGCAGTGCACCATAGAACATATTTCTGCCCTGTTCTGTCGACTACAACCCACAACCTGGCTGGGCAACCCAGCTTGGTCGAGATATTATGTGCTTTGTGGGGTGCCCATTTCTAGTTGTAACAAGGTTTTGTCCATGTGCTATAGAAGTTGTTTTTGAGACATAATTATATCACAACACAATGTAAGTGATTGGATTCATTATATCTGCTTTATTGCTCTCAAAGCAGAGAAGAAATAGCTGAAGATTACAATTATCATGCCCTTGTAGCTTACTAGTGTTTACCACCCCCCTAAAAAAATCGACCCTAGATCAACATCTCTTTAAGCACATTCTGTAGGCCAATTAGGCAGGTGCTGCTCATTAGGTTTTTTCAGGGTACTTTTGTGTTAATACATTGCCATGAGGATAATTGTTGGCCAGCCTGCATCCAAACCCAGCGCCAGCAAATGTATTTACTGTATACTAATGTACTAAACATAATCTGGCTTTAAATCTACTTTTAGTTGGCAAAGTGTGGAAGCAATTTAGTTTCATTGTAGTAATTTAGTTGTTCAGGGCAGCGTTAATACAGATCGAAAAATATAGCAATAAAACACAATGATGAAGAAAGAGAAAGAGAAGAAAGTGCAGATCAATTCGAAACACCACTACAAATCTACACTGGGAGATAAAACATGACCCTATAGGGGCTTTTCTAAAACAAACAATCTCACTTCAAAGCAAACAAAAGCAATCTTCAAATCAATAATGCAAAAAAAAAATTGAGGAACAGACGGTCAAATTCGGGAGTTCAACATGTCTTCCGAGTCATATGATAAAGACATATTATTCCAGAATTATTTTATCTCTCCGCTTTGCTCCCAAATCAAACCCCTCTCCCCAGCTATCTCCGCTCCATCTTTTATTTTCATCTCTCATCATTTTTTATCTCCACGTCTCTCCATGCCTCTGCTGTTTATCCACGCAGCATTCTGCTGTCGATATACTGTACTGTACCCCCTCAGTCCTCCTGTGGACCCCTCCTCGTAATTAAACACAGCAGGAGGCTCTGTGAGTGCTAATGAATACTGAGGGGAACGGGGGACAGACAGACAGACATGTCCAGGACCCCTCCCCAAAACAAAGCCTGCATATAGAGTAGGCTACAGAACACACTCTCGTGCACGCACACACAACACACGCATGTACACATACACATGCACCCACAAAGGTCTGCCGTCATAATCACCTTCCTTCCACACATACTGGTGTATACCGCAAGAGGACATACAAAAATACCTGCACTCCCACATAATACGGTATACAATTGTATAAACAATATTATTGAAACACACACATACACACACAAACACACCCCCCCCCCCCCCCCCCCCCCCACACACACACACACACACACATGCATATTACTGTTGTTCCACAATCATTAGGATATACTGCGGCCCACAGAGACGACAGCCATAATTTCCTGTGGGGTAGACAAAGCACTATTCCATGAACCGCTTCTTTTAAGCCAGATAAAACCATGCATCCAGAAATACATTTTCCTCTTTCCTTGACGGAAACCACAAAGGACAATGGAAGTGTTATGCAAATCTATTGCATACAGAGGCACATAATAATCCAGATCAGTACATGGACCCCGGCTCCTTTTGTAATTGCATATACGCCGAGATCAGTTTTCAAGCTGATCACAGATCTGACTTGCTTTGAGCTATAAACCGATTACTTCTAGTCTTTTAGTTTCCCATTACCTGGTCCTCTACCTTATTACTGAATTCTGCCGCTCTGGACTTATTGATGGAGAGTTCTTTCATGTTCCATATCACTCTCTCCCTCTCGTTTACACTCTCTCTCTCTCTCTCTCTCTCTCTCTCTCTCTCTCTCTGAGCAGGGTGCGGGTGTGCTGAGCGTTTGGGAGCGGTTTGTTAGTTTGTTTGTTTTTTCTCTTCGGAGAGCGTTTACAAACTTCCTTTCTATTTGCTTTTTGTTTGATGTTGTTTTGCTTACTCTGATCAGATTGTTATTTGTTTTTGTTTCTGTCGGCCAGCATTTGCTGGTCGGCTTTTGTTGGTCGCGGTCATCATGGATATGACCGGGTTAACGCGAAAGCACGGCATTAAGATCAATACTGCTTGTTCGGTAGAAGAATGTGGTTTGGCTGTTGGTGCAGTTGTGGGCTATGAAAGTGTAAAATCCGCCGCTCGTATGAACGGCGCGATTGTTATTTTTGTTGACTGTACTGACAAAGTGAATCAGCTGGTTGAAAAAGGTGTTGAACTGAATGGATCATTTGTTTCTGTCTCGCCGCTTTCCACACATGCAAAGCGGGTCATTATTTCGAATGTTCCGCCGTTTGTCAGTGATCATGATTTGGAGAGAGAATTATCTCGTTTTGGCAAACTTGTTTCCCCGATTAGGAAAATGCCGTCGGGGTGTAAATCACCGCTATTGAAGCATGTTGTGTCGCACAGGCGTCAGACACTTATGATCCTCAAAAAAAATGAAGAGCTTGAGCTAGTGTTTAATGTGAAGATCGACGATTTTGATTACACTGTGTATGCAAGCTCTGGGTCTTTGAAATGTTACACATGCGGGGTGGGGGGGCACTTGGCCCGTGCCTGCCCAGAAAGGGCTGATGGTGGGGGGGGTGTGCGGGCGGGGGGCGCATGGGGTAACGCTGCAAACACACAGACTCAGGTTGTCTCAACAAGAGAGGGGTCTGATCAGGCACAGGAGACAGAGGGGCAAACTGCTGAGGGACAGGTTATAGCAGCACAAAATGCTGTTGATGTGAATCTTATGGTTGAACCTGTACTTGTATCTGAACCTGAGGCTACGACTTCAACAGTTGTCCAAATGGACACTGATGGAGCTGTACAAATTGGCGTTCTTAAAAGAAAGCCTGAAAATAACAATAATGATAATGCGTCTCAGCCCAAGAAAGGGATGAAATTGGACTCTATTACATTACTAAAGGGACAAGCAGAAAGCATGTCTAGTGCAAGTGTAATGGTGGAGGGTGAGGAGGAGGAGGAGGAGGAGGAGGATGAGGTGGTTTCTGATGATGAGGAGGGGGCTGAGGAGGAGGAAGAGGAAGATGAGTCTGGGGGCAGCCAACTTTCTTTTTCCTCTAGCCAACCTTTATTTGGTCCTTTCAATGCTGGCTCACAAAGTAATACTAGTGGGTCCCAGAAAGAAAAATTGTATGAGATTCGGAAGGTCAAAAAGTTTCTGCAAACGACAAAAAATATGAAAAATGTACAGATTAGAGATCACTTTGACGACATAAGTTTGTTTGTAAAATCTGTAAAATCCCAAATGAATCAGAAGGGAGAGGGTTGTTTTACCAAGCAAGAGGTTTATAGACTTCAAAAATGGTTGAGGAAGTTCACTCCTAAAGTTAAAAATGATGATACAGATGATGTGTAAGACTGGAGGTCTGTGGTGTTTATTATTTTTTTTTCTCCTCTCATCGGGCATCATGAGTGATTTCAGGGTTTCTACTCTAAACATTAATGGGGCCAGAGATGTGAGGAAGAGGGCATGTCTGTTTGAGTTGGTAAAACTGAAAAACATTAATGTTATGTTTGTCCAAGAAACGCACAGTGACACTTTAAATGAGACCGACTGGAAGACAGAATGGGATGGGGAGGTTGTTCTAAGTCATCTGTCTAATAGTAGTAGTGGGGTGGCCATTCTTTTTTCCAGAGATTTTATTCCAAAGGCTTTTGAGGTTAATGAAATAATGAATGGCAGGTTATTGGTGGTTAAGGCAAAATATGAACTTTTCAATATGATATTTATTAATGTTTATGCTCCTAATAATGGACCGTCCCGAATTATGTTTTTAGCAGAAATAGGCAAGGTGTTAAGTCAGTGTGAGCCTGATGATTTTTTGTACTTGGCTGGGGATTTCAATTGCACAGAAAATGATTTTTTAGATAGAAATCATATTGAACCTCATTGTGAATCAAAACGAGCCATGAAGCGCCTTGTTGAAACGCACAGCCTAACTGATGTTTGGAGAGGTTTGAATAACAGCCACAGACAGTATACTTGGGTTCAGAACAGAGGGGATTTTTTTTCCATGGCTAGGTTGGACAGAATGTATTGTTTCAAACAGCCCTTAAGCACTTTTAAAGCATGCAATATAATACCTGTTGGGTTCTCTGACCATGCCTTGGTGACATGCAATGTTTTATTGCTAATGTTAAGCACAGGCCTGCCTATTGGCATTTTAATACTGCTCTGCTGCTAGACACGCACTTTAAAGAGAGCTTCATCTTTCTATGGTCAGTTTTTAAATCTCGTGAGGGGAACTTTGCCTCCCTAAAACAGTGGTGGGACTGTGGAAAGGTAGAGATTAGGAACTTTTGTCAACAGTACACTTACAATGTCTCCCGTGACATCACCAGATCCATGAAGGATCTGGAGATCGAAATCGTGGAGTTGCAGAATGTTGCTTCCACAGGAAATCGAGGCAGTATTGATGACCTCAAATACAAAAAGGCCGCTTTGGCTGACCTGCTGGGCTCCAAGGCACAGGGGGCGTTGGTCCGGTCCAGGTTCCAGAGTGAAAATCTAATGGACTCACCATCTAAGTTTTTTTTCAGCCTGGAGAAGAAGAAGGGGCAGAGCAGATTTATTCATGCTCTACGCTCCGACAGTGGACAGTTGTTGACCGACACCAGTGCGATACAGAGGAGGGCTGTTGATTTTTATTCTCATCTGTACAGGAGCGAGTACAGTGAGGATGAGGAGGCCTTTGATTCTTTTTGCAGCGGGCTGCCAAAGGTCTCTGAGGAGACAAACAAGGAACTGGAGGCCCCCCTCACTTCAGAGGAGGTCTATGCAGCACTGCAGAGCATGCAGGGGGGTAAGGCCCCCGGTATTGATGGACTACCGCCTGAGTTTTTTAAAGTGTTCTGGAACGAGCTGAAAGAGGACATTTTAGATGTTTTTAACGAATGTTTTGAGGACTCTTGCCTACCTCAGAGCTGCAGGAGAGCAGTTCTGACACTGTTGCCCAAGAAGGGTGACCTGCAGGAGATTAAGAACTGGCGGCCGGTCTCTCTGTTATGTACGGATTATAAAATGTTGTCGAAAGTCCTGGGCAATAGGCTGAAGACAGTGATGGACCAGGTCATCCACCGGACCCAGACGTACTGTGTGCCCGGCAGGTCCATAGTTGACAATGTGTCACTAATTCGGGATCTTTTGGACGTCTCCGGTTCTTTGGGCTTAGATGTTGGACTGGTGTCTTTGGACCAGGAAAAGGCGTATGACAGGACTGAGCACCGTTACCTCTGGAACGTGTTACAGAGGTACGGCCTCAGTGACGGTTTTATCGCCAGGATCAAGGTGATGTATGAAGACATTGAAAGTGTACTGAAGGTAAATGGGGGCTTGTGCAAACCTTTTAAAGTCACACGTGGAGTAAGACAGGGCTGCGCGATGTCGGGCATGCTCTACGCACTTTCTATTGAGCCCATGCTACACAATATTCGGTCTCGCATTGATGGTTTGTTTTTATCAGATTTTAATGCCAAATTTTGCTTATCAGCATATGCAGATGATTTAGTTGTAATAGTGCAAAACCAAGATGATGTAACAAATTTATCAAGCATAGTTGAAACATTTGGAAAATTATCATCTGCAAAAGTCAATTGGGCCAAAAGTGAAGCTTTAATAGTAGGAAAATGGTCCTCAGGTCTACCTCAGTTGCCAGGAGGGCTTTTGTGGAAAAGGGGTGGCTTAAAATATTTGGGGGTTTTCTTGGGGGATGAGCAGACTGTGCAGAAAAACTGGGAAGGGGTGGTGGAGAAGATCGAGGGAAAGTTGGCGAAGTGGAGATGG
The DNA here is from genome assembly GCA_039105355.1 of Benthosema pterotum. Taxonomy (NCBI): domain Eukaryota; kingdom Metazoa; phylum Chordata; class Actinopteri; order Myctophiformes; family Myctophidae; genus Benthosema; species Benthosema pterotum. The sequence continues at coordinate 16,820,307 of CM076984.1, read as the reverse complement.
TTGTTACCACATATGTCCTACAGAGGAAGGGTCCTAATTATTAATAACTTAGTGGCCTCAACACTTTGGCACAAATTAAAGTGCATGGAGCCGCCTGCTGGACTGTTACAAAAGCTGCAGTCAATAATGACAAACTTTTTCTGGGATAAACTACATTGGGTCCCTCAGAGTGTACTTTACCTGCCTAAAGAGGAGGGGGGCCAGGGGTTAATACATTTGGAGAGTAGGAAAGCAGCTTTTAGATTTGAGCACATTCAGAGGTATTTGATGGGGAGTGAAGATGTTGTTTGGAAACCTTTAATGACTGCCATTTTAAGGACCATAGACGGACTGGGCTTCGATGCGTCTTTGTTTTTAATGGATTGTAATTTTATTTTTTTGTCTAATTTGACTCCTTTTTATCAAGGGCTTTTCAGAACATGGACACTTTTTAAATGGAGTAGGTTGGAACTCTCCACATCTCTCTTCTGGCTCCTAGAAGAGCCTCTAATACATGGAGCCCGGCTGGATATTCAGGACGGCAGTAGACCTGGGCTCACTCAGCGGCTGATCTCCACTGGTGCGGTGAAGCTGAGACACATTGTGGATCTAGCAGGCCCGGGTTTCCACAATACCGAGGTGGTGGCTTCGGCACTGGGGTTGAGGTCACTTCGTCACACCAGGGACATTCTAAATGAATGGATTAAAAGGCTGAATGAGGAGGATCTGGAGATGCTGCAGGACTTTTTCAAAGGGACAGAGGTGCCTGATGGAGGGGACCCCTTCCCTGAATTGGGCATGGGAATCGACACCACTGGACTAACGGGGCTACTCGTGGATTTTGACTCTGGGGAGCAAAAAGAATTGCACATGGTGAGCGGGAAGGCTCTATATAGACACTGCGTTCACGCTCTCAACAAAACTTCTCTGAGTGGGAGGTCGGACACTGTGTGGAGAGAGAAGTTGGGAGTTAAGGAGGACTGTAGTCCAGCATGGAGAGTACTGTACAAGCCACCACTAAACAAAAGAACTGGGGATTTACAGTGGAGGTTATTGAAAGGAGCTATTGCAGTGAACTCATTTGTTTCAAAACTAGATCTTACAGTGTCAAATGAATGTCCTTTTTGCAAGGAGACAGAGACAATTTATCATTGTTTTTTAAAATGCAGAAGACTGATGGTTTTGTTTGGGGTTTTATCTTTGGTGTTTTCAAATTGTAATGTGATCTGGTCTGAGTCTGCTTTTATCTTTGGTGCGGGATACAAGAGAGAGAGTGCAAAAAAATGGCAGTTGCTGAATTTTGTGGTGGGGCAAGCTAAGCTCGCCATATATAAAAGTAGGAAGAACCAGTTGTCATCTCAGGGGGTGGAACGGAGAGAGGAGCTGTTGCCTCTCTTCAAAGCTTTAGTGAAAGCAAGAATCAGAGTGGATTTTAAGTTTTATTCACTTATGAGTAACATTGATGAATTTGTTTCTCAGTGGTGCTTCA
>CM076984.1:16763839-16816339 GCA_039105355.1 Benthosema pterotum | reverse complement strand
ATCAGAGCATGAAGCGCAAGAATGCTATAGACGTGGAATGAGTGCTGAGTTAGGGTCCGTTTTGAAGTATGTATGCACTTTTGTGTGTGTGCGCGCGCGTGTGCGCGACCACGTGTGCACGTGTGCTTGTGACTGTGAGTTACAATGTGAAGGTACAGGAAGGATCTGACATGAATGTGCATGAGGACGCGTCAGCGTTTTTGGTATTTTAATGGCAATAAAACGTGCCTTTCACCTCTTCCTCCCTGCACTCTCCTCCCCTTTCATTCTCTCTCTCTCTCTCTCTCTCTCTCACTCTCTACTGCCACAACTCTCCTCCACAAACTGTATTTCATCCGCTCAAAGGCCATTCATCCATCTACAACCGTACAGCACACACACAGTCTCTTCTCACTTCTGCCCACTTTCGCTCTTACAAAATACACCCCCCCAAAAAATGTGTACTTTTGCTGCCATAGTAAACTGCTTCCTAACAATTTGGTGGAGGACAACGTGTTTCAATAGTACTATTCACTTCACTGTAGATCACTGGATCTATTCATCATAACCTTGCTCCATCTCCTCTCTCTCTCTCCATCTGTCCGTTTCCTCCAGTGTGGAGCATGATTTCAGACAGCAGGAGGGACGCTTCCAGGGCGTGATGGAGGCCCTGGACGGAGACGGCGACATGACCACACCCACCGTAACCAAGTCCACCACCACCACCACAGCCCCGAAAGCCAACCCATCCTCTTCCTCCACCTCCACACGCCCCAGTGCTAAGTCACGGGTCAAGAAGCTCCGTAAGAAGTGCTTCTGGTGGCTCTAGAAAGGACGGGGGACGGGGCGGGGGTTGTGCTCCCACTGGTGGCCGGCGGTGGTGACGTTTCAGCACGAGTTTTCCGATGCCTGTATTTTTAAACAAGTTGGATGATAAGCTCACAGCCCTGTGGCCCCACGTGAGGCACGTGTTGCAGTGTGGCGCGCCTAGCGCAGTGGAGCGGGTTTTTCCTTTCACCGGCTCCCTGACACTGCTGTCAATGACTCTCTGTCTGAAAATACCCCTGACAGGCTGACGGTGAATGAAGAAGGAGTATCAGAGGAGAGAAGAGCAACGGCGTGGGAGGAAAGAGGGAACGTCTGGACATTTTCTCCCAGGCGCATCCCATTAGGCACCGTAAAAGGGCTGTCGAGGAGACACTCCGTTTTCACAGCATGACGAGGGGAAAAAAGAATAGACATTATCAGCCGATGGGCTACTTTCCACCCCGCTGAGCAAAGACACCTTTATAACGCAGGAGCAATACATGACCACAGCATAGTTTACCTGCTGGCCTATAGGTGGACGGAGACAGATAGAAGGACAGAGGTGTGGACAGACAGCTGCAGTCTATATGTACCATAACAGAGATTTGCAGCGATAAAAAGGTGTACTGAAATGGGTTTGAAATCCAATTAACTCTACAAAATCCATTCGCAATAACAGCTTTGAAGAGTGTATTTTTGTGTCCTGGCCAACACTTGGGTTGAGTTGGGTATAATTGAAAACAGAAATGATAGGAGGACATTTTTTTAATAAATGGAAAGCTGTTGAGCTCTCAAGGAACATGAGGTGTATCTCAGTCTTGTTGAATGGGTATCAGGGTTTTGGAGAGCACAATGGGGAATCAATTCAGATGCTACTGTATGTGTATTTTTTAAAATTTTATTTAATTTATTTGTTTTTGCAATGATTGAGAGATTGAGACTGACAAGGCGTGCTGGCCAATCACACATTCTGTCGAGTTAATTTGACACCGGGAATGAATCTCTCATTTGATTACCACACAGCACCAGTGTTTCACAGATGTTTCAAGAATACATTTTCCTTGTTCCCCAATGTACGCACACATATGCCAAGTAGACACATACACACAGAAATATGAAAATATGCGTGCACGCACACACACACGCACGCACGCACGCACGCACGCACGCACGCACGCACGCACGCACGCACGCACGCACGCACGCACGCACGCACACACACACACACACACACACACACACACACACACACACACACACACACACACACACACACACACACACACACACACACACACACACACACAAATTATTCCACATATGCTAAATGTACTGCTGACATGGATCTAGCCATTATAGTCCCACCACAGTGACAACATGCTGGTCCATGTTCCACAAATTAGGACCTGCAATTAGCTTTGCCAGGCAACACTATTTAAACCATTCCATTTCCAAAGAGTTCCAGTCCTGGCATCACACTCTTATAGGCTGTCTCATCATGTCAGGCACCCGACACCATGTCCTCCTTTTTGCTGTGCTGTTTGTTACTGTCACACTTCAAATGTACAATAAAGGTGTGTATTTTAATCTGAAGGCTTAGTTGTTGTACAGTGCCTTGGATCGAAAAGATCACAGATGTTTTGTTTTCTGGAAAAACTCTTGTAAAGTTCCAAATTGCACCATCACGCCTGTATATTACCCTGTATTACTGTTTATGCCTGCTAGAGTTGGGGTTTACGGGCAAATCCATTGCCCATAATTGGCCGATAACTCCTCTTTACAATACACGCAGTGCAACACTGTAGAGGTGCGGTGATGTCAGTGTGTCTGCTGGTGAGGAGGGAGGAGGGGGGACGGGGAGGTGCTCAGATCGGTGAACCAATAGGCGCCTGACCCTCTAGACCAGTGGTTTTCAACCAGTGGTCCAGGGACTACCAGTGGTCCTTGAGAGAGTTCCAGGTGGTCCCCAGGCTAAATGATGGACAGTTGGTTAACCAGATGTAACTCTTTGAAAACGTAAATCCAAGCCCAAGTCTCCTCAACTAGAGAATGTAGAAGATAAATGGTCTGTATGTTTGACTGTTTTGTTTCTGAAATTCAGCCTGGAATTGTGAACAAAAAGCAAAACAAATCTTTCGCTTTGGGGTCTGTGGGGATAAAATGTCATCAAATGGTGGTCCATGGCTCAAATTCGGAATAAATGGTGGGCCCTGTTATCAAAAAGGTTGAAAACCGGCCCAGGCGGTTAGCTCAACCGTCTGGGCACCCCGGCTGCTAAGCCAGCCTGATGGTGTGCTGCGGGTTCGATTCCTGAGCCCGGCGGACTTTGCCGCATGTTACTCCCCACCTTCTCCCATTTTCCTGTCAACTTAATGTCCTATCAATAAAGGCAAAAAGCCCAAAAACAAATCTAAAAAAAAAAGGTTGAAAACCACTGCTCAGGGCAGCCTGGGCAGAAGCAATACAAAGTCTTTGGTCCAATATACTGTAGTGTAGGTCTACGAGTGGCCCACTGGCACACTGTGTAGCCTCTAGCTTTGAAACCATCATAAACATTCAGCACTTACGATGAGGGCGTGCTCCCGACCCATAGTGATGACGGTCTGGTTGATGATCCTGAGGAGAGACACTGCAATGTCCTGGACATGCTGGAACGTCTCCCCCTGGAAACAAACAGACAGACAGACAGAAGGTTGGGGAAAGACAATGGGGACAGGTAGGGACATAAACACAAAGAGGCAGACTGTGTTAGCCAGTTTTAATACAGGGCAATGGCAGTTATCAGGTATTAAATATCAGACCTTTTGAGACATTTATGAATTCATGATCAAACTTACAACAAAAATAAACACCTTGTTGGGCGTTTCAGAATGGTTCCTGATGACAGTACTACTAGAACCATTTAGGTTGCCTTATAATACTATAGAATTAAGCGGTCTGCAAACACCTTCACTCATTGAAATCAATCTTAAATGGTAAATGGTGCATTTATATAGCGCCTTTATCCAAGGCGCTTTACATAGATTGTGCATCACATTCACCCTTTCACACACACGTTCATACACTGATGGCAGTGGAAACCATGCAAGGTACCTACTAGCACATCAGGAGCAATTCGGGGTTAAGTGTCTTGCTCAGGGACACATCGACACTAACTCTGCGGGAGCCCGGGATCGAACCGGCAACCTGGTTACCATCCGGTTACTCTACCTCTGAGCCACTGCCGCCCCGCAGTGGCTCAGGGATAGTCGTTCATAGTGAGAATAGGGAATGCACAACATTTCATTAATCAGAGTTCCTGCTCCTGTGCGGCAACAAGCTTTGGGCACTGTTGCCACAGTTACATTACCGACTAGCTATAGGACTATGACCTTGTCAGAGTTACTGCACACTTGTGTGGTCATGCTATATGTATGGGCTGCGAGTGAGTTGTCATGGTTACAGCCCCCACAGGCTATGGGATTTTGATCAGTAGTAGCTGCTAGGTGCTCTTTACAGACAACACCAGCATAGTGTTTTGGATTTGTATAATCAGGCTATCCTTGACTTTAATAGTTTTGAAAAGGTCATGCTCATCAATAGTTGTTATGAGTTCTGACTGAATGACAAAATGTCCATGCATCATGAACATTTGAAATTATTTGGTCCCAGTTAATTGAAATTGGATCATTAATTGGATCATTAACATGCATCAACATTGTCTTGTCTTGTATTGCCTAACTTGGATTAATGTAGGAGGTTATAGGACAGTGAACATGCCTCTGATGAACATAAACATATGCAATTAAAAATAATGTGGCCTCATTCTGTAAAACCTCATGAGGAAATTCGCCTTCATCTTTCTAACATTAATGATGAAGCAGGAAAATATTAATTGGGAGGCAGGACCACACTATGCATTGTGTGTATCACAGCACAGGGGTGGAAGATTTAGAGACTTGATTAAACCCAGGCAGCCATAATTAAACCATAGAGGCACTGAGCCACTGGCTGCAGAGGAGATGATGAAGTGTGTCAATATGTTTGTATGTGTGTATAAATGTGCATGTGTGTGAAACATTAGCAAGCCCAAACAGTTCAGAAAACAGTGGACAGGGCTACATCCCTTCCCTGGTTTCTGAGGTGACACATACAACACACTCACCTGACATTGACATTGTTAACAAGATGCCAAAAGCTGTATACTACTGTTGGAAGACGGGCTCCTGTGGCCGTGAGGCGAACAAGCGTGTGTGTGTGTGTGTGTGTGTGTGTGTGTGTGTGTGTGTGTGTGTGTGTGTGTGTGTGTGTGTGTGTGTGCGTGTGTGTGTGTGTGTGTGTGTGCGCGCATGTCGCATGACATCGCAGTACAAACAAAGGCATGCACGACCATGAGGATGTACGAGACAAGTGTAGGCACAGAGAGGGGGGCAGCTGTTGATTCTGAGGAAGTCCAAATCAGTTTGGTACACTGTAGGTATTTTTGTCCCCTTATTTGTTACGGCTGTGTGTTTAGCAGTGCTGTGTGCGGAAACAGGCTTACACAGCACACACACACTTATGCATAGACACCCACACACACAGGACAACGCTTATGTCCATTTATTTGATGCTGCAGTCCAGCTGGTTAATCATTCCCTCCTTGGCAGCAGGAAGGTGGGAGAATTAAATGTGTGAAATCTTGTCTTGAAGAGATACGATCAGAGTGAGCACCCTCCTCGCTGTTGATCATATGTACAGTACATTTCTGTCTGTCTGTCTGTCTGTCTGTCTGTCTGTCTGTCTGTCTGTCTGTCTGTCTGTCTGTCTGTCTGTCTGTCTGTCCGTCTGTCTCTCTCTCGGTGCCATCTACTACCATCCATCTACCCAAACATCCAACACAACACACCAAAAAAAATCAGGTATTCAGCACAACCTCTCCTATTGATCACACAGCATGTGAGTCCCTGGGACAGAGCATCTGTTCAGCCTCCCTTCTATCTCCATCTCCCACTCTTTCTCTTTTGATCTCTCTCTCTCTTTCTTTCTCTCTCAAACTCTCACAATCTCTTTCTCCATCTCTTTACGTCTCATTCTCTCATCATTCCAGTTGGCAACTTATTCAGCTATACTCCTATCCTCAAAGCAACCACCTTGGATGGCGAGAGAGAGACAGAGAGCGAGAGAGAGACAGAGACAGAGATAGAAGAGACAACACAGATAGATGGAGGAGGTAGCAGGTGGGCTCAGAGAGCAGGAGTGACAGAGAGCTGTTCAACGACCCAGTGGACCCATGCAGACACATCCCCACTGGTTGTCTTATTTTATATTGTTCTCTCCACATGTTTTCGTGCTTTCATCCCCTCTTCCTCCTTTTCATCCCTCACATCACGTCTTTCACCGGACATGGCATTCATCATCCGTCTGAACCCTCTTGTTCTCTGACCCCAGAACAACAACTCTCCCTCCATCCTTGTCTGGCAGGGGTAAATAAAAAGACGTCTTCAGCTTGTTTGTTTTCATTTCATTGATTTTCATCCTTCATACTATCGTCTCATCCGGCTGGCAGTGAACGGCTTTTCATTTCGTCCATTGTTTCCCTTTATTTTCCCTTTGACAGTTAAAAAACAAATCATATTTGATATTTGCTCTTTCAGTTAGACATGTGCGCAAACGTGCGCGCATGTCTGTGTCTGTGTGTGTGCACGAGCATGAACGCGCGTGTTTACTCCCGCACAAGAGAAACTGAAGTGGAACGATTTTTCATCCAGAGAAACAAGTAAAGTGTGTGGTCTTAACAGCAATCACGGTTATTGTATGAAGAGCTAAAGCTTGGCAATGCTTTCGCCCTTAAGTTCAACCTTGATATTAAACTGCTCTCCAGTCTAGTAATACACTGCACGCATGATTGGGCATACGCTCACGCACAGACACACACCCATACGCACAAGCACAAACAATTCAAAAGGAACAGTGTGTGAGTGTGTTGCTGTAAAGTTGTATGAAGTATTGTTTAATCTAAAAGCTGACAATGGTAACCCTAAAGCGCTTTTGTGGTCCTTCCTCGTAATGCTCTAAAACTAATTTTAAAAAATGGAAGGCTTACTGTACAGACTCTACGGTGATTCAAACACGCAGCAGTTTGGGGGCTTTGGTTCTCATTGACTTCTGGATGCCTCCCATCCGTCTTTCACTTAACCCAGTGGTTTTCAACCTTTTTCATTCCCACTATTTATACAGCCGCGGACCACAATTCGATGACACTTTAGACAAAAGATTTCTTTTGCTTTTCTCCACAATTCCAGGCTGGATTTCAGAGAAAACAAAACATTCAAACCAAACCTGCAGATCAAAATGACCATTAATCTTCTACATTCTCCAGTTGTGTAGACTAATTCAGATGAATATTTTAACTCTTGAGAGTGTAAACAATGAAACCAAATGGACCCGCAAGGGCCCATTTGGTTTCATGTTTACACTCTCAAAGAGTTACATCTGGTTAACCAACTTTCCAACATTTAGCCTGGGAACAACTGGTGGTTCCAGGACCACCTGTTGAAAACGCCTGACTTAACCAATCAACTGACAAATGCATCTCATCACGCTGGAGTTTCATTAGCATAGATCCCCTATCCCCACCTAGTTCTGATTACCAACAACAGGGAGTCGTGCTTCGCCAGTGGTAAATAGATGAAATCATAACTTTGTGTGTGTGTGTGTGTGTGTGTGTGTGTGTGTGTGTGTGTGTGTGTGTGTGTGTGTGTGTGTGTGTGTGTGTGTGTGTGTGTGTGTGTGTGTGTGTGTGTGTGTGTGTGCCTGCGTGGTGGGTCTTTGCATCGGCTTTTGTGTGTGGGTGGGGTGGGGTGGGGTGGGGTCTTCAAAGTTCTGGAGGATCAGGAGCTAACTGGAATTTAGCTGCTGTGTTTGTGTCTAATTGGTCAGGGGCTGCTTGCTTCCGCCGCATAACTGCAAAAAAAAAAAACCCTTGGTTGCTTTAGGCGATGCGCTGTAGTAGTACTGCTTTAAAAGCAAGCACAAGAGGGGTACAAATGAGGTCAGTGGTAGCTCTAAGATGCTCTGGAAATGAAAAGGGAGGTTTTCTTCAGATTGAGGGCATGGGCAGAAGCGTTTGTTTTTGTCAACTCTTAATAATACTGTATCTCCCAGAGGGAGAGCGGGAGGGAGAGAGAGAGATACAGAGAGAGAGAGAGAGAGAGAGAGAGAGAGAGAGAGCCTTGTGTGTGTCTCTCACCACATTGTCTCTGCTGAGAACCTCCAGGATATTGTTGAGCAGCTCCAGGCTGTTTGTCCTCTCGTCGTGAGGTCCATCCGCCATGGTGACCAGCGCTCCTCTCAGCTCCCGCAGCATCATGGGTAACAGCACATCACGACACTCTGCATGCGGCGGGAAAGAAAAGGCACATGTTTGTAGAAAGGAAGCCTAATCAAAGGCAAGGGGAGGACAGGTGCATCTGATAGATTTCATAAAAAAGGATATTCAAGGCCCAGGTGGTTAGCTGAACCGTCTGGGAACCTAGGCTGCTGAGCCAGTGTGCTGCGGGTTCAAGTCCCGACCCGACAGCCTATGCTGCATATTTTCCTACATCTCTCTCCCTCTTTCCTGTCAAACTACTGTTCATCTGTCAATAAAAGGTGGTAACTATGTTGGTTTTATAAGGCTGACCTCATGGTACCGTTTTGTTACAATAGCGATTTAAGAATGAGAATGAGAGATGTTTGTTTTATTGCGCGCCAATGCAAAGTACCAATAAGGAACCAGAATAACATAAACGTTAATATCCAACATCACAAATGATATTTATGGACTTATAATGTTTTCTCTTTCATGCAGGGACGGCTCCAGACATTTGTGCATGGGGGGGCTATGGGGGGGCTGAGTTTTTTTCAGCAGGGGCTAGTGAATTTCGGCAAAACAATGAAATATATATATATACACACACACACACACACACACACACACACACACACACACACAGGCAAATACAATGGTCCTGTTTATATGCTAAAATACATGTTCATGTTACACAACAAAGCAAATCATTGTCACTGGCTAATTTTTTCCCCCAAAATGAATGAATGAACTCTTAGTCTTTTAGATCTTCAGGGGACAGTTACACATGTACCGCAGTTTCAGAGATCTGCAGAACGTAAATGGACACACACACACACACACACACACACACACACACACACACACACACACACACACACACACACACACACACACACACACTTCTACAATACTTGATCTCACAGACAGACACACAGAAGTAGTCGCAGCACTGCACTCACGCACAGACATAGTGAGGCGGCCTTTACATTAACATGTAGGCTAAATAAAGGGACGCACAGGCTAGAAACAGCTTCTAACTTGATCTCACAGACACACAGAAGGAGTCGCAGCACTGCGAACATACACACACACAGTGAGGCGCGGCGGCCAAATGCGAACATGTAAATACAGGGACGTGCAGAGTGTGTTAGGGTCCAGGGACAGAAATCACATAAGAGGGCACTTTTGGACAAATGGCAAATCTACAAGCTCACAATGCTTCATAGCGTGTCGCGGTGGGAGCCTGTAGATCAGCTATTTTTGGGGCAGTTGTTCTTGCCGCTAGTAGAAGGCTGGTTACCTGGTCGCACCATCACCACAGCACACGCTGCTCCCCTGGCTTCATTTTCGGGCACTTCGGGCGAATTGGGAGCGGCGCCGGCCGCTGTTTCACCACCGTGACTACCGTCAGCCGAGTCGTCCACTGAATCGGCTCTTAGGCGTCGCTTTTTACCGAACACAACAAACCGGTCCATTGTACTGGACTTAAAACAAACGGTGCAGCAACCGAGTTAGTTGTCCCTCCAAAAACACAGTCAAAAGGTTCGTGAACTATGAACTTGGCGGACGCTCTGTTGATTGGAGGATTGCAATGCGTATTGCGTACGTGACCGTGCGGGCGAAAATGACAGGTGGCGAGAATTCTGAGAAATGGATTATTTCAGTATTATACATCATTACAAAAATTACAAGTATCATGATTTCATAGCAATGATTTACATGAAAGTCAGTCAGTTTGGTCTTCCATATATTTTATTTATTCCCTGAATATTTTTCATCACAGTCATGTTTTTGGCCAGGGGGGCTTAGGGGGGCTAAGCCTCCAGCAGGGGGGGCTAGAGCCCCTGCTAGCCCCCCCCTGGCGCCGTCCATGCTTTCATGCTCACTAAAAAATCAGCAAGCACCCAAAACATTAACATGCCCACATAAAAATCCACAAGATGGCCTTTTATGCTTTCTTTTCTGTGAGCATGCCGCACACATACAGTGATGTATTACGTCTAGGCTATATACTGTACTGTGTTTTACATTGCATTTCACTCAATTGCATTCCACTCATTCTGTTGAATGAGTGGGAAAATATTGCTGACCGAAAATACATTTGTAATCCTAGCATCTTTGTGCCACGACCAACCCCACCTCTGGGAACCCCTTGAATAAGCAATTAAGCATACACTGAGAACGCATTGATTGGCTGCCATGTTAGATGAGATGAGGCAGATATATGTTTCCACCTCACTTCTCTGGGCCTCAACTGGTTCATTAATCACATGCAATTTCAGACTCTTATCTCCTATCATACGCCCCGTTTATGAATCCGACTGAGGACTTTCTTTCTGTCTGGAAAACGAAAGTTGCATAATCCACATGCATGGTTATCACTGTTACAGGGAAGGAATGTGGCGAACATTAACAGCAGAGGGCTGGATTCACCATTCTAGGTGATACTGCATGATTAGATCAATAGGCCAGACAACAACCGACAAAGATAAGGATACAGTTATTATCCTCTCCTTTACAGTGCATGACTATTTTCTATTGATTATTCTATAAAAAACATTCATTTGTGTTTGCTCTAAAGTATTTTGGAAAAACTTAAAACACATGTCGTTGTTACTCTGTATTTGTGTATAGTTGTATTATTTGAGCATAAAACATTATGGTAATATAACAGGAGTAAGTGTAACACCTAAGATACAAAGGCATAGTTCTGCTCATTCTTGTCCTTCCCATTCATAGCAGATTGTTCTTGTTTTTCAGAAGCTTACTCATATGAGGGTCAATTAAACACAGTAAAGTCACAGATGGACATTTGTGGGGGGGTTGCTTTTTTGTTTTGATAAAAACAAGTGTGTTGTAAACAATAGAGGAGGCAACTGGTAGTAGTCAGTTCTCGCTATTTTACACATACAGAAGGCTAAAAAATCAGACACTTTTGGCTCATAGGCAATTGTTCCCTAACTAGGGAGATGGAACCCCCGAGGGGATCCCCAAATAATTCCAGGTGTCCCCCAGATTATTACCTTATTAAAGTGAAAACAACCATTCTACATTATTCGTCTTGTAACCACAGGAGGGGCAAAATCATTTCTCACCCACAAGCAAGTTAAAACATTTCAGTGCCTCAACTCCTACAATGTGTGTGCTTGTCAGGGTCACCACTATTTTCATGAGTCATGGCCTGAAAGTTTGGGAACCCTTGAACTCTTGTTTTCTAGTATGGCAAATTAGATGGTCTAATTTACTTTTATAACTTCATAATCCACAGTAATCCCCCCCCCCCCTCTACATTGCAATTTTGCAAATGCACCAGTTGGCCAAAGTTAGTTTTTTCCAGTTCATTCTCTCTCAGAGAAAATCAAACTCTTGACTCATATTGAGATAGAAATAGCAGCCTGCACTCTGCCACCATGGACTGGATGAAAACATGTCATGGGGTGATTAGTTTATTTATGAGCCACTGTTGTAAGTAACAAGTAGTACATTTAATTATATTGCCCTTTTCAAAACAAAGCTTATAACAAAGCACACAGAAGCAATAACACAACGAGAAATAAAAGCAACATTGACAACATTGAAGAAGACAGCCAAATTGCAACATAGGACATTCCACAGTGTGTGCGCCATCACTGCCAAGACCCAGTCCCCCTTGGTTACGAGTTTGGTCACAGGAATTTTCAGGAGACCTTTGTCAGACATCTCACATTTGGCCTTGCCACTGGTAAGGCTGTGTAATGCCTTATATAGGTTACTAAAAGAAATTTAAAATCAATTCAGGGAGCCAGTGAAGTGCAGCCAGTACCAGTGATATATGTCCTCTGCATTTTATGTTGCTGAGAATTCTAGAGGTGGTATTCTCTACTAATTATAGTCTGTGGAAAGACGAACTGCTAAGGGTAGTGTAGAGACCATTGCAATACTCGAGATGGTGAGGATACAAAACCTTGAATGATTTTTGCCCCAGATCTTGAAATGTTAGATTTTTGCTATATATTCTGCAAGTGATAGAAACATGAATGAGTAACCTTCATTATGTGAAACTCGTAGACATTCTGATGATGAGAAAAAGCACATTCCATGTAAATCTTTACTTTCATTGGTCTGATAATCTGTTGATGCAGGCATTAAAACGACAAAGGGAAAAAGAAGGAAAATGAATCGCTTAACCAGCAAATGAGGCTGGTATACTGTAGGATGTCAATATGACAGCCAACAGGAATTGACATGATAATGTAGCTGTTTTCTGTAAGAAGCATGCAGAAAAAGATAGGCTCCATTTACAGAATCTCTAGAACAGTGTTTTCCAATCCATTTCAATGATATACAGTAGATGCAGTTAATGGATTTCGATCTCCAGGACCCCCAATTCAGATTGTAAAAGTTACAGACCCATAAGGGCCCATTTGATTAATTATCACTTAGCTAGGTGACCACCTGGAACACTCTCAATGAGCCTTAGGGGTCCCTGGACCCCACTTTGGGGGTTTGCAAACTCCATGCACATACGGCATGCAATGTGATCCAGGAGTCATAAAGCATTTTCAGAGACAGTAAGATATGGAATGGAGGGACAGGACAGAACAGGACAGGACTCTGGACCGTAGGCAGGTGCCAACTGCATATGTTTTGTCATATAATGCCTGTTTGCACATCACTTCAACAGTCAACAGGTCAACAAACAATAGAAAATGTCCACACAGCTTTTTTTTCTGCTTCCAAGGTGATATTAATAGTGCAACACTTGAACCTCAAAGGTCTTCATCATGATGGATGATGTATCTGACATAAACCTTTGAGGTTGAAATGCTGCACCATTAAAATAACCTTGGGAAGGAAAAAAGTTAACCTGCGCAGATACTCTCCTTTTTAATGTTAACATAAAATACTGCTACAGATAGAAACTTAGCCCATGAATAGTGGTATACAATTATACAAGCATGGCCTTGAGTAATGGTGCCGCTGCACACTGAAGCATAAATACATCCAAATTGCATAATACCTCCCTCCAACCTTCCACTAATTATCTCTTTTGTCTGTTACCTCTACCAAACGAGGTCATGTTTTTTGCCCTCACCCGTCTGTCTGTCTCTGTTCTGTATCTTGTTCATGGGAATCTTAGCCTTGGTAGCCAGACGTTTATTTTCTCCGTGGTTCATAACGTCTGTAGAGATTAACACCACCACAATACTTTGAAAAGGAAAATCACATTAGGCAAAAGTTGACATGTAGGGAGCCAGAAATACAGAACCTTATAGACAAACTGTCACCTTGGTGGACGTCTATGCTGTTCTGAGAAGAGTGTCCATCTTGCATTATTGGCTACTAATCACTATATACCCTTATGGTCTCTTCCTCTCATACCAACCACCCATCTTTCTACAGCCCGTCCCTGACGCTCCAGTCTCTCGCTTCGTATGCATTCCTCTCCTCCTCCTTCAATCCCTTTCTTTGTCTAGCCGCAGGTAGACAAAGTCCATTAAAAGCTCATTTGGGTGGATGCTCGTTAGCGCCATTATTAACGGAGCCACTATAAGCATGCTGAGTTCATTCCAACACACGCACACTCCATCACTGAAGAGAGAAAGACAGGGAGGGACAGACAGAGAGACAGACAGAGTTGGGGGCAGGGTATAGAGTGTTGTAGAGCGGATGACGCAATTTCACTGTGTAGACATGGCAAAAGAAGTGGAGGACTCTTTCATTTCTGCAGAGAGACATACATTGGGAGAAAAGACAGAATCAATGCCATAGTGGATGAAATGAGAGGATGAGAGCAGGGGGAACGAACGAGAAAGAAATTTAGGAGGGGGGTCGGAGATAGATGACATGAGGGAGATTGACAGACCATGACAGAGATACTAAAGTCACACAGACCACAGACTAGAGGCATGTACATCTGATGAACTGACTAGCGGAGGGTTAAAAAGAAAAGGCCCTAATGATGTTAAACAGAAGTCTTCCGTAGTGAACCTTTCCCCCAGCGCTCCTTGGTGACTGATCTCCCATTTGGATCAACAAAGAAGAGCAAGAGAACATGCCACATATTCATCCCTGTTGGCACAGGAAGGTGACCTCCACGCCAGAGCTTGTTTTGTATTTGAATAATCACACTGCCAAATCTGTTCCAACCGTCAAAGCACAGATTCATCATCTATTTGTGCTTTGGGACAAAACAATGGGTCCTGATTTAATGGTGACACTATTGTGTCATTTACAGGCTGGGAATCGATCCAACTGCACAACGGTCTAGTTGGCCAAACCATTAAGTGTGGGGATAACTCCCGTGTCTAGGGACACGGAAATGACCCCCAAAGACACCCGCTTTCTCATTTTCATTGATTCTGGAAATGGACCCAGCTGATATCCTCTGCTGGTGGGTGAAAGGGTGAAACAGAGAGCAGGTGGGCCTGAAGAAGTGTCATTTCGCAAGATACCTTCTTGCGTGTACTGTTAGTGTGGGAGCCAAAAATGATGAAAGTTGTCTATGTTGACGATTTTCAAGGAGCAGCCTTCACCTTGAACTAGTTGGATCTGTGGAGGGTTACTGTAATGAAATGTAGGTGCAGGATCCAATTTGCTCATGTAGTCTGCGGCAATAATAGTTCTCCAAGTAAAGCATTTAATTCCAAGCGCCCTGCCACGGCACTGAGTATACAAATAGAAACACAGGAACCCCCTTATTGTTCCGGGGATGCCCTGCGGACCGCCACACAGTCGGTAACTCATTTCACAAAGATTTTTCACAAAAATAATCAAAGTACACTACAGAGCACAGTACACTACAGAAAGAATTGGCATTAGTATCTAGCATTAACAGAACAAGACATTTCAAATACTTATAGCGTTAGATGCCGACAGTGAAATATTATGCACTTCCACTGAAATTCATGTGGCAGCAATAACTGGAATGAAAGGGGCAATTGATTTTTAAACTAAAATAATTAAAGAACTGACAGATTTAAAGAGAGATTTAGTAGAAAACTGTAAATCACTAAAATGCAAAAATAGCATTTTAGAAATAGAAAATATGCATGAATGCAGTTTTCTACCTTTTCTCAACTAATTTATACATGTACTTGCTCCTCAGGTGGTGCACATATGCAAAGTGTGTGTGTGTGTGTGTGTGTGTGTGTGTGTGTGTGTGTGTGTGTGTGTGTGTGTGTGTGTGTGTGTGTGTGTGTGTGTGTGTGTGTGTGTGTGTGTGTGTGTGTGTGTGTGTGTGTGTGCGTGCGAGCATGCCTGCATGCATAGGTGTCTCAGGTGTGTGGCATAGCCCATGGTGGAACACAGTACTAAAGCAATTGAGCAATGCAAGGTGTGTTTGTGTGTGTGTGTGTGTGTCCATGTGCGTATACATGCGTGTGTGTGCACGCATGCAGGTTTGTGTCTCAGGTGTGGAACACAGTACTAAATCAATTGAGCTGTGCAAGGGAAGCCAGCAGGGCCCTATGGTGACTAGCAATGGGGCTCAGACTGTCTGGGAGGCAGTGCAAGGCTACTAAACATTTTCTTATCTAACACACAGACATAGGCGCGCGCGCGCGCGCGCGCACACACACACACACACACACACACACACACACACACACACACACACACACACACACACACACACACACACACACACACACACACACACACACACACACAGAGCCCGGAGACAGGATAAACACATAGGCACACAGCACGGCTAATCCTGAAACTGAACTGAAGCTGAAACTATTTAATACAGCTGTTCACTGAACCAAGCTGATTTTGATCTGTATTTCCTTGTGGTTTAGGTCGACTTCTGAGGCTATATGAAGGCCTCTGTGCCTCTACTCAAGTACTATACATAGAGCAAGTATTTTTTTTTTACTTTAATGGAGTATTTCAAATGCTCAGTATTTTCACTTCTACTCCAGTGCATTTCAGAGAGAATTAGAAAAAGGTATATATGCTTTTTAAACATATAGTGTTTAAAAAGTCATTAGGCATTCTTCCCCAGTTTAGTAGGAAAATGGTAGTAGGAAACTGCACACAATCGGATACTGCACTCATGTTTTGCTGTATTTTGCACAAAACGCCGCTTCTGTAAACAGTGGCGGCCGGTGAATAGGGGCGCATGTGCGCCGCACCACCATGCAATAGCCTACCTCATGAATGACGGAGAAATGAAATCTGCAGCTTGTCATTTTCTTTAAATGAGCAATCCATCATGGCAAATTGTATATAATAAGTAACTAAAGCCCACTCTAACCACAAAGTGATTAAAAGTTGTAATATACTGCCATGAAATGTCAAAAGTTGTTTACGTTGTACAACGTTGCTGATAGGTTACTGAGTCTCACGTGTTGGTTCGCATTCGTCTTTAGGCATTGAGCTCTGCACTGAAGGGCAATGCATTGCGGTCCTATTGACTTCAATGCAAACGGTAGGAGCGATCTGGGTCGCAAAATGTGCGCGACCAAACCACTTGAGGGCAGCACACAACACAGTTTTACATAGAGTTGAACACAACTCCACCACAGACATGAATGAAGAGACACAGAGCCAGGTAAAGGGAGGAATATACAGTAGTTGAATTAATTTTGATAATGGAATAACAAGACAAAGATATTATAAGATAACTATAAAGCAATGCAGAAAACACCAATTGAAAGCAAAACACTGCAGGATTTTTTTTTAAACTAAAGAGCTGGAACCAGATAAATGTAATCATCACACAAAAATCCAAGGACAGAGGAAGAGACTATACTACACCAGTAGCCTACCCAGGAGGCCCAGGACCTTTTCAAAGAGCTGGTAAAGATTGGCTGACAGCATCCATTCACACCAACTCATTGCTTTGCTTCCATTGAATGTGATGATATTATTATATTATCATCATTATTATCATCATTATTATTATTATTATTATGATTTTTTTTATAGCGCCCCCCCTAAAGAAAAAGTCACCAGCCGCCACTGGCCGCTTCTGTAAACTTTGGAAGCCAAACAGGACTGGAATATGAGAAAGCAAATCATATTCTCTCCATGCATTCAGGCTGGTGGAGAAAACAATTACTTTTACTCCACTACAATTATTTGAATGTTTTAGTTACTGTAATTCCTTTGTACATTGTCTTTATTATTATTACAAAACATACATTAACCACTTTAGCCCTATACATTTCAGAAATTTGAAAATAGTACAGTCTAATACATTTGTGGGCCTTTTTCTGCATACATATAGAACAGGGGTTTTCAACCTTTTTCATCTCAGGGCCCATCATATATTCAGGATTTGAGCCACGGACCACCATTTGAGGATATTTTAGCCCCACAGACCCCAAATCTAAAGATTTATTTTGCTTTTGTCCACAATTCTCCAGGCTGGATTTGGGAAACAAAACAAGCAAAACAAAATACATTTCAAAATGGCCAATTCAGATGATGAATATTTTAACTCTTGAGAGTGTAAAAATGAAAAGAGTGTAAAAATGAACGTACAAATGAAACCAAATCCATTTGGTTTCATTTGTACGTTCTCGAGAGTTACATCTGGTTAACCAACTTAGCTGAGGACCACCTGGGAATCTCTCAAGGACCACTGGTGGTCCCCGGACCACTGGTTGAAAACCCCTGCATACATATAGAAGATAGTAGACAGACAGGAAATTGGGAGACCACCATTATGTTTCCAATTGTCTCTACATGTATTGAACAGTTAAGACGGTTTGACCCAGTCAACATAACTGTGACTATCAACAATCAGAGGATCAATCACAGTGGACATAAATATTCTGTGACTAATTAAAGGCTAAGGACAAATGGAAAATCACTGGAACTGTGTGATAAATGATTATTTACCATTGTCAGAGAAAGGGTTCTGCATTGTAGTGTTGACAGTTTTTCTTCAGAAAAAAACATTTGAGTGCGTTTACCGGCGCAGCTTGCAGTCCTCACTGGATATCTATCACCTCCACCTACATCCTGGTAAGACGGATCATGTCTCCCAGACACACTAAAGCATCCCCCTGTGCGGATGGATGATTCAGTGGTTACACACTCTGAGTCCCATTAACTGGAACAGACTCAAAGAGTTGTTACTTCAGCAGCAGAAACATGTTAAAGTCCCAGTGAAATGGAAAAAAATACGTTTTTCCACACTTTAAGACCACATCCGTGATCATTCTACGGTGATACCCAACAACGCATGCCGAAAGAAAATGGGAAACATTTCACTTTTGTAATACTATGCACACTATAGTACTGTAGAATTAGCATCTATCAAAATAGGGAACAAGGAATGAGGACAGCTAGTGTGTGAGGAGGTCTTATTCCACCAGGTAAGTTTTCAGGCTGCGGACGAAAATGGGGAGTGAGTGTGCAGTCCTGACTATGCAGTGGGAGGTCATTACACAGCCTGGGAGCCAGTAGGGAAAAGAGTCTAGGACGCTTGGAGTGTTGGCCGGGGTGTTTTACACTAGATTTATCACATTGTTTCTGCGAGGGGTAAGGGCACTGCTATCTCAAGGAAATGTTCTGCATATGTTCCAACTTCTATCACATGATTGATGTTGTTCGGCCACTTGTTCTGTCAACCCTGGAATACTGCCGAGTTATCCTCATCTAACCCTGGATAACCATACATGGAGAATACAGGATCATCACCTAGATCTGTCAAACCTCAAACCCTTAGATCTCCATGAATTCAACACAAAGGTCATAGGATATAAAATATGGCCCATAAAATAGTGCCTTCATTTATGGAGGGGGAAAGGGATGAAATATGCAGATGGAATGTTTCTGTCCAACAGCTATAGTATGCAAGAGAACGTACTGCTGCATATTAAACAAAACTAACCCCATAGATTGGAGGAAAGATGCTGGTCTCAAGCCAGCTGCGCACCTGCCTGTTGCATGCTAAATGTCTCTCTTACTCTCCCTCTCCCTCTCTCTCTCTCTCTCTCTGATTTAAATCCCTGTCCTGGCTGTCGCTGTCTGTATGCTTATTTTCACACCTCAGGTTTTCTTGTTCTGCATTCCATTCGACTAGTTCCATCTATTTTGGTTGGTCACCCTCTTCAACTAAGAACAAGACTACTCTTAAAATGCATATATTCAACACTTTGCCACTTGCCGGTGTTTTTGCTCCATGTTTTGAGTTTGCATTCATCAGGAAACGTACAAGGCTGAAAGGTTTTTGGAACCCTCTGTTCATAGCAATGCAGCGTGATCCATGTCATCCACACAGGACACTGTAGCTGATCTACAAGTTGAATTTAGATCTACTTTAGTTTTATGGGCATTTCACTTGCAACATCCACCACCTGTCAAACCCCCAAGAAAATTAGTAATATACTAAAGGTGCTGGCCAGTATGCATTCCATACATCCACATTTCAATAAAAGTATTATACATGAGTCAGGACCCATGGATCCACAATCCATGCATATACTGCATGGTATGTGACTGAGTCTCATTTAGCTGTTCTTCACTTTATTTACAGCTGTCAAAATTCTTGGTTGTGTGACTTTGGGCTGTAATCTAATCACTGTTCTCTTCAATCCATTCCTCTTCTACTCCCTGCTCTTTTTCATCTGAATATCAAACTGACTGATTTGTTCATTTGTTCTGAACGTTAGCAGAAACAGACATTTGAGCAGAGTGACTCAGGGAGGTCAATGGGTGAATGCTTTGTAATAAAACATCAATATCATTGCTTTGACTGATAGGTCATCTTATCCACAAGAGGCCTGTAATAGCAAAGTAATAGGCTGAGCTACAAGCTGGCTGTCTACTCCTATGACTATGCGAATCCCTGAGGGCACATCATTATCTACTGGCTTATTCTTCTATTTTTTGTTCTTTTATCTTTCATCCTGTACAATTGTCCATGCATGCAATGCAACATCATGCTTGTTTGATGGACAAGGAGTATGAAGACGACACCAATCTAGTTCCTACAGGGCTCAAAGTTGTGACCTTTTTGTCACATCCAAGAAGTTGATTGAGTTAGCAAAGAACACAGACATGTTTAAATGAGTGTGTTTACATTATATGCATGCATGCCCCTCCTTCCAATTATTGTATCCAGATCTGCCTATACACCTGTCACAGGCCTCAGCTTTGATAATTGGCCACAACTCCACAGTGAGACGCTATTAGATTTTGGCAGGGACTAGCTTTAATTGAATACAAGATCAAAGGCAGATTACTTCTGTATTGAGGACGAGGTGTAAATACAGCTACATGATTGAGAGAAAACGGCAACGTCTGAAGGAAACCTGCCTATTGGTTAGTTACCTCTTGCTATGGCTTTGCACTAATTGGCTAATAACTCTGTATAGGTATTCAGTTAATTGCCTTGGGAACCAATAAGACACCTGGCTGCTGTGTCCATGTATTATCCTGTTCTGCATTCGATCTGTCTCGATCAACAGAAAGAAAGGGGAAATGGATGGAAAATAAATGAGACAGCTTGTGAGAGAGGGACAGAGGCATTTCCCAGGATGATTAAACTCCATTCACTTTGCTCCATTAGCCCCATCCATCCCCCCTCTTTCACTCCGTTCTTCCATCCTTTCATCAGCAACCTCCCAAACTGCTGTCTCTGGAGATGCTGAACAGCCCCTAGCCCCATTTTTCATACTCCCCCCACCCCCCAACCAAACACACACACACACACACACACACACACACACACACACCCCTCCCAATTAACCTTCCGGAACAATTTAGCCATATCTGCATTGCATTGCAACTAACCACAGCCCATTTGGTGTGGAGTATAACAATATGAAAAGAGCCTTCCAGTAAGTTCCCAAACACACGTACACTTCTACACACACACACACACACACACACACACACACACACACACACACACACACACACACACACACACACACACACACACACACACACACACACACACACACACACGCACACACACGCACGCCTCAGGTCATATTATCATATCAAAGCAGTTGTGGATAGGGTTTTAGCTAGGGATTTACAATAACTCTCTAGACCAAAACTTAAAGTTACAAAAACGACAGAGAAAAAAAGAAAACACATTATAGAGAGCATGGCATGGAACAGAGCAGATCAGAACAGAGCTGTGTGTTTTGTGTGACAGCCTGAGGGAACAAGGCCAGTCAATGTGATTATTCTGTTTTTATGATTCATATGTGACTACTCTTAATGGGACTGATATACTGTACGAATACAACTGGGGCCACAGCTTATGGAGGCTTTCTGAGCCACAGCAGGCAACCTGTTACACACATGTATGTACACACATACACACACACACACACGCACACGCACACGCACACACGCACGCACGCACGCACGCACGCACGCACACACACACACACACACACACACACACACACACACACACACACACACACGCACGCACGCACGCACACACACACACACACACACACACAGTGCCTGTAAAGCTGACAACTTTGAAATTACAGCTCAACAATTTGTTTCAAGGGGTGATACAAATGCATAGCCTAATAAAAGCAATTCCCTTGTGGTGTGTGCGTGTGTGCATGCCTACCCTTAGGGTAACCCTGCCACCCACATCCTACTCTATTTAGCCCGTTCTCCATTACGGGAAAAAATGTAGGCATTTCACATCTGCTTCCAAAAGGGAGATTTAGTGTAAATAAGACATTAAAATGTCATAATCTCCCTTAAAATCCACACAGCTTTAGTCTGCACGTCGCACAAAAGCCAGCCATGACGCAATTAAAAAGAAACAACATAAAAAAAAAAAAAAAAAAAAAAAACAGGCACTGTCTGTTTACAATAGTAAACTAGCTCTCCCGGAAGCCAGAGAGGAAAGCCCACATCCACTGCCATGATAATGTCATCGAGTCTGCGGTCACCTCTCAACTAATGTTGATTGAAAGAGAATGCAGGAGCAGCTGAGATCACTCAGCGCTGATTAAATCCTGACAATAAACATCATAACAACTGGGCAGCGCACAAGCCGTATTCATCACTCATTGACATGCGTCTGTTATGTAAGCGCGTCAGGGGAAATATAATGGCTAGGGTAAACAATGTCAGCGATACTATACGTAAAACGTGCCGCTATAGTGTATATAAGCACCCTAAGTAATGAGATTGCTGCGCTCTGGATATTGACTGACCTATACAGTAAACAGTATAGTGTATACTAGTACATAAACGGAATGAGTTGATACATTTTGTAAGGTAGGCATCAAGGTCGTTTGTCAAATCACAGCATCCATTATGGCAGAGTGGTGTCTGTACTGATCATCTTAAAGACATGATTTAACTGTCCTATTAATGGCGTATTTTATTATCATTGTTTTTATGCATACCCTACCATACTGTCACTGAATCATCTCCTATCTTCTTTTCATATTTTCATAAATGAATGCCTTATTTTTTAGTTTAGTTTAGTAACATTAGACATTATACAACATGTTCACAATACATTGGCTTTATAAATGTTTAACCAAATAAACGTATTGTTTTTGACATACTCAGTGCCCCCCCCTTCCCGTAAAGCTAAACACATCACCCAACAGCAGTGATATGTGTTTAGCTTTATAGATGGACGACAGGGGTAAAAGGAGACCGACGAGGGACTGGATGCAAGAGAAGGGTGAGTAGATTGAATCTTGAATCTTTGACCTGCCTAGAATCACGAGTGCGTAAACAAAACAACACACTCATCCCTCTGTCACTCTGATCTGTCACATTGTTTTTTCTCCCATCATCAGTAATCGCTGACGCCCTCAATCCGTCACAGTCTGTCTGTGCTGCATAAAAGAATTGCCTAAAATGAGCTATAATGAACCTAGTAAATTAAATTTAACTTCAAAAACCATGACAGGCGTCGGTGTATACTGTGCGTACGTGTGCACGTGAGAGAGCGGATGTATACATTTCAATACAATGTGTATATAATGTGCTTAAGTTGCCAAGAACCGTAATCCTGGAAGCGTACTATACGCTGCTGAATAAATCAAAGTTGTTTCTTTTTTTTAAATAGGACGAACAATCCAATGCCATCTATCTACATTGCCTGTGGGTGAAACTGATTATCGGAGAGCCAAGCATGGGAAATGACAGATTGAGTAAAACATACAGTAAAGCATACAGTACAGTGTATCATTCAGACTCATATGCACTCCATCATGCAAACCCAAAAGGGGTCATTTCAGGGGTTCCAGCAAAAGGAAGAATCTAAGCACTTGTATTTGAAAATAGCATACAAGATATGCAATATGACATGTTGTGAGCTGCTAATTAGGAATTTTACATCTAAATTTACATCTTAATTTTGAAAAAAAAAAAAAAAAAAAAAACTCTTGGGGCTTCCTTCCTTGCTCAAAATCTTTTCAGATAAAGGAGTTCTTGACATGTTAGACATGTCAACTACTTGTCAAATAATGCTATAGTGCCATGCACTATAGCATATCTATTTCATAAGTTATATACTCAACAAAAATATAAACGCAACACTTTTGTTTTTGCTCCCATTTTTCAGGGGATGGACTTAAAGACCTAAAGTTCATTCCAGATATACAATATAACCATTTCTCTCAAACACTGTTCACAAATCTGCCTAAATGTGTGATATCGAGCACTTCTGCTTTGTTAAGATAATCCATCCCACCTCACAGGTGTGCCACATCAAGATGCAGATGTAACATCATGGTTAGTGCACAGGTGTACCTTAGACTGTCCACAACAAAAGGCCACCCTGAAATGTGCAATTTTCTTTTGCCTTATTGGGTGTATGAGCCTCCGAACCAGTCAGTATCTGGTGTGACCACCATTTGCCTCATGCAGTGCAACACATCTTTTTCCCATAGAGTTTATCAGATTGTCAATTGTGGCCTGTGGAATGTTGGTCCACTCCTCTTCAATGGCTATGGGAAGTTGTTGGATATCAGTGGGAATTGGTATGTGCAGCCGAAATGGTAATAATGTGGTAATACTGTGTTATTACCATATATATATATATATATATATATATATATATATATATATATATATATATATATATATATATATATAGTATACTGTATAATCATTTTACATTTAATCATTGAAAAGGAGGATTTGGGGGTGCTTTGTGCACCAAATTAAACCCCCATCCACTACTACTCCATCATTTATCCAGTGCTGCAGTAGTTTTGACAGCCGTCCCAAAGCAAGCAGTGGCATTGGCCAGCATGGGGCCAGACAGACAGACAGGTACTGGTAGTGCCATTAAATATGTATCGGGGTGCAGTGATAGGACACCAGGGGTCATTAACCGTTATAAATGTATAATTTTTCTCTCTCTGCATGTTTCAAACTCGAGAATGAGCGGCACCCTGGCACACGGGCCCCCGATTAGCATACGAATGCTAAAATGAATCTCAATTATACTGAGTGTCAGGCCTCATTTGGCGAGGCAGGGTCTGAGATGGAGCGGGCAAACAAATACATTTCAATAAATAGAAAAGCAGCAGGGAGGAGGTGAGAGATGATACGGGAACCGTTGTTGGTGGTATAGGGGACGACGATCAGGGTTGGTAGAAGCGTACAGTTGAAAAGTCGATCGCTACAGTAGCCGATCATGCTGAAAAAACTAAAAACCAATAGGTTGGCTGCCAACCTTATCCCTGTAGTATTAATTGTGTTTTTTGGAATAATCAATTAAAAATACAAGGACTATCTGTGATAGCTATTTTATGTTCCCTCTGTTCCCATGACCATATTCCCACCTGTTCTTCCAAATTTCTTACTCATCCATCTCTCCCTGTCCTGTCCCTTTGCATACTATACAGCAACTCCCAGCTCACGTCCCTTTTTTTTTTTTTTTTTTTTTTTTTTTTACTAATTATTGTGTCTCTTTCCCTCTTCTCCACCTCGTCTTGTCTCCTTTCTTTCTTCCTCTCGCTGTGCCACTCTGTCGCTCATTATTTCTCCATCTTGACACCCTCTCCGGCCTCTCTCTCTTTCCCCCATCAGCAGCAGCCATCTTCCCCTTCAACCTCCCGCTGTTCAACTTCCCATCACTTGCCTCTGAATTGTCCACCCCCTCCCTTCCCTTTTTATTTTCTCCCCCTCTTTTTATTCTTTCATATCACAAAATGTGCCTCTTCTTCTCTCTTATTTCTCTCAAGCCTTTTTCAAGCTTTTTTGTTTTTCATTCCTTCTAGTCATGGGGTGTGTGTGGCAGCACACTAGCTGACAGCCAGACCTGAGGGAATCAATCGACACAGCCGCAATCAATATCCAAGGACCAAATCCAGCACCCGAAACACGTAGATGGCTGATTTACCAACTGACTGACTGGACAACTGTTTGTCTGTCTGTCTGGCTGTCTG
Organism: Benthosema pterotum; assembly: GCA_039105355.1. Classification (NCBI taxonomy): domain Eukaryota; kingdom Metazoa; phylum Chordata; class Actinopteri; order Myctophiformes; family Myctophidae; genus Benthosema; species Benthosema pterotum. Next base: position 16,790,899 of record CM076984.1, on the reverse strand, counting down.
TCTGTTTGCATGCCTAGCTGAGCATCAGGTAGTGAGTAACTAATGAGTGGATCTATTGTTTACAGCTACACTGAGCAGAGACAACATTAGTGATGATCATATAGGATCTTTACACGCACGCACGCACGCACACATGTGCACACACGCGTGCGCGCGCACGCACAAAGGCAACATCATCAGTCACTCTGCAACAGAGTTCAATTACATTAGGAAGGGGGGAAATGGCTTGCACAGGATTTAACTAAAGTGCGTGTTTGTGTGTGTGTGTGTGTGTGTGTGTGCGCGCGTGCGCACGCATGTACATGCGTGAGTTCATGCACACCTGCAGCAGTGACAGTGTGTGTGTCTGCCTCACATGAATTGTCCCTCTATAATGCGTTTCATTTGCCCTTTGCCCTTCCTTAATGCCCTGTTGTTGTAAAGCGGTTTGAATTGCCTTAGAGTTGTAATGTCACCAGTGGTTCTTGATGTGGGGTCCAGGGACCCCAGATATCCTTGAAGGAGTTTGCAGCAGAATGAAGAACATTTTAACAGATTTAGACCAGAAACCACCCCTATACATGCAATAGCTATACAATCCAGAAACCCCTTTAGAGGTTATTGTTGCTATGTACACTATTCATGGGTCTCATCTGTAGTCCTCCACCAGCCAGGTTTAGCTCCTCAGTACCCAGGGGGCAAACTACCCATTTTTTAGGAGACCTGCATTTGCCATAACATAAAAGGTTGTCCACCAGAAATATTATCTATGACCCAGTAGGATCACAACCTATATGGACAACCCGGTCAATTTTTTTGCTGGAAACCCAATATGGCCGCCGCAATATTAGCCCCTATTAGTTATAATGGAGGGTGAATAGGGCAAAATTTTAAACTGAGAGATAATTTCACGAAACTTCACAGGTTGATCAATTATGTAAATACAAACATTTTTTGTATTGGAACTTTCCATGAAATCCAATATGGCCGCCACAATATGGCCGACTTAATATTAGCACCTAGAAAATAGGTTTGACTCTAATTTCTGAACAAAATGAGCTAGAAACACAAACTTCTGACCTCTCTCTGACCACAACAGACTAGTCCTATAGCCCATATTTCAAATTTAAGTGTACCTATATAATAATTTTATCCCTAATGGGGTTAGGGTCCCCTGTGTGCTGGAGTGTTTCCACACACATCCCTCCAGCTGCAGGTTGATTAGCCTAGTTCTACTGTTTATATTAATATTCATCCATGATGGGGGAGCTCATCCAGACCTCTTAATTGACCTCTTCCTCTTTAATTCCACCCAATTCTATAACATTGGAGGTATAAAAATGATTATCATCATACTTCACCGTGTCAAAATTCACCATGTTAATGGTTTTTCTCAGAACTCCAACTCTAGGAAAAACATTATGGGGTAACTTTTTCTTATCTCTACACAACATCTATAAAGTATATTAATGACATGTAAAATGTTGAAAATGGGAGGAATTCTCCTTTAATTGGGCATGCACAGCTGATTGGATTGACATTGGCTGGTATTCTCGATCGCTGTGGTGTAGCAGGTATGGTGTAAGTCTTCTCATTGGCTGCATGGCAGCAAATCAGGTGTGGGGCCGTGCTCATTGGCTGCATGGCAGCGAATCAGGTCTGGCCTTCTGTGTACAGGCCAAAAGCCTATACCACCAGGCCTGGGCCTGGGCCTACCAAATAATTATCCATAATAATTAAAACCAGTCATCAAGAGCTTCAACTCATGATGAACAAAGCAGGGAGTACAGTAACATTTTTAATTGGGGGGTCAGGTGATTTCTGGACCTTTTGACTTGCAGGTTTTAATTATTCTGGGTAATTATTTGGTAAGCTCAGGCCCAGGCCTGGTGGTATAGGCTTTCGGCCTACACACAAGGCCCGAGACCTGATTTGCTGCCATGCAGCCAATGAGAAGACTTACACCATACCTGGCTACACCATAGCGATCGAGAATACCAGCCATTATCCGTGTCATACTTGTTCTGTGCTTATTAGTGATCTCTCTAATCAATTAAAACACCAAAGAAGAAGTACCTGGTCAAGTAACATTCCAGGCTGGGAAACGTTGGTTTGAATAAGATATACTGTACATCCAAGAGGACATAATCTAACAGTGGGACAATATCGGTATAGCTACAACTCTGTATAACTATAATGCGCAATCAACAGATGAAAATGCCTGCTGCATCTCAACAGTGTCACAGATGCTTGCCCCACTCTGGACCTGCACTGTCAGTCGTCTCAATCAACATAGAAGGTTTCTCCAGAAACAAGGCAGAGATACTAGCAATGATTGCCATCGTTTCTGTATGCAGGAAACCTACATCGGCCATGCACAAAATCGCTGGACCCACCATCGCTGGAATGAAACTGGTTGCTGAGATCCGACACAGACAGTATGGATCCGCTGTTTTCAGCAGGCCAAACCTCAAGATTGAGGAGGTCTGTACCCACATCACAGAAGGGCACATGGAAACCTTCACGGTCACCCATCCAAAATCCTGATGTCACATCAGTCTACAAACCACCTGCAACTCCTTTTCTACACACAAAACTACCAGAAAGATGCGCGACTTCAATGCTCATCATGGGGCTATGGGAACAGCAACCACAGCAAGATGGAGATGAAGTCGAAACCTGGCTTGATTCCAAACATCTGACTCTAATCCATAACAAGCGAGGATACAACCCAGTCCTTCTCTGTGTAAGCAACGACCTCACATTCCAGAACTGAGAAGGTAGTTCTGGACCATATGCCCCACACCCAGCACCGGCCGATTGCCATCACTGTTAGATGCTCTCTCCAAGCAACCACTGTCCCATTCCGTAGGAGATTCAACCTACGGAAAACTGACTGGCTGTCATTCCAAGAGGAGATAGAGCAGTCCATATCTAGCACACTAATATTTCCCAATAACTACTCCAACTTCACAGGACTTGGTAAGAAGGTCAGCCAGACATCACATACCCAGATGATGTCAGACACAGTATATCCCTGGCTTATCAGAAATATCCAGCAGCCTGCTACCATGAAGAGTACAACAAGGACCCCATCACCATGGAACTTGGAGAGACCCTGATCAGTGAAGTTGGGGAAGAACGAAGGAAAGTCTGGAATGAGCTGATAGAGAACACCAACATGACAAACAGCAGCATGAAGGCATGGGCCACAATCCGTCGTCTCTGAGCAGACCACACTACACCACCCATAATCACAAAGGTCACAGCAAACTGTTGCAACGCAGTTGATGGCCAGCGGTCATAACCAACACCGCTGCCGACTCAAAGGAGAACACCATCGTACAGTGATATCAGACCAACCACAATTAGCCAGCCCTCTCACCAAACCCTTCGACTTAGAAGAACTCGAAATTGCAATCAGAAAGCTGAAACCCGGAAAAGAGCAGGGATTGATGACATACTGGTGAAAATGTTACAGCACCTCGGACCTAACGCAAAGTCGTGGCTCCTAGAGATGCTGAACACATGCTTAGCACAGAAAACCATCCCTTCTGTCTGGAGAAAGGCCAATGTCATTGCAATCCCCAAACCTGGCAAAGACCCCAAAGAGCTACCGGCCCATTTCCCTCCTCTGCATCACCTACAAGCTCTATGAGAGACTGCTGCTCCAACGTCTCATCCCAATCATAGACACCATGCTGACTAAAGACCAAGCTGGTTTCTGCCCTGGTACCTCCTGTGCTGGACAGTTACTCAACCTCAACCAACACATTGAGGATGGGTTTGAAGAAAAGCAAATAACTAGGGCTGCATTCATTCATCTCCTTGCTGCCTATGACACCGACGATCACCACAACATGGTCAGAAAACCACTGGACATGACTGGTGACCTGAACCTGTGCCAGGTCATTAAAACCCTTCTCAACAACAGACGCTTCTAAGCCCACCTAAATGACCAGAGGAGTAAATGGAAAGCCCAAAAGAAGGAAGTGTGCTCACCCCTCCTTTTCAATATTTACAGTAGACCAGCCACTACCCCAGAATGCTTCATCTATGTCGATGACCTCTGCATTACCATGCAACAAGCAGACTTCCAGAAGATCCAATCCACCCTTGAAAGTGCCCTGTAAGAAATGTCAAGCTACTACAATAACAACCACCTGAAACCCAACCCATCAAAAACCCAACTATGCAGCTTTCACATATTCAGCTTTCATCCCCCGTGAGTGTCACGGGGGGTGATCACAAACTGTCCAACAGTACCCACCCCATATATCTTGGCGTTACACTGGACAGGACCCTCTCCTTCAAGAAACATCTGGAGAACACCAAAACCATTTGCATGTGCTGCTAAATCAGTCAGTCATTTTATAAATGAGTGAAATCACTATTTCCTGTAGCTAACCATCTTTTAAATATGCAGAATAAGGGTACACTATGCCCAATGATAAAAAATAGCTGTTCCTATGAGTCTTTCATGGTCAGAAACTCTTAAATAGACACCGAGTTTGTGTTTTTAGCTCATTTGGTTCAGAGGTTAGAGCCAAAACCTTATTTCTGTGTGCTAATATTGTGGTCGCCATATTGTGGCGGCCATATTGGATTTCATGAAAAGTTCCAATACAAAAAATGTTTGTATTTACATGATTGATCAACCTGTTAAGTTTCGTGGAAATATCTCTCAGTTTAAAATTTTGCCCTATTCACCCCCCATTATATCTAATAGGGGCTAATATTGCGGCGGCCATATTGGGTTTCCAGCAAAAAATTGACCAGGTTGTCCATATAGGTTGTGATCCTACTGGGTCATAGATAATATTTCTGGTGGACAACCTTTTATGTTATGGCAAATGCAGCACACCCCCCTTTGCCCCCTGGGTACAGGTGATTCAAAGTCTGATTAGGATTTCAATTGGTCTGGTTAGCCTAATCAGACATTGAATCACCTGTGAGGTCCTAAACATGGCTGGTGGAGGACTACAGATGAGACCCATGAATAGGAATTTTGTTTTTCAGAAAATTTAGGTCACAATGTTGCATGTTGTGAGTTTATAGATAGACAATGACAATGAAATCAACAATAAATCTTGACAATTCTTGTATAAATTTCATTTCAATTTAAGAATTGATTAATTTGAACATTTTTAGCCATAATATGGCTAAAAATGTTCAAATTAATACTGTAAGGGGCTGTGCAGACAGCAAGGGTGGGTATGGTTCTGCTTGATATGATAACTGACGTATGGGGGGTCTAAGTCAAAATCTGTGTTCCCTGGGCTATTAGTTCCAGTGTGGTAAATGTTCCCAACATCTTGCCAACCCTTACATTGCTTTTCTTTGTCTTCTGTTTGTGCAGGCGTCCAGAATCATCTGGCTACTTGTGTGGATAGAAATTGGACTCCACAGTTAGTTACCATTGCATCAACAGTCCCGGCAGCCACTGAGGCGTGAACAGCTTGTTCATTTGCAACTAAATTTTTGGGGGATGTTGCATTATAAATGCCGACACTACTGCACACTCTGGGTGAAATTATCATATTATAAAGCAAAACAAAAAGCGTAGACGGCTTGAGACTGACACCCAATGATTACTCGAATGGAAAAACTGCAGTGATGCATTTGATGTTACTGTATAAACTTGAGTATTTAGGTGGCAGAGGAGAAGCTGGATGCTTGGATGATGTGATTATGACATAGTGACTGACTGTGGCGCACTGACTATTATGTCAACATGGCGGGAGTACAGACATGCAAAGTGCTGCTGAGTTGTGGTAAAATTGTGCCACACGTGATTATAGGGCAGCGATGAGGCTGTGTGTGACATATTTGTGCCAAATATAAACATGCAAACTCTGAATGACGGGGAGAAGCTTAAAAGCTTAATACTAACTAAAAAGCAGCTAGCAGTGGCTGGGTTTATCCTTATATGTACCTTACAGTGCAATGAGTGCTCCATAGACATTTTAGCACAGCTCGGCTCCAGTGACAATTTAACCCACATCAACCGCTTTGTTGCTGTCTTATTGAGCTGTACAGTATAAAAGGAAACTCATCCTGCCTGTACATAAAATGTAATTGGAACTGCAAACTGCCTGAGTAGAACTATGAGACTAAACCTAATAATGTGAGTTTTAGACCACTGTATGGATGATAAAGTGAAGTTAGGCGTTCCTTTAAAGGGACTCCACCATGTTTTTTCAATATTTTTTGGTCTTTTTAGGTTCCCCAGTCTATTTTGACACACATTTAAACATTTTTCCCCAAAAATGTTTATTTAACAGTCAGACCTTCCCACCAAGACTGCGATAAGTGGTGAGGACAGTGGGCGACGGCGCCTCCCAAATGTGGACATTCCAGGTACTGCAGTTGGAAGAGCACCCAGAGAGAATATGAAAAATAATAATCTGAGTGGTTGTGTAGGCTACTGACTGTGTATGGGCTAAATTGATGATACAAATTCATGATGGAGACCCTTTCATGTGTATGGGTCCGCAGCTGGTTCCTCACTCAGCAGCACAGTTGTAGAATGCATGATCGATTGGTAGCACAGCGACAAGGTCAGCCCCTGGTCAGTTGTTGCAGCTGGTTATCAAGTAATCTGATTGGAGGATTTCACTCACCCTGTTTCTGGAACAGTTGGCTGCTCACAATTTCAGTCATGGACAACACCTTGTGTTTCTGCAGCTTCTCGTGTGGAATGCAGCTATAAAAGTCATGCAGCAACTGACTGGAGAGGGAGAGAGGGAGAGAGAGTTTAATGTAAAGCCTGGAATGTCACAAAACTATGAAATGCACTTCCAATTGCAATCAGAACTGTCGATTCAGTCCCAATCTTTTACTACAATCTGACAACGCACTTCATCCAACTCTTAGCTTTAGCACTTGCAGTAAGAACCTGCTGTAGTCTTGACCTCCTATGGGCGTATGCAAAGTCTCTTAGATAGCATTTTCATGTTAACATACTGGTAGCTATCAGTGTATGGCAGTGTACCGTATGTATACTGTACATCAAATGGAAGATTGTAGAAAAGGAGGGTAGACAAAGAGAAAAAAGCAAAGAGGGCTGAAAGGATTTGGCAAGAAATGAGGTAAGGAAATTAGTGGAGAAAGCATGCAGGGAGACCACACAATAAAGTATGGTGTGTTCATCTGTTCATGTAGTTATTCGTAGACAAAAAATAGCCAATCAACAAGCTCACATGACATTAACTTGCGACAGCAGTTTCTATTGATTGAATTCTTTATTTGTGAAATTAAATATTTAAGGTGTTTTTTATTTTTTTATTTTAGAACATTTGTTTTGTACAGTATTTATTTTGGGGGCTATTATTGTATAATGTTTTAAGGAATAGTCTGATTAGCCAGGGATGTTTTTAAGAGACATGATTAGATACATGTTTGTGTGTATGTGTATGTGTTTAAAAAAAATAGGGGTTTCGGCATGAAAGTGTATGAACACTCAGTGCCACTCTTGTTTTTTTTTTAAACAATAAATCATCTATTTGACTACCAACAGCTGAAGTGCACATTGCAGTAAAATAGGGGGCAAGTGGTGTCAATTCTGTGTCATTCCAACAGAATTAGTCCCTGGCCACATGGAGACACTTTTAAGGTTTATCTGCAAATGTTTTTAATGCTCCTGCCATTTCGTCCACACTGAACTGGCATGGTGGGTGTCAGAATATGCTCATTTATGAAACCGGGTCCCAGAATGAAAAAAAGATGCCACCCTTGGCTCTATGTGTGTATAACAATCACACAGCTTTCCTGAACGGATGACACCATATCCTCTTACAACATCAATAAAAAAAAAAGATGTGCCCGACTGTGATATCAGCATGATAGGGCTTTAACAGTGACCACCATCAGCAACAAGTGGACATGGAGAACCTTATTGCATGAGTTATACAATATGCACCTGGCCATGTTCCATGCCTTCTTCTTCTCTCTTTTTGGTAACATGTGGCATCTCTATTGAGCCACTTACTGGCCGGGCATATATACAGTACTCCAGATGTTTTCATTGGTTGTTTTCAAGAAATGTATATCCACATGTAAATACATTTCTTGAGGCGATTCCCGTCTCCTGTGTGCATACTCGATTCCTTTTGTGAGAACAAGGATGGGGAGGGAAGGAAACTCATTGTTACTTGCGTGAGCGGAGTGGGCGCAAGTTAAGCAATTGGTGTGCGGTGTTCGGTGGTGTGCGGTCGTCGACCCTCGGGTTACACCGATTGGCCGGTTTAATATAATTATAACTTACGTAAAGGACCTTCATAGCTAAAGTCATGAGTATTAGCTTGCTCCACCCAAGCACGAGTAGGCCGTGGCGTACTTGTACGCTAAAATTCTACCGAGTAGAATTTTAGTCATTAAAAAAAAAATCTCTACCGAGTGCTGATCTAGTTATTCCTGCTGGTGGTGCGTACTTGTCCACCCAACTTGGTGGCTCCTTTAACCACATGTGAAGGCGTCTGCCAGGCACTCTTTATATTCTTCTCCCACCGTCTGCCTCCCACGACTTCTGACTGTTTCTCCTGTTTCTCTAAAACTTTGCAGTCTCTGTGAGCTGTTAGGAGTTCCTGCTGTTTGGTGTCTGGTAAGAGAGCCAAGAGTTTGTTAAAGATGCGATTGAAGTGATCTCCCAGCAAATCCTTACAGATCTGATGGTATTGGGCTGCCGAAATCAGACCCTGTCTGAATTGTCTGCAGTCGTTTTTGAACTGCTTGAACTGCGACTTGTCATTGTGGAGATAATTCTGGATGGACTGGCTTAGCTCCCTGTTTCTCTGCTCTAAGTTTTCTAGCACCAAATTCACACCAGCCATTTGTGGTGGACTGTTGGATGCTTTATTTTTACCGGATGTTGACATCGAAGAGATGAGGGCAGGGAAGACCTCATGGAAGGACGGGGTGTTCCTGGGCTGGCTGGAGCGCGACTGGTTCATGGAGGTCGACCCAGCAGATGAAGCCGGCAGCCTGGGGAAGTTGTCCACCTTTGTCCACCTTCCATTGACAGCCTGGGTTGCCGTCGGCCCGAACTTAGGCATGGGTGTTGAGGCTGAGGCGCCCGAAGCCCCCAAGGCTGGGAAGTCATCATCTTTGAGTAAACGCTTTCTATCCTTCAATGGTGGCCTGAGACTAGGCCTGGGTGTGGTAGCTGAGGCTCCCAAGGCCGGGAAGCCACTTCCTGGCTGGTTGTTTAATAAATTGCTATAATTCATCAGACGTGGCATGAGACTAGGAATGGATGTAGTGACTGAGCCTCTTAAAGCGGGGAAGTCCTCATCTTTGTTAAACGAATTGCTATAATTTACCAGACCTGGCCTGAGACTAGCAATAGGTGTGTTTACTGGCCTGAGGGTAGGCATGGGTGTGGTGGCGACTGAGCCTCTTAAAGCGGGGAAGTCATCATCTTTGTTAAATGAATCGCTAGGAATTAACAGACCTGGCCTGAGACTAGCAATAGGTGTGTTGACTGATGCTCCAAAAGTCAGGAAGTCATCACCTATGTCTAATGGATGATTATCCCTCATCGTCCTCACTGGAGGTGGATTCGGTATTGGTTTGGAACTCAAGCTCTTCTGTTGGCCACCACCATGAGCTTGTGAGTTTCCTCCATCCTCAGACTGATGCAACCCCTCATGGCCATCGCCTCTCCTCTGACGCCTTGGTGTGACGGCAAACTGCAGGTTGATTTGCCTGTTCTGTTTGACCTCTGCCCGAGTCTTACTGTGCACTGCAACCTTGTGGGCCTTAAGATCTATCTCTGTGCGGAAGGCATTAACAAACTCTTCTGTGGCACAATCGCCCTCCTCACACAGGTAGTGCTTCTCTCTGAAATGATCACCCAGGTACTGGTAGTTACGATACGCCTGTACGCAATCTGTATCACAGAAATGACAGAAGTAGTGGTCCCGGCGAAGGTGCTTAAACAGGTCATCGTTGTCGAGGTAGCGGACATTGCAGAACTGGCACAGTGGATGTCCACGGTGACTGGTGTCGTCAAGGTCGCCCTTTGAGTAGTGATGGGCCAAGTCCTTCCGGTTATACCACTTACGCTCACGAGGAAAACTCTTCACATGCTTGGTGCAGATGTCGCAGCAGTAGAGTTCATGCTGCCTCCTCATGTGCTGTTCAAGCTCGCTGAACTTGGAAAACACCTTGGGATCTGGGCAGCGGGTGCACTCTGGCAACAGCAAGCTCCTGAACTGGGCATGGATTTGCCCATCACCAAAGTAGATGTTGTGTTTCTTCTCATGTTGGAACCGCTGGTAAGTCAGTGCAGAGAAGACATCCAGTTGCTTCACAAACACCACCGTGTCGAGTTCATCCCGGCAGACACTACAGTACTTCTGCTCATACAACACTCTCATTTTAGTGGAGCAGCAGTAGCAGACTGGGTGGTCACATTTTCCAACTGCAAAAATATCAACGTCCTGGCAGCACAAAATACAGTTCTCAGTCCCCATAGCTGTTTCATGTGCTGTACAACTGCCCACCGGCTCTGTTAAAGACAGATTGTTTCCAACAAAAATTTCAAATGGGAACCAATCAGTTTACGGATGATTTTAGTCACTATGCCGTGATTACACTATGTTGTCATCATGACATAATCGTATTGTAATTTGACACCAATCCATCTGACCGACAGACTTTAAACACGGCATGCGCATTGTAGAGGACCCGGAGGAGTGTGGTGTTCTTTCTCAGGTCTTTGGCATAGCATTAAAGCATCTATGTTGCTTACGGTTACCATGAACGGTGCTAGAGGCATACTGTATAACGGACAAGTACCGTTATAAGCCTCTAGCACCGCGTGAGTCAGACCATGTCCGTAAACCGCTCATTTGCACATGAGTGCCGCCTATAGAACTTAATCTAGGATAATAACCCATATTTTACATACTGTATGAGAAGGAGGAAAAGTAGATAAACTCTGAGCATTTTCTGTAGCCAAGACCATTGAACAACTGCTTTGCTCTGACAGCAGAGGTCCCCAACCACGGTGGCATGCACCAGTCCGCGAGAAGGGAAACCCATCATAGCATTTCTCATCATATAAAAATCCTCTTGAAAACATGACTGAGAACTTGAGAACAAAGAAAGGTCAAAGACTAGGCTTGAGAAGTGAGAACTATAGTGCAGCCCGATCCCTAATCACCCGTTAGGATGCCATTAGAATGAAAACCTTTAGTGCTTCTGTTTGTGCAAGGGGGTCGGGGGATGACACATCCTGCCCAAAATGCAAGTCCTGGTAACTATTTTCCGACTCCACAAGGATTTACCAAAGAGCGGTAAAAAGTGATCTGTTTGTTCTCATGAAAACGTCAAGCGTTCATCAGCAGTTGCTTAAGTCACTGATTTATAAGTGGCTTTGAGTTTGTGTTTCTACTGTGTTTCAGGCATAACAGGACATGACTGTCCAATCCTTGATATCTTTACCGTTCATGTGTGTCTGCACTTGGAAGCAACAGCAGTAATAATAACAGCTGAAGCCTATTTGACAACAATCACACTAATGAAACAAAACTCTAAATGGTGGCAATGTGGGATTTCATGTCATTTCATGTCAAAACATTCATTCAACATATTCATTCAAATCCACACAGGTGAGTATATGTCATTCTTCATTTTTAACTAAAGATAAAAAAAGATAAGCCTATTTTTTTATCATACTGTCATTGTTGATATAATGCCATTTAGGTTACATTATGTTGTGATTTAATAATAATACAGCAGTGGGTAGTGTATTTAATGGGCCGTCGACTGTCTTTGGTACAATGACCCCCCCGCCCCGCCGGTCAGTGAACAATTCATGAACTGTCAGCCGATCCGTGACAAAACAAAAAGGTTTAGGAATCCCTGGCATACAGTACAGGCTGGTCCAGCTTCGGCGGTGATTAATGTAGCAAAGAAATGAAAACATTTGTCTTATATAAAACATAGCAAGACTGGGTGTTGTAACACACCAACAGGACGGACAATTTAAAAAAGCTAATTCAAACGCTCATTACACATGAACATTTTACAACCGATCAATGCAACCCTCATGAGCAGGGAGGTTCTGGAAGCCAAACCTGAGCACTGCAGCGCATGCCTTATGAAAACTAATGAGCCCAAGCAAGCACACTTTAATGAAGACACAAGATAGGCCAGTTCCTTGAATTCAATATCGGAATAATTAAATGGTCCAGTTACGCGGGCCGACATGGCTCAGAGAGAATTAACAATTAATGCAGTGGAGCCTAACGCACCATATCCATCACTCTGCTTAATTTGTACTTAGTTGTGTGCCAGCGCGATGTTGCACACTGAAAATAGCCTATCTTCAACTTCACACAACATGTCACAACTAAAGTGTGAATCAGCTTTTAGGCTCTTATCACAGCTGCTGTTGGTGAGCCATGCAGCACTCTCTAGAATTTAAAGGGAAGCTAAGCTGTATGAAATACCTACCATTAATATAGTGATTGGTACTGTATTAATTGTTTGCCCGTGGTGGGAGTTTTGCTCTGTTTTTGGTGAAATATGAAGTTGTTCCGGTAAATTTGTGGGGGGCACCAGGGGCTACATAGTAAAAGTAACTGAATCCAAAAACGAACTTCATTTGTACCGTTGACCTTTTCTAAAATATTAGCACATCCATTGTTCATTTTGGGCCCCTCACAGGGAACAATATTTTCCAATATAACTATCCAATATAACTACGCCCAAAAAGTAGTTCCATGTGATAGTGGGGTCTAAAATGAACAAAGGTTATGCTGGTAGTGACCGCCGTGACCCCCCTCCCCCCCACTTAATATTCTCTAAAACCAGAGCATAACTCCCAACATGGGATTCAAGCAATTATTACTGTAGCAACGACTATATTAATGGCAAATATTTCATACAACTGAGCCATCCCTTTAATGGACCACTTCAGTTCCTAATCTCAGTATCGAAACCAAGTGGTTGGAAAAAGTATTCAAAGTTTTCAGTAATGAGTAAAAGTTCCAATATTCCATCCTTATCTGGATTCAGGGCAACAGCTCCAGCTCCACCAGAGAGTTCCAGACGTCCCTCTCCGGGCGACAATAGTGACTTCCTCCTGGAGGATGCCAAAGCCTTCCAAGGCCAGTGAGTCGATGTAATTCCTCCAACTGCACCTTGGTCTGCCCCAGGGGCTCCTCCCAGTGGGACATGCATCCCCTAGGGCTCAAGAGTCATCCTAACCAGATTCTGAAACCACCTAATCTGGCTCCATTCCAGGTGAAGAAGCAGCGGCTCAACTCTGAGTCTCTCCCATGTGACTGAACTCTTCACCTTATCGCTAAGGGAGATGCCAGACAACACCCGGTGGAGAAAACTTACTTTGGCCGCCTGTATTCATGGGCTTATTCTTTCGGTCATGAAGCTTTACTGCAATACTGTATAGTACAAGTAAAAGCCTGAAACATTTGCTTGAGTAAAAGTAACAAATGTATTGGCCAAAGGACGACGAACGCTCAGGAGCGTCCGCCGACCTACGTCACTTTGACACGACGTCGCGTGACGATGACGTCACTGTCGGACTTCTGGGTGGTCTCATTTTAATCCGGAGCAGTTGTAGATTTCAACTAAAGTTGGTTTGAAGAGAATCGACCACTTTTTCACATAAATATAACCCTTTGAAGTTGACATAAATATGTACACGTGTCCAAATGCGTAAAATCTGTGCGCATGTGTTTGTTTGTCCATGTGTTTGTTTATTCTCTTCTCCGATGTGTTCTGTGTCGTCGGTTCCATTGCTTTTCGAAACAAGGTTTTTACACCAAGGATGAGTCAAAAAGCTAGTTAGCTAGCCAGCATTTGGCTAGTGGGAGGCAGTTACCACGTCGTAGACGTGTAGGGATGTGACGTAGCCGAATCCTCCTTCAGAATCTCCACCGTCCATCCGCCGTATATACACTCTATCATGGCCATCTAGTAGAAGAGTTGCGACATTGAGGGTGCAGGGACACAGCCCATAGACTCCAATGCATTCCGTGACTTCCGGTTGTCCCCATTGTCAATAGAAACTCTATGTTGAAGAGCTTGGACTGGCCCCATGAAGTCAAAGCACCTAACGTAAGTAACGGTTACGTGCGTCAAGTGAAACGTAACTCTGTTTCCGGTCTGCCACAACATAGAGCCAAAACACACACGAACAACACACGATGCAACATTTATTTTTATATAATACACACATGTGAGGGTGTGTGTGCGCGCATCTGCCCGTGCGTTATGCGCAAAACAAAGACAGATCGATCGATAGTGTGTGAGGGAGGGAGAGTGTGTTAGGTCAGTGTGTTAGTGTTAGTTCTTTGTTTGTTTTTTATCGTCGTGTTGTTATCACAATGGGTGGACTAGTAGCATCCGTATCGGAAACAGGAGCAATCAGACATCTCGACAGAAGACGTTGCCAATATATTACGTGGCAAAGTCGCCTTGGACCTGATGGCTGAATATGGATACATTCTTGAGTAAGTGATTTCCCTTCTCTCTTCTCCGTCTCTTTCTCTCTCTCTCTCTCTCTGTGTGTGTGTGTGTGTGTGTGTGTGTGTGTGTGTGTGTGTGTGTGTGTGTGTGTGTGTGTGTGTGTGTGTGTGTGTGTGTGTGTGTGTGTGTGTGTGTGTCTTTGTGAGTGAGCAGACACATATTGAAACATTGTACACATTATGGTCCTGACTCCTGGAGGAAGCAAAACTGTTACAATATGTTTCCATATTATATAGGCAGCAGGAGGAGGAAGAGGAGCAGCTGGCTGGGCAGTTTCATACTGTGGCCAGATACTAGCTGTTATAGTTTCTGAGCCTGAGAAGTGAGTAACAATTCACTTTTATACACTATTACCAGTAATAATAATCTATTACGTGCACAGACTGGCCACGGAGCACCAGATGGTTTTGCATTGTTTTTTTTATTGGTGCTTCATGTAATATGATGGTGACAGAATCCCTTTTGTGAATCATGTAATACTGTTTTTACATTTTTTCCAGTGACGGTGACGGAACCTATTTTGTAAACCATGTACTAATGTTTTTACATTTCTGCAGTGATGGTGACACTTCACCTGTGGCGGTGACACAAGAGAAAGAGGCCATGGCAGCGGGGGCATGCAGAGGTTAGTGTATTTATTGTAATGTTGAATTCAACCGTTAGATATGCATGTCACGTGTGGAGCTAATCACATGAATTTACTTATTGATTGGCGTGATTATCTGCAATTCTAGGCCAAGAGCTCAGTCAGCTCCACCCCTCAGCTTGGGAGACTGATGGCGAGAAGGACAGCGGCCCTGTGAAGCAGTTCAAATGTCCAGGAGTACTGGAGGAAGAAGCATGTCTGCTCAGTGCTATACCCTGGTCTGGCCATGGCAAGAGATTGTTTCAGGGCATAAATATGAAGATCTGTAAAAAACGCCTAACATAACCTAATACCAGCTCAAAATAAGTAATGACTTTATTTTACTTGAATTCCATCATTCTGTATTCATAGACAATATATCTTGACCTTTTCAACAGACAATATGATCAGATAAGCATGTTTGTGATCTTTACAAGTCCATAAACCTTATTTTTCAAATCCGTTTTAGTCTATTTTGTCTCTTTCTGGGTCAAATGCATTGATATTAGGTCAAATTGAAACAAATAATTGTTGAGGCATATGGGTTAGGTTGTGCTGAACAAAAATATACCAAATATAGCTATGAAATACTTCCTAGTGTGGAATATAAGGACTAATATAAGATCTGTAAAAAAACGCCTGGCATAGATATACCTAATAACAGCTCAAAATAAGCAATTATGGCTTTATTTCTCTTGAATCTCATCATTTTACATTCTTATAGACCACATATCCTGACTTTCTCAACAGCCAAAATTCTTTGATAATCATATTTGTGATTTTTACAAGTCCATAAACCTGAAAAACAAGGTCCGATTTTTGTTTTTGCATGTAGTTTTTGGTTCAAATTACCTTTATAGTATGTAAAAGTGAATTAATTATGGTTTATTATTGTAGCTGAGGTTGTCCTGAAAAAAAGGGTACCAAACATTAGTGGCTGGACACTTTATGAATGTGTTTTATAAAGGAAAATGCAAAACATCACAAAACGGAAAATGCTCAACAGTGTCCTTACAGGGTTAAGCACCGAAACGTATGGAAAGAAAAAGTGCTCATTTTGCAGAAAGTCTCTTTTCAAGATATCAAATGCAGTGTTTCGAATGGCTGAATGGGCTGAAGTGGTTAATATATGTTTTGTATTAACATTCAAAATGTAGAGAGTAACTAGTGGAGTAGAGGTACAAAAAGTATACCTCAAAATGTTACTTATGTACACTACTAGAAGTAAATATCTATCTACTGCGCTATATGGATCGAACACCTTGGTGATAGATAGACCGATCAAGAGGCTGCTATATCGATATGGATATAAACATCATGAACCAGCAATCAGTGTTGACAAATGTACCTCTATTTAATGTGATCAAACCCTTCCCGGAGCGCTTGTTAGGATGTTTAGATATTTTATTTCAATTTAAAGATCTCTGTGAGGTATAATCGATATATATCGACATATAACGATAAATCGAGATGTATCATATCGTGGCCTCTACATCGTGATAAATATCTATTGTGAGATTGCACCAGTGACAACCAGTGTTTTGGCATGTAGAGTATAATAAGCTTGCGTAGGGGTGTGTGGGGGTAGAGGTGGTGGGGTCAAAATGGTTGCATGGCGGCACAATGCAGACTAATTGGGCATTGCAAATCTGAGAGTGGCATCTAATTGAAACATCAAAAAAATGTCAGATAACGCGGGCCAAACAGCCCCCAGTGGCAAACGTCAGAAGCTAAATACCCGCTGAGCGGACACTGTCTGCGCGTTCTGCCCTGCACATCACACAACAGGTGAAGTTAGGAACCATGCTGGCGGGGTCGCAAGAAGCCCAGGCGGAGCTTTGATGTCCGCCTCATGCAGAGTCAAAATGGAATTCATGTGGCTAACACTCAGAACCAACGCCCGAGGCAGCTGGGATCAGCACGGTGAGAGGGACCTTGGCTGTAATTCAGACACCGTGCGCGCGCGTGTGTGTGTGTGTGTGTGTGTGTGTGTGTGTGTGTGTGTGTGTGTGTGTGTGTGTGTGTGTGTGTGTGTGTGTGTGTGTGTGTGTGTGTGTGTGTGTGTGTGTGTGTGTGTGTGTGTGTGTGTGTGTGTGTTGTGTGTGTGTGGGGGGGGGGGGGGGGGGGGGGGGGGGGGGGGGGGCAGTATGTTGACAACCAGCCAGCAGAGCACCTGAATTGGCAGGTGCGCGCGCACGCGCACACACACACACACACACACACACACACACACACACACACACACACACACACACACACACACACACAGCGAGAAGGTGATCCTTGAAATAATGAGTGTTTTAGATGATAAAACAAAAACAAAAAAACCTTAATTAACACCACCATTCAAAAAAGTAATAAGGTCCTGCCTGAAGTCTGTGAAATTAGAAATAACAATACAAGGACAAATAACATGTCTGTCAAAGTGCCCCCTCCCTCATGCAGTTTGTCAGTCCTCAGTAATCAGGGCATTAGTGGAAAAGCGGGCTTGCTCTCAACTGACTTCGCTGAATAAATAAAGGTTAAAACAAACAAAAAACTCCCACAACCTCATTGTCACCCAGGTGTCCAGTGGACATGCAGTAAATAGCACATAGACATTACTGGAGCTAAAAGCTGGATTGTATCTTTCATTCCAGGCTGAGGAAAGGTTAAACAAACTCATTCCATTGTGTGCGTGTGTGTGTGTGTGTGTGTGTGTGTGTGTGTGTGTGTGTGTGTGTGTGTGTGTGTGTGTGTGTGTGTGTGTGTGTGTGTGTGTGTGTGTGTGTGTGTGTGTGTACCTGCATTTATGTGTACGTGAAACCGTGCGTGTGAGTCATAATCAACTTACCTCAGGAGTTTGGCGTCAAACACTTTCTCCACATCATGCAGAACTGTTGGCAGGTACTTCAGAGCTGCTACCTGAAATTGCACACACGCAGGCGCAGGCGCACGTGCGTGCGCACGCACGCGCGCACACACACACACACACACACACACACACACACAAGCAATTACACACACGCCTGCACCACCATATTGTTGTTAACATCTTGTTGAATAGAAGGTGACTTTGACATCCAAGAACCATCCTGCGTCAGTGTCCATTGGATGCATGCACTGCACAATCACTCCGACTGTCTGTCTGCAGGCATTCCTTTAAAGGGCCACATCAACACTTTTGCAACCAGATCTTATTTTAATGATGTTTGGGAGACAAGGAAAAATACTTTCCATTTTTTTTTATATGGGTAATTTGTGTTTTTTTTTAGATATTCCAGTATTTCAAAGTTCCCATGAGCTCCATGATGTCATGGGCTCACTTCCTTCCTGGACTACAACTAGAGATGCAATAATACAGATTTTTCCCGAAATACTCACAATATCCAATAATTTACATAACATTTAAGTACAAAACGTGCATTAGCATTATTTTTGATAGGCACAAGCCCTGCTAACCACCGCACCGCGCGGTGGTTCCAGTACTCTAGGAGCACCGGTTGCTTGGTTTTTTTTTTAACGGCTGCCAGCTGGTAAAAAAAAAGAAAGAAAAGAAAACACACCACAGCACGACGGTCAGGAGGAGAACGAAGGGATTCAATGATAGACACAATGACATAAATAGAATACGAAATAAACATAAAAGCAGCAGAATTCATTATAATTGAGGGAGGTAGGAAGTAGAGAGAAAAGCAGAGGGGAAAATAAACAACAATGGACGCGAAGAGAACAGGGGAGGGAGGGCGAGGTGCTGCTAGTGGTCTATGAAATAGCGGTGGTCGCGGTGCTCTGAGCGGTGCTCGCGGTGGCCACCGAAATTCCAAACTCTGAATGAGCCTTTACAGAGACAACATGCCCAGTGTCGATGACATCATGGACTCCATGAACACATACTAAAATAGATTTAAAAAAAAAAAACACATTATGACAAAACCCCAGGAAAGTGTTTCTTGTCTCCCAAACGTTAAAATAAGATCTGGTTGCAAAAGTCTTGTTAACACAAAGACTGCTGTGTTTAGGACTGCGAGACAACCGTTACCTGCCGCACCTCCTATAGTGTAAAACACCGGAATCACACTTCATATAAGAATCCTGTTTGGGAAGCTGTTGGGGAATGCTAGCAAGATCAAACAGACCGATCCTTACTCCAGAAAACACCAATGTTCCCATCAGCACCACCGGATAATCAGCAGGGACCCCCAAACATCATACCTTAGACTGACTATAAACAGGGAGCTGAGCCCACCAGTAAAAGAAGAAAAAGTGATCCGGTGTGATATCAATAATAAAGCTTATTTGTGAAGCCAGTCAAAAGCGGGGACTATTTGGATTATAATGACAGTATGCACAGTATCATATAAGCAAGGGGAGCAGTCTTTGTGCAGTGTGTGTGTGTGTGTGTGTGTGTGTGTGTGTGTGTGTGTGTGTGTGTGTGTGTGTGTGTGTGTGTGTGTGTGTGTGTGCGTGTGCGTGTGCGTGCGCACAGGTGTGTACACTCAAAACACATAGAAGGCCAAGCTGCAAAATAAATGATGATGATGATGAAGGATGAGTGGGAGGAAGACGAGGAAGAACAGAGTTTGTTACCCTAAGCAACAGAGTGGTGGTGTAGTCAGTCTTCATCAGGTTGTTGATGGACTCAAAAAGCCTCCTCAATGACTCCTCAAACTCTGCCTGCTCCTTTCCCTCGTATAGCCTGGTAACACGCACGCACGCACACACGCACACACACACACACACAAATAAACACACACACACACACACACACACACACACACGCACACACAAATAAGGATGATAAGAGTTCAGCTTTGGTGATAATAGCCTCTAACAGTCTCATTTCTAGCCCTGCCAGTACACAAGGAAAGGTGGGCTTAAGTTTATTTCATCAAGGCACATGCAGCACTTCGCACTTTATATGCAATAACAGTAATGTCCTGGGGTTTATTCTCTCGCTGTTTTATTGAATAATTAAACACATTCTTTGTGAAGATGTGGCCCATTGTGTGTCAAAGAAAATAGGTTTGATATAAAAGGAAAGTACTCTCCACACAGCCAAATCCACTGTTAATTTAGTACTGAAGGTCCCAAATGATTTGTTGTTGAATTAATCTGTAATGGTGTCTGTGTGTGTGTGTGTGTGTGTGTGTGTGTGTGTGTGTGTGTGTGTGTGTGTGTGTGTGTGTGTGTGTGTGTGTGTGTGTGTGTGTGTGTGTGTGTGTGTGTGTGTGTGTGTGTTTGCGTATGCGCATATATACACTCACTGACATACATTAATGGATGTTGAGGTTCCGTGTTTGCCTCAGATCTTGTTATGAAATGATGATTCCACCCTCTCCTTACCAATCACAATATTTTGTGGATTGTCATTTTAAGTGTAGTCATGGTGGTATTGTTGGAAGGGGAGGGAGGAGAGTTTAGTGAACAGGGTAACCCTTTGCACAGCAAAAAGTGAAATAAGTGACAGGACGGGTAGAGTTGTACAGTAGATGGGTGAGTGTGGATGAAGGCAAAATGCATATTGCCCTTACACTGCAAATGAACTTGTTGAGCGAAAAGTGTATATTCAAACAGAACAGAACACAAATTATTAAATTAAAATAGAAATCAGAGATGGAGGAATGTCTAATAGGAGGAGTGTGATCTTTCACTACATATAAACTAAAGGCAACACATTTCCGCGTTGTTTATTCATCACGCTCCTATTACAGTTCTCAGCCCAAGTAGAATGTACTGTAAAGGCACACTGGCATACAGAAAGTATCAGACTCATGTCAACACAAACGTGTGCGTCATCAGACTCCGGGTGGGCGCGTCAAACCCTGGCGATGCGTCATTCTGAGTTTAGTTCTATTTTGGAGCATCGGGTGACATGTCTACCTCGTTCCATTTGGGTCCGTGCAGTACGCTTCAAATTAATAATAATTGTCGTTCGGATGAATAATAGATACAGCTCAAATTCTACCCACTTCCTGTGGACAAGTGGCCTAACTTTACTTGACACATCATTGACACTTTCAAGGCAAAACTTCATTCATAATTCCAGTGTTTACATTTAACATGAAATGTAATTACTTTCATGTTAGATTAGATAGTTGAATTATTTCATGCATGTATCAACTTTGTACAGTAGGTTAAAACAAAATGGGGGTACAGTCAGAGGTACATACATATAGAAGTAAAATGGATAAAAATGGGACAACCTCTATCGATGCAAAGGTTCTCAAAAATGTAGTGAGTTTGGGTGGGAAATGCCATACAGTACTTTTTTTACTTTCAGAAATTTCATTACAATGGTAATAATCCTTCTTAATGGAGAGTTTGCAAGTGCTAACAGAAATCTTTTCTGGGAGCAGAGATTACTTATAAAGGATACAAATTGGATACATGATGGCCTACAATACATTTCTAAATGTGAGGTACTCTCTTAGAAAGCAATACCATGTACAGTATTTTGAATACATACCTCAAGAATCGTTGAAAATAAACAAATATTTAATACATGTACCGTTCGTGACTGGTGAAAAGGAATATTAAGACTATTAAGAATGGGCTATCACAGGGGAGTGTTAATTTAAATCTGTGGTTGAAAGTCACAATGAACGTTTGTAAAATGGAAAACTGCAGCCATTGTTAATTACAAAGTGGAGCAATTTATCTCATGCTGGTAAAGATTGGTTAATTATGTAACGTCCATTATAGTATTGATTATGCTGTTTAAAAGAAAAAGACAGGAGGGGGGAAACAGTCACTCATTATGAGTGATTAAATAGTTGCCTGGGCCTCCTTTTTCATTTAAACGATGACTTCACCACTTTTCAATATATCTTCATATGCACATAATTGGTCCTCACTAATGTTCATGATAAATAGTATACAAATATGTTCTTTCTACTTGGTCTGAGTCTCATATGAGAGCTGTGGGCAGAAGAAACGAGTCTTCCAGTTACATCATTAGGTGATCATGTTTTTTGGAAGCTGGATGACAGGATTCTAAAATTCCCAGAGCCCTCCATTTTTTATTATAAACATTAGTGAGTACCAAATATATGAAGATAGTTCTTTTTAAATGAGTTCAGTTGTAAAGTAAATTAAATGTATGAAATATGAAATGACACACATATTGAACATCATTCTGATACTATTTGATGCTTACCAGTATGTTTTTTTGGAATGAAACTTATTGCAAATAACACCCCCCAGCACAACCTTTTACTGTCCTTCTCATATTGAATGAGCTGGTGATCTTTCACTGTGTGTATTTGTGTGTGTTTGTGTTTGTGTTTGTGTGTGTGTGTGTGTGTGTGTGTGTGTGTGTGTGTGTGTGTGTGTGTGTGTGTGTGTGTGTGTGTGTGTGTGTGTGTGTGTGTGTGTGTGTGTGTGTGTGTGTGTGTGTGGCCTTGTTTGGTGCTTATGTAACCAGTAACTTAATTATCTTGTAGGCTAGTCTCTCAAGACAGACTGCATTCAAGGAAAAAGAGGGTGCGTTTTTTTCTTTCTATTTTGCCGTTGGGTTCTCAGATTGCTCATAAGCTAAAAGCTTTATGTGACAAACAGAATCTCAACAATCAAGCTGTTATTCCATTTATTTTCAGAATTTACTAGCATGTTTTTTTAGTAATTGATAAATATTATTCAGTTTATGTTAGGTTGAAGTTTATACATCAACCTAACTCAAAGGTGTCTTGTGGCTGTATGTCGATTTGCATTAAAAGACAACAAAAAAACAAAACAGGCAATGTTGTGAAATTCCAGGAACATTATTGTTATATTTATAGATTACTGCAGTAACAAACCCACACGTTTATTCTCAGTGTAAACTGCCTAGTCAATTGAACCCCAAAGCATATCCAACGGGGTCTGAATCAAAAACAACAACTTTGGGGGTTGGTGGCACATTTGTAACTCAATAGAGAGACAATTCAACGCAATCACATTCTCAGGCACCCACAAGATACATCTCCTCCCCACCCATCAAATATTCAATCCGCCCCCGCTTGCGTCCGATCCCTCGCCACTCACTCTCGTTACCACCATAGGGAACCCCCTTCATCCCTCCCTCCCTTCGATCTGGCTGTGGCTCATTGGTACAATGCAGCTGTTAATTACAATAGGAGTTATGGGTACTGTGGGAGGGATTAGCATGTGGCACACAGGGAATTCAGCATGTGGGGCGGATTAGGCAACGACACAGAGTATTATCACAGGACTCCCTCTCCAGAGTGCACTTATGATTACAGATGCATTGTCCTACTTAATCTAACAGTCCTGGCCGCATGTGCTGTGTGTGTGTGTGTGTGTGTGTGTGTGTGTGTGTGTGTGTGTGTGTGTGTGTGTGTGTGTGTGTGTGTGTGTGTGTGTGTGTGTCTGAGTATGTGTGCATGCATGTATGCGTGTGTGCGTCTGTGTGTGTGTTCGTGAACATGTACACAGGGTCAGAGGTGTTATGTTATCACAACACCTAGCGTTGACAGAGACACATCTGGGCATGCAGACACACACACATGCACTGAGCCCTGTGTGTGCTCAGTGCAGTATAGCTTAATACAAGACATAATCCAGGGCAGCATAAGTATGTGACCCTGGAGATGACCGTAGAATCTGACACACACACACACACACACACACACACACACACACACACACACACACACACACACACACACACACACTCAGATACACTAGGATCAAGGAGCAGATAGGGGAACGAAGGAAGAGGAAAGAGGGCATAGAGTTTGAATCCTATGCCATGCCTCCATCTTGGCTCACCACTATGAATCCAAAGAACATGTGATGTGTGAAGCCAGCAAGGGGAAAGAGACATCTGTCGCCACCTACAGATTGCTCACGGAGCCGGATTAGCACAAGTAACGTGTATAAAGGAAGTATAGCAAGAAATCTGATTGATTGTTATGAAGTTATGATTCAAGAGTGTTGGGTCAAAAAGTGCTGTCCACAAGTAATATATGACAATGAGTAATGCAATCACATTACTAGAAAATGGCCATGAAGTGTGAAAAGTAGGCAAAACAGTGGGGGAACAGGCGAACGGTGGGCATAAAACAGTGGGCACCAGGGAAAGGTGGGCACAAAAACAGTAGGCACTGTTCCCTAGTGGGCACAAGGGAACAGTGGGCACCAAAACAGAGTTGGCACCAGGGAAATGTGGGCGCCAGAACAGTATGACCTGATGAAGATCTAGACGATCGAAACGTTGTCATTCTAACAATAAAGATAGTCTTTTTTTTACCAGTGGTGTGCGGGCCCCATCTCTTATCCGCTAAGTCTATTCTAGCCCAGCACCCAGTCGATGTGCGTATTCTATGTTCACTCTACACCAAAACAGTAGCCACTAGGGGAAAGGTGGGCAGCAAAAACAAAGTGGGCACTAGGGAATGGTGCAGACCAAATAAGAATGGAAATATGGGCAGCAAAACAGAGTGGGTACTATGGAAAGGTGACCACCAGATCAGAATGGATATAGTTGAGGTGAGCACAAAAACAGAGCTATATATGAAATCTAAAAACAATATCCATAAGTTTCCCTGCCATGGCACTGGTAGGTACCGCAAAATGTGTCACTGAAAGAGCTTGTAGAGCAACAATTCTCATTTGTGCTTGTCCACCTGTCCACTTGTATCTACTGCAAACCTGGCAACACTGCAAGAGAGAGAGGAACTTCTACACATACAAATCCAAAGACTTATGGGCTATGAGAAAGTTGTGGATAAAGTAAATAAATATAATCTAAAATAAAGTGTAATCTAAATCAACAATTTTATGTGGGGTGGATGGCGTCTACATCATCTCTCTCGGCTAAAGATTTTCTCTCTAAAAGGTGATAAGTTATCACAGTGGTGAGGTGATAAGTTATAACATTTTCAGATAAGTTGATAATAACTTATCAACTTTAAAGGTGATAACTTATCACCTTGTGAGGTGATAACTTATCACCTGACTGGTCTATTTACTTATTTTCCCCCTCTGGCGCTGTTCCCATTTGTTGTGCATCCGTCGTTGTGTATTGCCTGCCGCTGCATGCGCGCCAGACAATCTCGCCAGGACAGTTTATCTTTTTAACCATAATTCTTAGATGAGATAGATTAATATAACCAATGTCATTCACTGGACAAATGTCTTGGACACTTGGATGATTAATTATTCTGTCATTTTAGGAAAAACAACAGATTTATTTTATTTATTCGTCAGACGCATAGCTGATATGATTGAAATCTATATCAATTACCGGTATTCATGTCTTCCTCATCCTAGGGAAAACAAGTTTGACTTCCCTGTTGATGATGACATATTAATGATGACATATTGGCAGCCTTTCCCAAATTTGGTTGGAATGGGATCACACAGAAACTATGAATTCACAATGTGAAACAGTCACACAAGAAAACAAACATGTGGATTTACTTCCTTGACCTACTGATGCCATGCACAAGCAATTTGACACTGATCTGTCAACTAAGTCCATCAGTCAGTCAGACAGTCAGTCAGTCAGGCAGACAGGCAGACAGACGGAGAACTAACTATATAATACTGGGGAAAGACTTTACGGCCACATAGAAGAGAAAAGGCAATAGACGCGGGATGCTGCAATAAATATAACATAAAACTAATGGGCTTTTACATGAACAAGCCAGCATGAAAAGCTAATAAATCTCCATATGCCACTATAAAAGTAAGACACACAGACGTGGGAGTGATCAATTTTGTGAATTAACGTGATTGATTATTACAAAACATAAATTTGAGCCCTTTTTATGCTTTGGCTATATCGCGACACGCAAGATTGTAGCTATCTCCAACAATTGATTCTTTTGTATTTGTATTGTTGTACTTTAACACGATGACACTGATCTGTGAGTTACACAAGATAATTCATTGCAGAACAGCTTCACTGCAATTAATGACTTGCTTGAGATGTGTTTTCATTCATCATGTGTTTAATCCACAGTTTTTTACTCCTTTTTTAGATGTTTTCATGTTTCAAGCTAACTTGAAACCTGCAAACTTGAGAAATGGATGTTTCTACTTGTAACTGATTATGTTTATATTGTGATATTGCTGTTTTTACTTAAATAAAAGAACCAGAGTATTCCTTAGTGGTGGGTGGTTGGTTGGAGGGGGAGGGCTGTTCATTTCAATGAAAAACATTAGTGGCACAATAGATTTTAAATTGTCTGCAGGAAGAGATGGAAGAGGAGAGAGACTAGGAGAAAAGGGAGATTTATGGTTCCGCCGATACCCAAGAGGGGCTAGCAACTAGTGCATCAAAGTCAATCCGAGGGTGCAGTGAAGCAATAGGGTGAGTAGTAAGGAGTGTGCATTGCATGCACGATGGCCCATACGCAAATTAAGGCAACACAGCCTCATGGATGTCCCTGACAAGTGACGGAGTGTTGTCTAATGGCTATAGATTGGTGGATGGACGCAAGCTTACTTATATATCCACATGCAACTTCCCCATTGATCCTTGAATGTCATTTTTATTTTGTAGCAGTGGTTTATAATTGTGTTTCCATACTAGTGCCGGCATTACAAAGCATTATGATATACTACTGAGATAGAGCAGATCTAAAAGATCATAGCGCAGCTACAAGGTTTTAGATTTGCAATTTAAAAACAGCAGCACTGATAAAGAAGCTTATTTGAGAAAACTGTCATGATTTAGAAGACATTTGTAGAATCTGCTCTAAGGTGCTCTCTGGTGGTACTATAGTAGTATGCCGCCATTGAGCTCCCATGTTCCATCAGCTCTATTCCCTCAATCGCAAAGATTTTGGGTTAGGGTTAGCCTCCATTAGCATTAGATTGGTAGAGTACTACCAGGCCAGCCTGGTACTCTTTGCCTGTCACTACAAACAGTTGGATGTCGGTACACTGCGACAGAAGGTCACAATTGACATCCGAAAATAGGATGTGCGAAGAACAGCTCTGGAAGCTTACGAGATACTTTGTAA
>CM076984.1:16706339-16761339 GCA_039105355.1 Benthosema pterotum | reverse complement strand
AGAAAGAAAGAAAGAAAGAAAGAAAGAAAGAAAGAAAGAAAGAAAGAAAGAAAGAAAGAAAGAAAGAAAGAAAGAAAGAAAAAGAAAGAAAGAAAGAAAGAAAGAAAGAAAGAAAGAAAGAAAGAAAGAAAGAAAGAAAGAAAGAAAGAAATGTGAACATTTTAAAAATCCATCATTGTAGCAATATGTCAGAAACTCTGTGGCTCCTAATGTTTCAACGTTCCAAAGTTTATCATGAACTTCTGTTTCGGTTGGGCAGAGCACAATGAGTTCTACGACAAGAATGATCGAGAGGGAGAGCAGAAAAGTGAGATGGAGTGAAGAAGAGTGAGGGAGAGTATATGGAGAGATATCGATAGAAAGACCCAGAAATTAATTGTTTTGCTTTTCAATTTTCATACCACAGGCATGTCCTTTTTCAGCACGGTGTGTGTGCTTTAATCAGTGCTCTGCCACGAAAACACATCCCAACGCTGCTCCCTCAAGATACACACACAATGAAATTGGTTTTGCTAGTTTTTTGTTTTGTTTTTCGCTATGCTACAGTAAGATGGCCGGAGCTCGCCTCCTAGCTGGACTGTGCAATCCTCTTAAATAATGAAAAAACAAGGCTCCATTGGTTATAAAACAAACCTGCCAATGGTCCATGTTATTACCCTTCAGAGGAATCTGGTTTTAGTTTTGACGTATGGCTGGCAGGCAGGTGTTGATAAAATAAAATTAAAATGGAATATTTTACTCCACTACAATGAAGGAAAATTTAGGTTAGTAAGTGTTTCAATTTTTTTTTAATCCCACTATTTTGTAACCCATTTCTTTCACCCAGTGCCAATTGCCTAATGTGATTCTGGGCTCTACACGCCCTCCACCAGCCTGGGGAGGCAGCAGACTGGCCTATGCTTCCTCCAATGCATGAGGAGTCCAAGTTGTCTTTTTTCCACCTGACAGGGGGGAGATCTCTGGTTGGAAATAGCGTGTGAAAGGAACACATTATTCCAGCCACTTCCTGTCCCCCTCTATCAGGTGCTCCGGCTGACCAGGGGGAAGCAGTCTAGAGACCTGGATTACTGCATGTTTTTGTGAGGGTACCTACCCTAGGGGACACAGCCCACACGGGGAGAACATGCTAACTCCACACAGAAATGCCCTTTCGCCAACCATTCCATTTTTAAGATACCGAATACATTTTCCCCATCACTGTGAAAGTCGGACATACTATAGTATGTCCGGAAGATGAAGGAAAAGACGAGTTCTGCTAAGGACGCTTTGAACGTCAATAAATTCAGACAGGAAAATGTATTCCTTTATTCTATTAGTAAATATATGGCACTATATAGTTTTATTATTTTCTTTCTCCAGAGGCAATTCAACCCATTGAAGTGTAGAGGATTAGCATGGAGGGGGAGAGAGAGAAAGAGAGAGAGTGAGAGCAGCTGTGCTTTGATTGGATGTCTTAGATGTCTGAGGGCTTCCCACAGTGTTGGAGTTATAGTACTGTTGCTACAATAGAGAAGGTGTTGATCCTGTCTAACAAGCACTCCACATCAACATACTGACCTCCAGTGGCAGTTGGACACACAGCAACCACGCGTTCTCTGTGTGGTCAACATCCATCCATCCATCCATCCATCCTATAATTAAGGAAATGTCTGTCTGTCTGTCTGTCTGAAGCCGCGATAACTCCTCACTGACTGTACCAATCAGTCTGATTTATCACAGAGTCATTGACCATAATATTAGGAAGAGACTGACGAAGCCCAAATTAACCAATTGTTGATTAATAATGCATTTATTGGTGCATCACCATCCGCTTAACCATAGGGGGCAATGCAAATAGCAAATACTTGCATCCAATCCTGAAATCACATTACCCACATGGTACATCATTTGGTGTTCATATATTCACAACGGGTAAGGTCCTAGTTGCTATAAATGGCAAGCACACTTCAGTACTAACTCTAGGAGAGCCTGGGGTTGAACTGAGAACCTCGCAGTGAGCCCTGTCTGGCCACTCTACCAGCCACTCTATCGCTGAGCCAATGCTGCCACTATGGCTGATAGTTATGATAACATATTATTAATGTATTAACTAATTAAGTTAAATTAATGTTTGTCATGACATGTTAGGACCCCCCACTCTATACGACTGTTTCCAAAACAGTTGGGCGGGATGTACCATTTTTTATAAATCAACATTTTGTTTTTGTTTTTTCAAAAGGCTTATTTCATGAATAAAATAAAAACATCTAAATGTTTAGGAAGTAGTGAAAATAGCAGATCTAAGGCTCACAAACACTGTAAAGATCTGCCATTTTCACTAGTTTGGGGACCAGCCAGCCAAATGAATTCATCAGCCTTTGCAGAGATTGCAGTATGATGTCGAAATACATAAATGAATGGGGTTTCAAGTGGGTGGCGGTTGAGGAGGTGACCTACTTGTATGCCAGAGTGGCGCTGAAGTGCTGCTTGATGTAGGCCTCCAAAACTGTGTTGAAGTGCTGGAACTTCCTGTCAGCAATCAGACCTATGATGTAGATCTGATATGACAGATAGGTGGGTGGGAGAGAGAGAGGGAGGGACAGACAGACAGACAGACAGACAGACAGACAGACAGACAGACAGACAGACAGACAGACAGACAGACAGACAGACAGACAGACAGACAGACAGACAGACAGACAGACAGAGGTGAGGGTGGGGTTAGGACAGAGACAGAGACAAAATTTGATGAGAGTTAGATGGCGTGAGCAGCATGTTTACGTCAAAGATGGACAGACACATTCTGGACAGACAGGTAGGTGGAGTTGGTGGCGGTCTAACTTACCACAATACGCTACCACATGCAGAGACAGCTTGACAGGACATCAGTTAATGGAAGACACTTTAGTTGACACACATACTGTAATATCCACACATGCGCGCGCGCACACACGTACACACGTAAGTACACACACACACACACACACACACTTACTAGGGCATCAAAGACAAGGATGTCATAGTCATCAGTCTGAGAGTGCTCCATCATGATGTTGAACAAAGCATCCAGAGTGTCCTGCAGAAACTACACACACACACACACACACACACACACACACACACACACACACACACACACACACACACACACACACACACACACACACACACACACACACACACACACACACACACACACAGAGAGAGAGAGAGAGAGAGAGAGAGAGGTCAGATCCAAAGATTCAGTTTCTGCAATGCCTACTTCCTTGTTTTCAGAAAAACACTTTAGTGTTAACAGTAAAATTAGTTTGTTTGGAAACCTAATTCCAAGTTGGAAACAGTAGACTAAGATCCAGACACTGCCCAACTTGCAGTGTAAAGCAGAATCATACACCAGCAGCCCCCTCTAGAGTCTGCAGCATAAAGGACAAACACTAACCTTGACCACCTCCTCCCCATCAATGAGTTTGAGCTTCTCCAGGTTTTCTTTGAGGAGTTCGGGTCGAGTCCTCCACTTGAGCAGTCCCAGTAGACCCACTGAAGAGAAGAACAAACAAGCCTTCCATTTATCAACATGCTCTGTTTTTCATCCAATACTTGATTGATCGAATAGTTCATTAACAGTTTGCAGGCGGAGGAAAAGCCTAGAAAAGAACCATTCGATACGAAGGTTTCTAAAGAGGATTTATAACCCAAGAAAGCACAAAGGCTTGTTTCCAATGGAGTGCCTTCATCTGTACATTTAATGACTTACAAATATAAACTAATATGCCCAAAACATCATATAAATGGGTATGGAATCAAAATAAATAATACTGTATGTACAGGGGTGAGGCAAATTTTTCCTGGAGCCAGTTTTGAATCGCAGCCACCCATAAGAGCTTTTTGAGACCGGTTTTGAAGGAGAGTAGGGATTTACATTCCTTTACAACTGTTGGGAGGGCATTCTGCATATTTATGGCATATGAGCAAAGTGAATTTAACTTCATGTCATAGCCCTGCGAACAGTGAGTTGGGAGTTGAGGGTTGATCAGAGTGAGTGTTTTGTGACATCTCTTCCTGGAGTACTGTATTTCTGAACACACTTCAGATATGTCATGCTTCAATGACAGAGTGACATTTGCCGTTTTCTGGGTGTTGTGGTGCCTTCGAACACGACAGAACACACATGGGGGCTTCACTCCTGTTGTCACTGTGTTAACACACAGCTTACTGAACCGAATAGACTATCACAATTGTGCAAAACAACTCAAATGTTATGATATACAGCAGGGTTTTCAACCAGTGGTCTGGGGACCAACAGTGGTCCTTGAGAGGGTTCCAGGTGGTCCCCCAGCTAAATGACGGAAAGTTAGTCAACCAGATGTAACTCTTTGAGAGCGTAAAAATGAAATCAAGTGGACCCTTGTGGGTCATTTTGATCTGTAACTTTGCCTGTTTTGTTTCCCAATCCAACCTGGAATTGTGGACAAAAGTAAACGAAATCTTTGGTTTTGGGTCTGTGGGGCTGAAACGTCATCAAATGGTGCTCTGTGGCTCAAATTCTGAATAAGTAGTGGGCTATTTATTAAGAATTCAGAAACCACTGATATACAGGATGCACACTGTGCAATAGTATAGCATTATCATATTTGAAACTGTTGCAATACAAATGTGTACAGCAATTAAATCAATCAGTTGGTGATACATGGTGCTGGTAGCCAGTAGCCAGTGTGCTCTTGGCTTGCGAGACAAACCCCATGGACATTAATTCTACTGCAGTGTGACACAGGACAGATTGCCAGGTCTCTGTAGTGCTGCCTGCACTGCGCTCACTGCTCCCTCCCTGTCCAATCATGTCTCCCTCAACAAGCAAAACTGCACATGTGCTGAGTGGCCCCAAGCTGCCCCACAGGCCATCAGTCATCCAGGGTGTGTGTGTGTGTGCGCGCGTGCGTGCGTGTGTGCATGCGTGCGTGCGTGTCCACGCAAACACGCACACTGCATGCATGTTTAAAAGAGAGCACATATGCTTATTGTGTATATCAGTGTATGCTTGGACAGGTGTGAACATGGATTTGGAAAATGCATTTTTTTGCCTAACAAGAGCGAGGGAGAAAGAGAGAATGTCTGTGCATGTGTGCATGTGTGCATGTGTGCGTGTGTGCGTGCATGTGCATGTGTACATGCATGCGCAAAAGTGTGATTAATACTCCAGGGCAACATTCATTATAATGACTTCCTCTGTAACAGATGTTACATTGCACCTGCGTCAGCCGCTCCTCACTGTCACACACATTGTGTGTGTGTGTGTGTGTGTGTGTGTGTGTGTGTGTGTGTGTGTGTGTGCGTGCGCGCGCGCGTGCGTGTGTGCATGTATAGGACAAATGCTAACTGAATAAACCTGAACTCTATTTGCTGCGTGCACGCATCATCCAAACACTCATTGTTGTTCTGCTTGTCGCTTGTTGTCTTTTTTGTGAACTAACCCTACCGTGTCTATCTCCAAACCGCAAAATACCTCTCTAATTAGTCTAGTTTGTCTGAATAATCTACCACTGGAATCACCCTTGGGGGGTTATTTGGCTATTTTATTTTCATTCAGAGGAAGGGACCACAACTATTTCCTCCAGTAGTAGGCCTACATAAATTTTGAATAGTTTTACCTAGGTAAAGAATTTTCAGTACTTTTCGGCATCACCAATCCAGTGGTGCATAAGGCGTGCACTGGGCAGTTAGCAGATCCACTCAAGGCCCTCTCCTCTGCCCCCAGAGGGTCCCAAACTGTGAACACCACCTGCAGGTCCTGGGCCTAATAAGGGATGCCCCAGTGCTCACAGTGACTACAGGCCAGATGTTCAGATGTCTCATGGCATGAAAATATGTGAGTGACTGCTCCTGTAGTGCCTGAAACCACTCGTGAGTGACTTCCTTTACCCTCTCCAATCTTGCATAAGGGCCAACAGTACTGCACTGTACATAATATAATGTTATTTTGGAAAGTTTATTGGTGAGGATGAAGTTTAAGTTTTGGTTTCTCCAATTAAATGGAAACATCCTGCCATTGTAGTTGCCGTGGACTAGTGCTGCGTAAGGGATTGAATCTGAATGAAAAAGTGATGAATAGAATCATTTCTAGCAAAATCAATATTTGCAGCCCTAGTCTTGAAGCTCAAATGTATCACTATACCTACCAGTAAGACGCTCTGTGTCTTACTGTTCACTTACCATATACAGTATACAGTATGTCTTATGTCTATGTGATGCACAGATAGACACACACAGACAGACGTTTCAGTATTTGGCTCACGGCGCTCGCAATCAAGTCTGTGGCGCAAAATATTTTCAGATGGGCAATGCCAAATGAACAAATTCATTTGGGGTTTCGAGAACTAGCCTTGCTAAACTCAGGCCAAATTAGCTGTTGGCAAAACAACTGCCTGTCAGACAGGCAATATTCTGTCTGGTTTTAGCCAGGCTTTTCGAGAACCAGTGCACCATGAAACACACACACACATGCACGCACGCACGCACGCATGCACGCACGCCCGCGCACGCACGCACGCACACACACACACACACACACACACACACACACACACACACACACACCCAACCTACCATTCTGAGTCAGCTTGGTGGAGCAGACCAAGGTGGAGATGGTGAAGCTGTCTCTAGAGCTGACAGACAGGCCTCCTCCCCCTCCCCCGCCGACGCTGCTGGCTGCGCGGCTCAGTGGCGTGCCCTTGGGGACGTCGCCGTGGTGGTTGCGCGTGGAGGGCAGCGACAGGTAGCAGTTCACGTCCTCCATTCGCTTACTGTCACCCTGGAAGAGATGGAGGAGAGGCTTTTCTTTTCATTTTCTCTTTTCCCTATCAGTCTATATAGTGGACAGTGGAGATAGGCAGGAACGGCAAAGTTGCCCGGACCGCTAGGCCGGCCTAGGCCTGGAGTTGTTTATTTGACTGCTAATTTTGATCTAACATATTCCATATAATTTATTAATCTAACTCATTGAGAGAGATGACTGAGAGGGTAAACAGGAGTATTCATAGTTTCCTACTGTTTATCTTGTGAATAATCAGTCAATTTTGTGTGGTCATGCACTGTATTTGTCTTTCTGTTCACTTAAGACATCCAGCACTGACCTATATCTATTCTATACGTAATAAGCAAGAATCATTTGAGAGGGTGAAAACGGCAGAGAAAGGGAAGCCATGAAGAAAAGCAGAGATCAAAAGGGAGGTGCGGATAACGAGAGGTAATCGAGAAAGAGGGCACAAGGGGCTCGCCTGTTCAAACTGAGGAGTGAATCACCAGTAATTAATCTGTATTGCCTTTGGCATTTAGTCAATAGCAGGATTCAATCTGAGCCTTGGGTCATTTAGCAAGAAATCCATTTGGGCTTCACTCCTCCTGCCTAGGTGGCAATAACCTCCCATCAATTGCAACTTTACACATAGCTCTCTGTTATACAGGAGTTAGAACTGGGCAGACTTCCCCAAAGCCACATAATATGTTTTTTCACGCTTTTATAATTATGTGGTGTGTTCATAAAGAACATATAACTTGATAGCAAAACAAATGGGGAGGGGGGTGTTTAAATTATATACTTCACTCCAAAATAAATTTCAAACGTACTTCTTGGGGAAAAAAAACATTATACCATCGATCCATACATCAGAAAGCTCATATGAATACTAATGCATCACAATTTCATTTATCTGTATACCAAAACTCAATGTTCAATACTATCTGAAAACAATTTAGGTGATAAATAGGCATGCAATAGAGTACAGTGTATTGGCACTGCTTCTATAGTGTGAGTTAATGCCACCCACAAAGACATTTAGAAACAACTCAACAGTTATTATTACAAAAAACTACCAGTTAATGTTGCTCAGAGAGTGTAAAGATTGACCCAAATGGGATGCACCTGTTTCACTATTCAGACTTCTCTCAACGCCCAACACAGAAGCCCATTGCCACTGTATCAATGTCACTGATTGTCTTGCTGGGTAATTAGCTTTGCATTATTCTATTACTTCGCCTTTCGATGCCGTTGGATTTTCACTGATTAAAGTTCTAGTTCGGCTGTTGCGTTAATCAGATCTTCAGCGAACCGTAGCAGAGTCTATCCATAGTTAGCTTAACTAATTGTGAGTGGATCTTTCTAGAATCCATTCCAAATCGGTTTAAAGTCTCATTTCAGTATTCATGCTACGTCTTTCCACATGCTGACCTTGAAGACCACAAGGTCGTGAAGTCCATCGGCTAGAACTGTCCCATCCTCCTTCATCAGGCGCACAAAGGCCATGGCAAAGTTCTTTTCACTCTTATCCTTGGCTGTCGAAGGAAGAGGACATATGTGAGGAGGAACAAAATAGATGAAATAGGGAAAAGGGTGCAGAAGGGAGATTATAGAGACAGGGTGAGGACAAGAAGAAAAGATTGATGAGGAGGGAAGAAGAGAAAGAGAGCAGGTTGTTGGGTTGCGGACGTGCACAGGAAAATATGTTTGGAAAAATACATAATCAGGAGAACATAATCAAGGGTGTGTAATGAAGTGGTGGTCATTTTACAAATTGCTTCCAATCAACCCATCCTTTCACAGTGGGGGTATTATATACTCTGGGGAGGAGGTGAGTGTTTTGGTGGAAGGAGTGAGAGGGACATTTTTATACTCACACTCTTGGGAGGAACGATGTCTGAACATGAACCGCAGGTGGATTCTCTGCATGTCTTCCAGAGGGATCGCCACCTGGAAGACACATTAAGCGCTTAAGCCCCGGTTTAAAAAAAAAAGCATTTACAAGTGAATATTTCTGATGCACTACCTTGAACGTCTCCATCCAGCGGGGCTGTTTGATTTGATAGTAGATGACAGATCTGTACTCATTCAATCCTTTATCCCCGGCACCCAGACAAATGGAGTTCTAAAGTGAGCAAGAGAGAGAGAAAGGCAACATATTTGGCAACAGATTGGGCTGCTGTGCGCGCACACGCATGCGTGTGTGTGTGTGTGTGTGCGTGTGCGTGTGCATGTGAGAAAAGTGATGGATTTTCTCACTGGTGCAGAGCCACTGCGTGCGCCCACTACAGTATGAGGGAGAGCTTGATATGTGACAAGCTTGGCTGACTGTCCCATATGACCTCACACCGCCCCCCCCCACCCCCCCCACCCCCGACACACACACCCCCGACACACACACACACACGCACGCCCGAACATGTACAGTGTACACATGTGGTATACAACATTCACTAGAAAACCCACGTACCGGCACGACCTTGCCGTCTTCGTCACACACCCACACGATCACCTCCACGTTTTTCTGCGTGGTCTTGTTGTACTTGTCGAAGTCGCCGCCCTGCAGCGTGAGGTAGATGTCGTTGCGGATGTCGCCCGGCATGATGATCTCGGGGAAGCCCAGCTTGCGTGCGACCACCGTGCTGCGGTCCACCAGGTGGGGGTACTCCTTACGGATCTGGACTATGTCCCCCACAAGGGCCTTCATGGTCACCCACAGGCCTGAGGAGAAGGGGAAACACTAGATTAATACTTTAAATCAGGGGTTTTCAACAGGTGGTCCCTCAGAGGATTCCAGGTGGTCCCTGGGCTAAATGATGGAAAGTTAGTTAACCACATGTAACTCTTTGAGTTTGTAAAAATGAAACCCCTTGCGGGTCCATTTCATGTTTACACTCTCAAGAGTTGAAAAACCTGTCGTCTGAATTAGCCCTTGTCTCCACAACTAGAGAAAGTAGAAGATTAATGGTCATTTTCATCTGCAATTCTGTATGTTTGAATGTTTGGTTTTCTCCAAAATCCAGCATGGAATTGTGGACAAAAGCAAAAGAAATCTTTAGTTTTGGGTCTGTGGGGCTAAAATGTCCTCAAATAGTGGTACGTGGTTTAAATGCTGAATAAATAGTGGTCCCTGGTATGAAAAAGTTAATAAAAAAAACACTGCTTTAAATCCATCTCTGCTGGGGGTCGGTGTGGTGTAGACGAGCACAGGAAGATTTTAGGGTGGTCATAAGGCCATTATTGAAATATTACAGTAATGTTATAAGACTGGTCAAACTTTGGCCAAATTGTCAAATAATTGAGGGCATGCGTGTGACATGATTATCAATCCTGGAAGTTATGGAAGAATGCCTACTGAGTGAGAAAAAAATACTTTCTGAACTTGACAGTCCAAACTGATACTTCCAAACAGAAAAGTCAGTATCTGTTTGTATAAAACATTAAACTAATGTCTCACTTTGACACTTGATTTGCCATTCACATGATGCATGTGCATACCCTGTCTATATAAGAAAGAGAAACATTTTTTAAAATAGATGATCTTAAAGCGATGCAAGGCATTGAGAGCAGGTAGAGTTTTACAATATGTATTCGGTCAAAGTTCAATGGCTCAACTCCTGCATTCCAAGTGCTTGTCAGACATGAGACCTCCCAAAATATATTTTGGGAGGTTCACGGACACGAAAGTTAAAACCCACGGGTGAAGAGACAAGACACTCAGGCACAAGGCCGGGCCACCGTCACAGATCCGAGGGTTCAATACCCAGCAGCTATGCCTCCGGCTGGGCCGGGCGTGGTTTTAGGAGTGGGAAATCTACTGATTGGTAGTGGCATCTATTCAGCACGGATCACTGGGGCAGACAGCATGAGCCTCCACCCACTCTACACTCTCCTGATGAAACACCAACCATGTGACAACTTCATATAGGCTGTGGTTATTGGCGACTTGTGGTTATTGGCAACTTGTGGTTATTGGCATCTCTATAGTGTGTGTGAGTGGTGGTGCAGTTCCTGTCACTGCAAGAGGGTTTGCAAAAAATGAGAATGTTAAAAGTTGTTTGAAAAGGAAATCATTTTTTATCCATTTTTGTTGCAATGTCTTACTCTAAATCTGACTTCTCCAATTCTCCTGAGCTTTAATAGATGCAAATAAAACTCACGTTTCACTTTCGTGGAGCATAAAAAGAGAAACACAGTATAGTGTGACTTGCATTAAAAATAGCTATTGATTTACTCCTAGAATGTGTTACCGACTAAAGCTGTCATAACAACAAGAACCCACAGAAGGGAAATGTGAAATGTGAAATTGTGAGTGTTGAAATTACATTTTGGGGATTTACTCAGCATTTATCTGTACTATGTCATGCAGTTAAGCTTCCATGCTCTAACCTACCAGACCTATGATCTGAGAAATAGAAGGGAGGAATAGCAGGGAAACATGTAGGGAGATCGGATCAGTGAGTGTATGGTAACGGCGCAAGGCAGTGCATGCACACGTGTGCGCATGCCTGTGTGTGCGCGCGCATGCCTGTGTGTGTGCGCGCATGCGTGTGTGTGACAGAACAACAGAGGCAGAAAGAGATTAGAGTTTCCTTTTTTCTTTTTGGGCCCCAGGTTCTACTTCCATATGTGCTGCCCTGGGTGTTCCTTCCATATCTCCCAGGCCAGGGGCCTTCAGGACAGAGTTTAGAGGAGAAAAGAAGCAGGTGTGAGATAAAGGACCCGAGTTATAATATGACACCACAGTCCAATATGTTTGGGCACGTCTGCGTGAATCAAGACTGTCACAGTTAGGCCATAAATATGAGGTGGCAGGGCAGAGCAGGGGAGACAGGAAGGGACAAGCAAAGGTTAAGTGATATGAATCCATATGGTGCTGAAGGGGGACATGTCATCAGTGTCACTATGCATGGAGAGAGGGGGTAGATCAGTGCAATGCGTTCATTTTGCAGCGCAAATTGTACAAAAGATCAATATGAGTACACATGTGATCGATCCATCGCATTACTATCAGCATGTCTACCGTGGTTCCCAAACCACTGTGATGCATATACAGGTATATAGGTGGTGCACTCATTTTAAATGAGAGGAAAAATAATACATATTGGGCATGTCACAACAGGCTGCAAAAATGTTAGATCTTCCAGCTCACAGCATGTTGTGAGTGAGCTTGTAGATTGTATATTTCTTTTGCTATGGTGTGGCTTAGGACTTTAACTTGCTCTTTGGTTTGGCACAAAAAAGTCAGAAAACCATTGGTCTGTTATATTATTGCTATAAACACCTATAATCTAACGATAATCATATGCTTAAATGTGCCAGAGAGTGAAAGAGAGGAAAGACTCGCTCTATTTAATGATCCATGGATATGGCAAATTCAGTTCACTTCTCCAAGAAAACAACTGTGGCTTAAGATTTTTTGGGTAATCATTTGACTGCATAAGAGAAACATATTGCCGATATATATTGGTTGAATGATGAATAACACTGTCAAGCTGTGTGAGCTGTGTGAAAACTACTACTGTGGTGGTCAAACTTTGTCATAACAAGGACCCCCTAATTGACACATATTAGCCTGCAGACCCCCATTTGAAAAGATATGCCACTGACTCCTCATACTGTGATGATTCCCAGAACCACTTTTATTTCAAGGACCCCTAATTTGACATGCATTACCCTACCCCTAAATAATAACATCTCTGGGACCCCAATTTATATTCAATTAATTGAACCCTGAGAGTGTACAAATCTTACATACCAAATAAGGGTCTATTGGTTGGTTCCTAACTTAATTATCTATCATTTCTGGGGATCCTCTGGAATGCCCCAAAGGACATCATGGGGTCCCTGGACCCCGCTTGGAGAACAACAGACATATAGGCCTAGCACCTATAGCTGTAACTGTAGGAAATGAAGAAAAAGCTGATATTGGTTTTAGAGCTAAGCATACATTGGTGCTCCACCGAGGAGTTATTCATCTTTTTAAAATAATTCCTTTTCATTGCAGGCTACACCGGCATGGCTCTGGCATGGATCTTGTTCTCACCTCTTCTCACAGCTCATTTGAATTCATGTTATAATAACACCCTGCACTGAAACACTTTGTAAAGACACAAAAACTGCTTTTCAATCATACTCATTTTTACCCTATAGTTTAGTAAAACTGATTTCAGCCTGTCAGGTACCACACAAAGCAAGTGTAATGTGTATTGTACCTGAGATAGATGGTGAGAAAGTGTGACACTTTATGAAAAAATAGGGAGCGGATATAGAAATCAAATACATGTATAATGTTCTTTAGTAAACGATTATGGGTTACCATTATGGGTAATGTGAGTTGCAGTTGCAGCAGATCAAATGAAATGGAAACCCCTCACTTGTACACGGTGTCAGTGGCAATTAAACCCAATGAGCTACAGAGACGAATGATTCAGCATAATGGGAGAAATATTACCTTGTCCTCCGCTGTCTCCTCGTGTTGCTGTCACCTTGTTCAGCAACATATGGAGGAAGTCATGCTCAGCCACCACCCTGCATATGCACACAAGCACACACGCACAACATGACATGACACAATCAGCATTAATGGTGTTCACACATCTAATTGGCAATTTCACAAAAAACTTGTTCTAATTTAGTAAACTGTTAGCTACAGGGACACAGCCTGTAACAGGTTACTGAAATGGCATGTCAGTTTTCATCTATTCGGCCCCTCATTTATGGAATGATCTTAAAAGGAAACCTAATGTGGGACCATCTGGTTATACTGTATTATAAACACACACACACACACACGCACACACGCACGCACGCACGCACGCACACACGCACACACGCACACACGCACACACGCACACACGCACACACACACACACACACACACACACACAGTTTGTATGTGATTTCGACCAGGTTGCAACCTATCCTCTGGTTGTGACTACTTGCTAGTCACAAACTGCTTGCAGCCTGAGAGCAAACTGGTCACGACTAGGTTTTGGCTAAATATTTGTTTAGGGGTTAAGGTAAGCATTTGGTTAGAGAGAGAGGGAGAGGGAGAGGGATGAGACAGAGAGAGAGAGAGATTACACATTACTGTATATGGACATACGGGAAGAAGGGGATGAAATACTGCTTCTCTTCATCGCATTCGACCTTCCCTTTGATGATGTCGCTGATGTCCATCACTGTCAAATACAAATGCAAAAC
This sequence comes from Benthosema pterotum, assembly GCA_039105355.1. Taxonomy (NCBI): domain Eukaryota; kingdom Metazoa; phylum Chordata; class Actinopteri; order Myctophiformes; family Myctophidae; genus Benthosema; species Benthosema pterotum. The sequence goes on along the minus strand of CM076984.1, from coordinate 16,747,364 downwards.
AAGGATGCCGTGAGGTAAAAGGTGGTCTGAAATAGTACAACGTAGAACATCAGTTGAGCTGATTGTATTCCTGATCATCTCAATCTTTCCGGCATTGATTTTGGGATAAGTAATGCGGAGTAAGATTCTTTGAAATGTTGTGCAGTTTATGCTACTATAAATCAGGTTTGGAACGTCTGAAGTGAGTTGCGAGCTTTCTCCTTCCATTTCAGGCTATATTTATTGCTTCTTCGTTTAGCTCAACACTAGAGACGGAAGATTTATGGCCTTTGTGTGAATGTGGGTTTGGTAAATTGCCCATGTACTGTACTGTAGGCAGATTATTCCGACCTTTAAGTCAGGGACGGATATAACATTTTCCAATTGGGGGGGGGGGGGGGCAGGAGAAAATGGCATTGGGGGCACACATACCATTTTCGGTTACAGGACTTTTATTAGGCAATTAAGAATCAATAATAACATCAGTTGTTGTTGAAGTTGCAACAGGCATGTATCATGCATAAAGCTAAAGGTCTGACTCAGAGAGTTTTCTGTTTTCAATGATGAAATGCTGTTGGTTTAGTGGTACCACAATTGGAGTTATCATTTTAAATTATAAGCACTTTCATTTGAAATATTTTGGGTTGTTGTTTGGTGGGGCAGACTGGGCATTTAGGGGCTAACCCCCCATCTCCATGCCTAGATCCGCCCCTGGGGAGTGCTCCTACCTGCTACACCAAAGGGCCGTCTCAGGCCCTGGGTAAACTTCTTGTTGTTGTGCTCCTTCAGGTCCATCCTGCCCACCCTCACGATCTGGCAAATCAGAAAGATCTTCTCCCTACTCAGGTCCCTGTTCCCCAAGTCCTGAGAGGGATGGCGGGGGTGGGGGGGTTGAGAATAGAGGGCAGAAGAGAGAGACAAAACAATCAATAGGAGCACCTCCTGCATGGAGCACATCTCAGGTCTGTCGTTGTGCTAGAAATCAGAAATGTGAGACTGTCCTCTAGTGGTGACTTACTGTAAAGACAACCTTCAGGTTGTTGAGCATGTCCAGATCTTTGGGGAAACCTTTGCTGCCCCAGCGGACCAGGTAGTTCTCGCTGCACATTGGAGGACAGGGGACAAAACTGTTGACTTAATGATTGTAAACCTGTAAACCTGAAACCTGAGTAAACCTGACAGTTCACTTAATGACTGTAAATAAAATGAAAGTGAAAACAACAACAAAAGATTTGCAAGAAAGCAACAAATGTGGAAAACCACATGATATGGAGGAGGATGTTCAACTCTGAGTGGAAGATAGCAGACCGAGTCAGACAGACAGACAGTATGGATATACAGAATAAGTGATTGATAGTTTGATTGATTAATTCCCAGGCTCCATTATGTCTCCAGCTGCTGTGGAGCAGAGATACACGTTGTGACAGTGAGTGACAGTCCCAGGCATCACTGGTGTCAGGCCACACACAGAACGGCCTGTCAGCATCTGTAATTTGCATCTCCTCATAACCGTACTGCACTCCAATTTAATGGCCTTGCCATGCCACGCTAGGTTTTGTAGAGAGGACAAATGAGGACAGAGGAGTGCACGTGTGTGTGTGTGTGTGTGTGTGTGTGTGTGTGTGTGTGTGTGTGTGTGTGTGTGTGTGTGTGTGTGTGTGTGTGTGTGTGTGTGTGTGTGTGTGTGTGTGTGTGTGTGTGTGTGTGTGTGTGTGTGTGTGGATGGGGGGTCTGCATAGGAATTTGTTTGCACTCGCAAGATGGATGCAGTCTCGCACTGCTGGTATAAAATGCTTGGCTGGGTGGAGGCATTCAAGTATCAGAGGTTGTTGGGCTTATCGTGCCAAGACAGTTTGTACTCAACCCTGTCTGCTATTAACGTGATATGACACTGTAATTCCGTACCTGGAAAGACAATCATTTCTGTTTGACCAGGTTCTCAGTGACATATGTCAATATTAACATACATAACCAGACCAAACTTGTTACAGAATTAATGCACTATGAAAGATGTTTGTGCCTCGTGGCATGTTAAGAGATGGAATTCTCTACACCAACAAATATGTATTAATGACGAGTGGATAAAAATGTAATTCATGATTTAATGTACATTCAGATCATTGTATTCTTGACAACCTGTCAGACAAAATGTAGGACAGACAATTATACTGTATAACATTTGTGTCAATGACAACCATTTGTAGACTCTCAGAGTTAGATTTTGCTGTGTAATAGAATAACAAAAAGAAGCACCTAATGATGGTCTGTTTGTTGGGGTCATAGAGGGACATGAAGAGCTCCGAGTCCTCTCCGATGCGACACACAAAGTTCCTAACGAAGACATAGAGGCTGTGGGTGGGAGAGGACTGGATCCTAGCCGAGATTCCAGAGTGGTCGGTCTGAACATTGGACTGTGAAGAAACAGGAAATTACATCTGTGTAATAATGTTAACACCAGACAACAGCCATGACTGGTGCGATAAACTTCCAGATCATTTGTGAGGATACCAGCCATAATTGGTGATTGTTCTATTTAAAATGTAATAATTATATAGCTGGCTGGTTGAAGTAAACACATAATGTTGTGCATGCACAAGTGTCTAATGTGACTACCGGTATGTATACAGTGAATTGTCAAGGCAGTAAGATATCCCAATAAAGATATCTATTAGGGATGTTAATCGACATATATTTGGAATTTCGACATGTCGAGGCCCAATGTCGACAATCGATTTTATTTATTTATTTTTTTAGCCCGCGGGACCCAATGCAGAATGTTGCCCTGGCTACGGCGCACAACGCAGCCGTGTGCATGTGTTCTGAGAGAATCAATGTTAAATTAGGCTGTCACTGTGTACCTTTTGCAGTATTTTATCAGAGCTATAATCCATAACGCGAGGATCGAGGGAGGGGAAAGAGTGTCTGTGATCGCCTTCTTTCTTGCTTTCTTTCTTTTCTTATTTGGGTCGCGTTTGCAGAGCCAAATAAAATGCTGTGTACAGGGGGGAATGCCCCCCTAAACCCCCGAAATATAATGGAGCTGCCCGATGAAGTTTTCGCCTGCCCCCCAATTGTGAAATTTTAGATCCGGGCCTGGCTAAACCCGACAAAAAGCTAAAAAAAAACTAAAAAAAAAAACAAGTTTGAGCGCACGCCCCGAGATTTGACAAGAGAGCAGTGGCATTTGACGAACGGCTGCTCTCTATCTACAGTATCTATCTATCTATCCTGTCTGTTCTACTAGTGGGGAATACCCAACATAAAACATAACTAACAAGTTACTGCAACTATGCCGACAACATCACAAACCCCTGGTACCACTCCCGTAGTCTCCTCTCCTACCTGTTCCTCTTTGATGCGTTCGTTGATCTTGGCTGTGGCCTCCTTGTGGGCCCTGAAAAGGCTGATGACGCTGGCCCTCTCAGGTTCCAGGATGTTGCCATCGGCATCCCGGACAACTTGGTCCAAATGAAGGATCCTGGGAGGAGGTTGACAAGGGAGAATGTTGAAATGACAAGAGGAAGGACGGCAGGGATAACCATATGAACCCTCGTGTCCGAATTACAGGGAGAATATACTGCAAAAGGAGCAGATCTACATAAACACATTGACATGTTGTGAGCTTGGAGATCAGTCGTCTGTGGTTGACTGTGAGCAGAGAGCTCAGAGGGACCAAGTCAACTATAGAGTTTAAGTTGAGGGAGAGGGCGATAGGTTAAAAAGTAGAGTTTGAAAGAGGAAGTAGAAAACATTTAAGAGGAAATAGTCAGCAAGGGTTGCAGTTAGTAGAGACAGCGTGGGAAGCAAACGCAGCTTGTAAATTGTAATGACACACTGCCCAAAGATGGAGTCTGAAGCCTGCAAACTGGGTTAGAGATGCCCAAATATTGAGTATATACAGACGCACACATAACTGTTCACCTGGCTTTCACATTCACAGAACAAATTGATAAATATGTAAGTGTGTGTGGGGTGGGGGGTGGCGGGGGCAATAGGGGGTGGCGGGGGCAATAATGTGTATGTCTTTGTGTATGTGTCTGTACTTGTTGCCGTAGTCAATCTTGGAGGTGACCTTCTGCTTGAGTTCCTTGAACTCGTCGCTGGGCAGAGTACCAGACAGGAGCTGTGAGCGCCACTCCATCAACTCTATCATCAACCTCTGGACCTGCTTCAGACACCGCTCTCTGTTGGACTGACGAGATGCACAGATGTACACACACGCACGCACGCACGCACATGCACACACACACACACACACACACACACACACACACACACACACACACACACACACACACACACACACACACACACACACACACACACAAATACCCATCTTTAATACTATGTATTAAATCATGTATCATTTTATTAGCATTAGTAGTAGTTAGTATGTTTTGATCTCTCTTACCCCTCTACTTTCTTCTTCACTTGGACTTTATCAAAAAACTGTTTAGACCTTGCGAAAAAATCAATTTGCGGCTGACCACGGCATACGTCATGGCATACATCGCAATGGGTGGCCAAAGACGTTGCGACGGGTGGCCAAACGGTCGTGACTATTTGGTATAACGGTCGCGGATGTTTGGCATAACAGTCGTGACCGTTGAGATAACGGTTGGGGGTTAGGTTTAGGCATAGGTTTTACTGAAGTTGTGTTTAGGGTTAGGGGTTAGGTTTAGTAGGGAACAGTCGTCCGTTTTCACCGGTAGCAGGCAACTAATTCATAATGGTCACAACCGTTTAACACCTGGCGCGACGTATGTCGCGGTCGCAAATCAATTTTGCGGTCTCTCTACTGTTTGAAACTTGTAAACCTGTGACATGATAATAAGTACAAGTGGATGTACGTTGTAGGAAGGTCATTATTTTGTTTTTTGTTTTTTAATATATTTTATCCCATGATTTTGTAACCCATTTTTTTTACCCAGTGCCAATTCCTAATGTGATCCTGGGCTCTACACATCCTCCGCCAACCTGGGGAGGCAGCGGACTGGCTTCATGCTTCCTTCAATGCATGAGGAGTCCAAGCTGCCTTCTTTTCACCTGACAGGGGGGAGTTTCCCTGGATGGACGTAGCAAGTGGAAGGAACACATTATTCCAACCTGTTCGAGTCCCCTCCATCAGGCGCCCCGGCTGGCCAGGGGGGGGTAGTTCAGTGCCCAGGATTACTGCATGTTTTTGTGAGGGTATCTACCCTAGGGGACACGGGGAGAACATGCAAACTCCACACAGAAAGGCCCTTTCGTCAACCCTGCCTCGGGTATGGGCACTGATGATGCGGAGGAGCAGACACGCCACCAGCACCCACAGCAGCGCCCCTAGCGGGAATCAAACCCAGGACCTTCTAGCTGTGAGGCGACAGCACTAACCACTCTTCCACCGTGCACCCCGTAGGTCATTATTTTGTTGATGACAAGATAAGCATGCTCTATAATGCACTCATCCATCCATTTACTACACGTACACAGTCACACGCATGTGCAGCAGGGGCGAAATCCAAAAGCGACCTCGCCCGCGGGCGCCCGTTTTCAAAAGCGGGCGCCCGCTTTCACAAAAACGGGCGCCCGGTTTCACAAAAACGGGCGCCCGTTTTCAAAAGCGGGCGCCCGTTTTCACAAACGGGCGCCCTTTTCAAAAGGTTATGGTTAGGGTTAGGTTATGTTTAGGCATAGGTTTACTGAGGTTAAGTTTAGGGTTAGAGTTAGATTTAGGCATAGCCTAGTTTGTGAAAACGGGCGCCCGCTTTTGAAAACGGGCGCCCGCTTTTGAAAACGGGCGCCCGTTTTGGTGAAACGGGCGCCCGTTTTTGTGAAACCGGGCGCCCGTTTTTGTGAAAACGGGCGCCCGGTTTTGAAAACGGGCGCCCGCGGGCGAGGGCTCAAATGGATTTCGCTGGCTCTCCGCATGTGTGTGCGTGTGTGGCACACACACACACACACACACACACACACACACACACACACACACACACACACACACACACACACACACACACACACACACACACACGCTTATTACCACAAAGAGTTGTTTCCAGATGCTCCCCCACTCTCTCAGAGTTGTGGTGACTTCCTTCACGAGGGGCATCTCTGCTGATAAGACCACCTCTTCATTGCTGTGGACACAGACACACGCCCACACACACGTCACACTTACCCAAGATAAAATGAAGAATCTTTAGCATTTCGAAACTGTCCAACAGTCTTTGTGCTACTAACCCTCGTTTTTCAATGATGACCTCCTTCAGGTGGACAAAACTGACTGGGAAAGCACCCTAGGGAGAGAACAGGACAGTTGGTGATGCATGTGGTGTTTTAGTAGAGCAAGGACGAAAATCGATCAATGCGGCTTACCTCATAGACACTCCCGAATAACAGAGCATTATGATTAGTACATAATATCCCCATATGACATCTTAAGCTTAACTTATTCTCCATCTTTTGAGGGTTTGCCAAAAGTAACAAATCTACAAGCTTAGAATGTATCACAACACAACATTGTTAGGTCGTGAATCAGTTTTTGGCAATCCATTAACTGGAGATCAGACCCTTGAGCCATATAAGATTAGTTGATACAACGCATTGTTACCTTGTAAGTCAATCTAGTCACTCATGATTAGTCTAGAGCCACATCAAGATTAAAGTCTTGAGACATTCAAGATTAGTTAACACATCTCATGGTTGGCTTGTAGATCCATTTATTCATGTATTTATTTAAGTCAATAAGGTCACTCACGATTAGAGTCTTGAGCAACTAAATGAATCATTAATTGAACTCCGCTGTCCATTCTTCTGGTGACTGATACCATTTTATTATTACTTGTGTGAGAGGAGCGGGCGCAAGTAAGGCGGTCGGTGCGCCGCGCAAGTTTGACCTTGTAGTTAGTTTAGAGTCTTGTTCGTTCCCTGATGCTTTTTATCCAAACTCGGTTTGAATTACATTACACTCCAGAGTTGTGAGTAAGGGTGACCAATCAAATTTTTTGCGCCTTTTTTTGCTGTGATGTGATTTTAATCTATGATGTGATATTAGTGTGGCTATGCCAGGTTAATGGGTCTGTCCTGGGTGTGTCTTCCATTACCTGCTGAGCCTTATTCCTGGCCAAGTAGCCTTTGTACCACCCTGAAAGACAGAACCATCTGATTTAGTAGCACTTTAACAGAATGAACACCATCAGCCAATCTTAGCATAAAATATCATCATGAAAAACCTATACATTTCCCCCAATGCATATCATGTCAAATATATTCCATTAAAGGTAGCCAACTGATTCTCAAAACGGTGTTTGCTGTAGTCACAGAAATTATAACTGTATTAAATGGGTGTCTGTGGCCTATAGTCAAAATATCCTTGCTTGAAAGTAACACAGTTGAGAATGTCTGAATTAACTAATATATATAATAAATTAATAATACATTTCCCATAATTATTATAATTATTTCTCACCATCGCAGACTTCTTGGATGTAGACTGTGTCACCGATCTCCAAAGAGAGCTGATTATCCCCATTTCCATTAAAATTCCATTTTACTGGAAGACAGGAAGAAACAAACAAATCCAAATGTACAGTATTCTCAAAAAACTACTTAGATAAAGCATGAGAGGAAGGGTCTAATGACAGTACATGTATGTATTGTTCTTCTGCAGGCATACGCACATAGAGTATGTCATCATCGTAATAAATAAATATTATTTCAGACACAGACATTTTACCCAATTATTTTTTTATCTTTACTACAACCCTGCACCTACTCTGGAACCTTGTCTATTAACCAACCCCCTGGCAAACACTTGAATGTTTGGACATTGGAAGTCAGCATGACTGACACTTCCAGGCTATTCTATTTGCTAGCCTTGTACATGGACGCTCAAGATAAATGTTTCGTCCGAAGCGTTTATTCATTAAAAATGTTCACTTGACTGTGCCAGTTGGCAGTGTACAGTATGTGTGATTGTGTGTGTCTTTTATTGTCAAGATGCGATGGCCGATTTAACAGTCACACCTAGTCTAATCAGTGTGTATCATTGAGCACACAGGATAAATTGGCCATCCCCGATTCCACACACAGAGCCACTCTTACGGGAGAACACTAGAGATCTGTAACCATTTCTGCTGAAGTGATACCATTTTGGTTTCTGTTATACAGCAGCATACTGCAGCTTGGTTGATTCTGTATCATCACACTGAGCAATAAAATAAGCTATTACAGACGCCCTGCTGTTGTCTATTCCTGGTGGTGATAGGACTAGAACATCATTTCACCATAAAATGCATCTTTCAACTTCAATAGTTTACACTGCTCAGAGAGAAGATTGGTAATTTCACTGCCTCATGAGTGCTGAACAGCCCAATTTGTCTTCCTTGCAACATTTGTAGATATGCATGAAAGTAACCTAGAACTTAAAACAAAGTTAAATATTTTGTATGGAAAAGAAGAATCATGTCTTTTTACATGTGATAGCATTATAGACAATTTCACCTTAGGAGATAAGCTCTTAAAATTTACACTTTCAAAAGTTGTAATGAACTGTAACGTCATTTCTAAATTCTAATCTATTGGGCAGGCCCTATTCTTGCTGCAATTTCTACCGCAATGAGCACTACGTAATCCTCACACCAACTTCCACTCCCTCCACTTCCTGTGTTGTCAATTCTAACCCAAAAGACACAGTCTGTGTTTACCTGCTACAATATTTGATATCAATCGATGCTTTCCTGCAATTTTACACTCATGGCCAGTGGCCACTGTCAAGCTCGGCGCCAAATACCAGGATGTTAAATATAATCTTTGTACATGTCTTCATGGTTGTACCGTCTTCCAGTATGAGAACAACACCATGTATCAGTGCTGCGTTCTGCACTTTCTCCATGAGTACAGCAATCCTCTGCTGTGTTTTAGAGGGCATGGTTGTGAGCATGTCTGTGTTATGTCTGATAACAGACATGTTTAGGCTCAAAGCTTCTCATCTTCCACACACTCAGGCATAATTAGTTGCTGTGTCAAATTTACCACATACAGTCGTAACTGGTTTTCAACCATTTTGATACCAGGGCCCACTGTTTATTCAACATTTGAGTCACAGACAACCATTCAATGAGGCAAATGTTGATAAAAAATAACAATTGTTTGACATTGTCCGAATTGTTAGCCTTCTTGTAAATTAGGTAATCCATAAGGTATATTAATAATTTCAGTTTGGTTTGAATTTTCAAATAGATTGGAAATTGGTTTCTTTTTTTTTGCTCTCAACAGTTAGAGTCTAGGGCCTAGATTTTCATCACCGCTAAACCCCTTATCCCTTAACGTCTTTGACTTTTTAAACTATTTTTAAAAACTTTTTTCAATAGTTAAACTGCCAGTCTGCAAGCTCACAATCTGTCAATAGATTGGCATGTTGAACTCTTCCAAAAAGTTTATCAAAATAGTAAAAAAGAAAAAAAGATAAGGGGTTTAGCATGTAACAAAAATGGAGCCCTAAGTGTCCATTTGGTTACCATGAACTCCCATCCTTTAGCTGGGGACCACCTAGAATCCTCTCAAGGACCACTGGTTAAAAACCACTGCTCTACATGACACGCAATGCCTGGTATTAGGGTGCACAATATAATTGCAGTGTGTGTGGTGCAATAATGACATTGCAAATGATGCCAGATGATAAGATCAACTCATTCAGACAGTCACAACTTTTTCCATGGCTGATCTTGCAGATCAGCATTTTAATACTGTCTTTTTAACTGGTCTTGTATGGACATGTGTCATGTGGAGTTAACAACTGCCTGCACTATTTAACAACTGCCTAATATTGTTCTCTAAAATCACCCAAACCATTGCTATACAGTACAGATAAAGGTTTTCCAAAAGGATGCAAATAAATCTGGCAAAAAATATGTACTTCCTGCAGTTTATACATTAAAATACACATTGCAAAAATCTAAAAATATTGCAGTGTCAACTGCTTCCAAAGTATTTCAGCCCTCTGGCATATATTCTGTCAAAGAATCAATTATTCCAAGCAGTAGTTACCATACTCAATTTCTCACTGTCCAGCAGTTACATTTCTACAATTCACCATTTCCTCTCAAGGCAGAGATTGATCATTTAAACACAATAAATCAGCCTGTGTGCAGCTGCCTGTTTAGACACATGCAGAACATAACCAATGGGGTGTTCACACATACATATACTGTATGTGTCAGTTAGGCAGCACCTAGACCACATCCTGTGAAGGAGGAAGTGATAGTTCTAGGTCTGTCTGAGATAGGTTCATGTGTCTCACACACACACACACACACACACACACACACACACACACACACACACACACACACACACACACACACACACACACACACACACACACACACACACACACACACAGTGTGACAAATAGGTATAACCAAATGGACCCAGAAGGATCCCCATTATCGCTCAATCTCAACAAGTTAAACAGGCACTCAGGATTTCACATGGCGGGAGAGTGCAACCAACTGTACTTACCTACACCATACCGCTCTGTAATTGACCTGGTCCAACAAGGCGCCATTTGGACCTATATCCACCACGATGTCAGAAATCATCCACTCCTTCGTTCCTCAGCTTCTAACCCTTTCTGTACCAGACTTTCTGATTAGTCTCTATCCCTTGCTGTTGTGTGTGTTTTTCTCTCTCTCACTCAACATGAAAACAACAAGCTCCTCCTCTTCTCCTTTTTGACTCTTCTGTCTGTCCCCTTTCTTCCTCCGTTCACGCTGCTAAGGGGAAGTGGTGGGTGAGAGAAGAGCAGGGCGGAGGAGGCCCTAACTGAAAGTGCACAGGCCATCTCACTAGTTGAGGTTGGTTGGTAAGCTCGAATTCTGTCTACTGAACAGTCAACATTGACTAGGTAAAAGAATGTTTAAAAAAAGTCTCTATCCACGAAGACAGTAAGACGCCTGAGGTTGCCTGCATGCATCCACCTGGATGACAGCAGACTGCTGGCCGAGTGCTGGCGCTTTGGCATGGAGGGCCAGATCAACATATGAAACCTTTAAGATGAATGCTGTTCACTTCCCATGTGCTTCCCATGTGACACACGCAGACACACACACTCACACACAGACATTTCTGCCTGTCTTACATCCTTTAGCTGGGGACCACCTGGAATCCTCTCAAGGACCACTGGTTGAAAAACACTGCTCTACATGACCCGCAATGCCTGGTATTAGGGTGCACAACATATCGTTTCAGCATTGGCATTGCAGTGTGTGTGGTGCAATAATGACATTGCAAATTATGCCAGATGCTAAGGTCAAATCATCCAGCCAGTCACAACTTTTTTCATGACTGATCTGGCAGATCAGCATTTTTAGCTGGTCTTGTATGCACATTGTCATGGCACAGTGTCTTGAGGGTTACAGACTACAGGGTATGATGAGGGCTCAGGTTGGGCCAACGTTTCCATCAACAGGCACGTTTCCATTTCTATGCCTGTTGAGAATTCAGGTTTTTGCCGGCTGCCAGCCACAGCAGCACTAATGACTTTAAGATAGGTATCAGTCAAAATGTGTGCAATACAGGCCAGATACAGCATTGTCTTGTTTTTAGCCTGTACTTTTAGCCTCCCCTAGCGCACCACTTCGGTCACCCTGGTACAGTCTGTTAGACATAGGGCCCTATTATGAGTTTCTTAAGTATCAGGTCTTATGACTTAAGTTAAAACCAAAGTGGCAAACTGTTTGGCCACCCAAAACAGCTTTGCCACACCCACACGTTTTGACTTAATATATTCCACTTAAAAAAAAACTTTGGGGAATTCTATGGCCTACTCAGTCTCATGTGAACACGCCAGATAGTTTATAAGTTACTCTATTTAGTAGATATTTCATGTTCATTTTAGCGCATCCGCCTCCTTCCTATACAAACCCATTATATCTTAAAACTCCATTTTAACCATGACAGATTATTCAAATAGAACCCATCTTATTTTCTGGTGACTGATGTTGTTCTCCTAATATGTGAGAGGACTGTGGAATTTCTGTGTGAATTTCATTTACAGCTTTCATTTATTTTTAAAATATTGTTTTATTCAAATAAATGAAAAGTGTAAATGAAATTCCATGGCCTTCTCACATATTCGGAGGACAATATCAGTCACCCCAAAAAAGATGGGTTGTTTTTGAATAATCTGTCATGGAGTTTTAGGTTATAATGGGTTTGTATAGGAAGGAGGCGGATGCACCAAAATTAACATCAAATATCTGAATACTGAATAGAGTAACTTATAAACTGTCTGGTGTGTTCATATGAGACTGAGTAGACCATAAAATGACCTTTTTTTTTTAAGTGGAATATCCCTTTAAGTTGTAAGACCTGATACTTAAGAAAGTCATAATAGAGCCCATAGAGTCAAAACACATAATCCAAAGCAGACAGGTGTTAATACCTCATAAATCCTCAAGGGGGCAGTAGAGACGTGTTGTAAATTGCCCAGTCTAATCTAATCAAGATAGGGCAGATCTTAAACAAGGGTCAGAGCTAGAAGGGATATGATTTGAATTACCATAGGAAAAAAGCTGCAGTGCTAATGGAATTTGAGATACCACTGCCAACAGCATTCCACATAATACCCACTAAGAAGAATGATCACCTCTGAGCATGGGAACACTGGAGCCCACAAGCATTCCAAGCCAAAGAACACACAGCTATGGTCTCAGCTATGACAGACATCACATTAAAAGTCAAATGTCACTCACTGACACATTGCATGCAACCCCAGTAATAATACCTCAACATCGCTCCGCACTTTGCATCTACTCTCAGTCAGTATGATAAAGATTGTCATTATGTAAATGTACAGAGGAGAAAAGTTATTCAGGGACTTCAGATGTACTACATAGAACAAACAATCATACAGACACACGCAACACCCACAGCTTTCTATAATCCTTTCACAGGTCAGCGTGGCAAAAAAGGCATCATTATTGATCGTTTTTACAGTGGATGTGATGTGTGTCTACAGGTGTGTGCGTCAGAGAGAGGGAGGGAGAGAGAGGGAGAGGTAGAGAGAAAGGGGGAGAGAGAGAGTGATACCTTATCACTCAGTTCTTTAAGAACAAAACTGAAGCCTTGTCCTGTGACTCACAAGGAGAAATGAGGGCGTTACTTCCAGAAAGAAAGAAAGAAAGAAAGAAAGACAGAATTATATGAATGAATGAATGAATGAATGAATGGTTTATTTAATTCATTCATTAACACATGAAGAAATTAACAAACAAAGGAATGAATGAATGAATGAATGAATGAATGAATGAATGAATGAATGAATGAATGAATGAATGAATGAATGAATGAATGAATGAATGAACAGAAAAAATAAAAGTAAGAAAAAGTAGGAAAACAGAATCAAACCGACAGATGCATCATGGACAAAAAACGAGCTCAGACACAACCAAAGACAGACAGGAAGAGAAGAGAGAGATATGAAACGCCAAGGACAGAGCAGTTCTATAATGAGTTATGGATCTCAGCATGAAGCCGAGACGATGGATCGACATTGTGTAGGCAGGAGAGAGGCATGCCTGCCCCAAGAGCGAGAGGGGCACATAAAAAAAGGTCGCAAAGCAAAGTAAAAGGCAGTCACGGACGGACACAAATAGAAAGATAGATTTAGAACTTGTCTGACCCATCGGCCATTGACATCATTCAAGACCATCTGGTGCCAATTCTCAGGGATTCACCCAAACAGCCGTTCTCCCTGAGTAGCAAGCACCCTGTCTGAAAAGAGGAGGAGCAGCATGTCCGCATGCATACACAATGTGCACGCGGACGTTGCCATGGAGTTGACAGACACCTCTGCCGCCCATGCAAAATGACCATTATCGTCAATACCAATTAGAAACTACAGAGGTTTGCCAGATATGGGAGAATAATATTTGTAGAATAGATGTATGGATTATGGAGACAGTGGGGAACAACAACAGAGAGCTGTGTGCCTGACTCATTGTAGCTTGCTCCCTTCGAGCACCCCCCCCACACACACGCGCGCGCACACGCACACACACAGACACATGTGCACGCACACCGCACTGCCATGCTTAATGACTGTGTGGCTCTGTAGTTCCAGGGAGCAGAGCGGAGTAGCAGACAGTCAGAGCCAAGACACACCAGCACATAGGTGAGTTCATGCAATATACTTACAGTATACGAGACGGAGAAGATGTGAAACGTTATGTGACAGTTTACTGGGTATGATTTTCATTTTCAAATAACAATGCATGTTACTTACAGGTGAAATGAACAGAGATTTAGTTTACCACAGTTCTCCAAGGTCTGAATAACAGATTTTAACAGCACAATTTACTAAAGTGCACCTTTCTTATTAACATATTTGTTTTGTTTTTTTGTTTGTTTGTTTTTTGTATTTATTATTTTTGTTTGTTTTTTGTATTTATTTTTGTTTTTGGTCATTTCTGCTTTTTAGACTATGCATGAAGAATGAAAGTGATAGAGAGAGGGTGAGAGAGAGAGAGTTAGAGGTACTTTGAGGACTCCATAATGTACAACATACTGTAATGTAGGTCATGGACTGGACTCGGTTTAACTCTGCACTCCAGCAATAGTGACGTGTGGGTATAATGTGTATACAGTATAATGTACAATGACAAAGAGGTCATTTAATCAGTCCTGTCAATGAGGAACTTAGATTGTGTGTGTGTGTGTGTGTGTGTGTGTGTGTGTGTGTGTGTGTGTGTGTGTGTGTGTGTGTGTGTGTGTGTGTGTGTGTGTGTGTGTGTGTGTGTGTGTGTGTGTGTTCGTTCGTGTGTGCACGTGTTTGTCTCTCTGATGAAGGCTTTAATAGTTTATCTTTTACCAACTGCCATGACCAAGTGTGTGTGTGTGTGTGTGTGTGTGTGTGTGTGTGTGTGTGTGTGTGTGTGTGTGTGTGTGTGTGTGTGTGTGTGTGTGTGTGTGTGTGTGTGTGTGTGTGTGTGTACGCACAGTGCTTATGGAGGTTCCTGGCTTATCTTTTTAAAAGATATTGCATGAAAAGATTTGATATAAGGAACCACCACTGCTGATATTATTTTTAGTTTATTTGAATGTGCCAAAAAAACATATCTGTCAATTCTCCATGGGGTGAGGTAATAGATAGAAATAGAAAATAGAATGTAGAAAATAGAATGGAAAAAAGTTTTTACTCTCAATTAACCTATCTTTTAAAAGGTTTAAATGACAGCATTGTAACCATAACATCATGTTGGTCATAAACCTCGGCACTATGAGAACTTAGAAGATAGCCTTGCTAGACAAACTATGCAAACATATTTGACTACTGTATCCTGATTGGCCATCCCACTTTTCTGGAGTTGGAAATGGGTGTACAACTGAGCTATTCCAGACGACTCTGCTATGAGACAGTTCTTTTGCATACACCTGATTCACTCCGGCTTTAGCCAGGCTAGTTTGTCCAGTGTTAATTGTAACTAAACTAAAGATGGGCGAGCCATCTTTCTTCCCTTACACTCTACTGATAGTTGCACATGCACAGCAGTGCAACAGCAAAATATGACACATAAGGTTTATATCAAGAACAAAACAATGGTTCAGTAGATCCTGTGATTTTTTTGTGGCCAGATGTAAATTCCCTTATTTACTTATTTAATTTTTACAAATACCCGTATTTAAATTTCTCTAATAGCAACCTAAAACATGAACCTTGAAAAAACAAAAACAAAGTGTGTGTCTTTTAGGTTTAGTGCAGTCGAATCAGCAACTAACCAAATGTATTTGTCTAAAATAACCTAAAATATATTTTAAGGTGATATATAAATATTAAATAAACGTCATAATCTGATTAATGAATTATTTAAATAACCAAAAATAATCGTTAGTTGCAGCCCTAGTATACAGGGCTGTGTGTGACATCATCGTGTCATCGTGTCCCTGGCACGACTGATTTAGAAGGCATTTGTAGAATCGGGCTCAGGTGTGAATGGGTCTGAGTCTCTAGAACAAAACGGTATGAGGCATATCCTCCACTTGGGGCTGAGCCAAACTGCTACACTGACAGAAACACTAAAAAAAACACTAAACAAAAGCACAGGCATTATGATCTGAGGTCATAATGGTCCAGCTGTACATAATGGTCCAGCTGTAATGGTCCAGCTGTACATGTCAGAGCATTTCCATGTCAAATGAGTTGGTTGTTCATTAAGTAAAGGCATGCTATGAGGAAACTACAGTGTTTACATAGAACAGGAGTGGCATGGCATGTGTAGTGGAAAGAGTACTAGAATGTCCTACTCAAGTAGACGCATAGGTTACTAAGTGGAAGTAATTAGTACTTACTGTATGTCGAACACTACTCAAACAAGATTAAACTGTTGTTAATAAAGCCATTTATCAGCTTACATACCAAATGTGTCAGCTAATGTCTTGCTTCGTCACTTCCTAGTTCATTCGTTTATCAGTTAAGTTAAAGGGGTACTCCACTTTCAAAAAAACTTTTGATCATTTTATGGTCTACTCAGCCTCAGTTTTTTTGAAAGTGAAATACCCCTTTAAGTTAAAAAATTAAAACAGTACACACTTAACTCAAAAGATTCTTAAGGTCGACAGATATGAATATCCATGAATTAGTGTCAGCCTCCATGGCGCCTTAGATAAAGGGCTGTAGAACAATGAAACAATGTTTAAAAAACTACAAACCCAATGAATCAAATGGATTGCTTTCTGTGAGTGGGAATCACTTTCTTAGCTGTAAGTAACACCAGTAAACAAAACAAAATTTTAATAGGGTTACAATCATAATAGTGGGAAGAGTATAGTTACAGAAGAGAAACTGAAAGCAACCCTCTACTAAAACCCAGGCTTAGGGTTACTGTAACTCCTACAGACCACGTACAGACTAGTGGTCAATACTACAACTCAGAATACCCAAGTATGCAAAACTAGTACCCGTTGTCAAAGTATCCATTGTATGTATCTGTCTGTCTGTCTGTGCCCCTTTTACAGTATGTATCCATCTACCTGTTTGCCTTATGTTTGAAAATGCCTGTTGCCAAAGATCTGTGGGTTGGTACACCCACAGATCTGAGTGGTGGGTAGTAGTACACTGTCAGGTCAGGTCGCAAGTTGTGGAAGCATCTAAAGCCAGCTTGGTTAGCTTTCAACTGTCGGATAGCAGCAGGCTGTTGTTGAAATAGACATCAGGTGGTGCATTCAGCAATGTGATTTCACACCTTCCAACCAACTTAATTCAACTGCTAGTCCTAACCTGTAGCATGGTGGAGAGTTATGCCCATATATTTTTGGACCGCTTTTGGACAACGTTGCCATTAGGTACAATACGTGTTCAATGTAATTCCAATTAGAGCACATTTAGGATTGGGAGTAGTGTCGGGTTAAAAATCTCAAGTACGTGTTGAATATTTCAGACCAAAACACAAAAAACTGGTCGGGCTTAAGAGGAGGGACAAGAATAGTCTACAGTATATTAGGATGGATTTAGCTTGTTGCTAACTTGCTATTAAGTTATATTTACCCTTAAAACAATCCGACCATATATGGAGGGAGTATGTGAGGTCAAATGCTGCTGCCCATTGACTGTCGGACCATTCTTCTTCAACCCTCCTCTCCAAGACAGTTTCCCACCGTCAACCAACACTTTCCCCAAGCAAGAACTGTGTGTGTGTGTGTGTGTGTGTGTGTGTGTGTGTGTGTGTGTGTGTGTGTGTGTGTGTGTGTGTGTGTCTGTGTGTGTGTGTGTGTGTGTGTGTGTGTGTGTGTGTGTGTGTGTGTGTGTGTGTGTGTGTGTGTGTGTGTGTGTGTGTGTGTGTGTATAAATCATATTCTCATAGCATTTGTGAATGGGTGCAAAGATATGCAGCAGGGGCGAAATCCAAAAGCGACCTCGCCCGCGGGCGCCCGGTTTCAAAAGCGGGCGCCCGCTTTCACAAAAACGGGCGCCCGTTTTCAAAAGCGGGCGCCCGTTTTTGTGAAACCGGGCGCCCGTTTTTACAAACGGGCGCCCTTTTCAAAAGGTTATGGTTAGGGTTAGGTTAGGTTTAGGCATAGGTTTACTGAGGTTAAGTTTAGGGTTAGAGTTAGGTTTAGGCATAGCCTAGTTTGTGAAAACGGGCGCCCGCTTTTGAAAACGGGCGCCCGCTTTTGAAAACGGGCGCCCGTTTTTGTGAAACGGGCGCCCGTTTTTGTGAAAGCGGGCGCCCGTTTTTGTGAAAGCGGGCGCCCGCTTTTGAAACCGGGCGCCCGCGGGCGAGGTCGCTTTTGGATTTCGCTGGCTCTCAAGATATGTCTGCATCAGTCTCACACAGCTATGCTCAGTTGACAGGAGAAGGCAGACACTGGATGTCAAACATTAGGATGTAGATAAAAATGTGTCCACAAATGTGTCCTGAGGTGACACACTACTGTATTTGCCTCTGTGTCCCTGTTGGAGAGCCTGTCTGCCTGTCTGTCTGTCTGTCTCAGCTTGTCTGACTGTCCAGCTGTCTGTGTTTTCTCTTCACGCTTTGTTGAGAATCTAAAGCTCATCTTCTCCAATGCTCAAATGCACATAGCAACGTTCTGCATACAGTACCTTCTCTCTCACGTGCACACAGAAAGCAATAGAGGGCACAGACGGTTAGTTCAACCGTCTGCACACATAGACTGCCAAGCCAGCCTGACGGCATGCCACAAGTTTGACTCCCGAGCCCGACGGCCTTTGCTGCATGTCACTCCCCATCTCTCAACCTCCTACTTTTTTCCTACTTTTTTTTTTACTGTTCCCTATCAATAAACGCCCCAAACACAAATCTTTAAAAAGGAGAGTATAAGCAACAGAGAGAGCTGATGAAAACAGAAAAGTAAGTGAGAGCTGCTTCATTTATGATCAAGAGCCACCGTCATATGATATTAGGTTCCCAATAGTGTATGCTTCTGAATATATGTCTGTCTCTTTAACACAGGTGTAGAATAAATCCACCTCTCGGGGCAACATGTGAAAATATAAAAATATTCAAATACACTGTACACACTGTACACAATACACTGTATTAGCAAACATGAGGTTATGTTCCTGTTCTGCTGGACTGATACGAGACAGTATCATGTGCATAACAAAGACCTCATGGGGTATTTGGAAATTCGCACGAATCAGACAAGTGTGTCTCAGGCTCGGAGTGGAGCTTCAAATAACCATATTACTCATGTCAGAGCTCAGACTGTCTCTAGGAAAAAACACACCACGCAAATTGGGCCAATTTTTATAGGACCATTTAGTGAATTATAGAAGGATTTGATGGAATACAACGAAGCACACCCCTGACCATTTGCAGACTCTAATGCCATTGAAAGACAGACAGCAAGTAAAAGGAAACCGTCTAGGAGAAAGGTCTTCTGGGACCAGCTAAGGTTATTAAAGTGCATCACTTCCTAATACATTTCCTGTGTGTGTGTGTGTGTGTGTGTGTGTGTGTGTGTGTGTGTGTGTGTGTGTGTGTGTGTGTGTGTGTGTGTGTGTGTGTGTGTGTGTGTGTGTGTGTGTGTGTGTGTGTGTGTGTGTGTGTGTGTGTGTGTGTGTGTACACTATATATGCAAACACATTTAGATAGGTAGAGGAATTATAGTTGCCACACATCCTGAGATAGACCCCAGGAAGAACAGCTGTTACTGCAACAGGCAACAATAAAACTATAATAACTATAATATTAATACCGGTAATACATTTTTAATTTGTAGAACAGTTTCTAATACAAGGTTACAGATAGCTTAACATGAACCACAAAATGCGTGCAGTATTGGCCTTAAAGAAGAATTCCACACCAAAACACATTGAGCATCAATCTACCTTGATTCCTGTGACATGACACATAATGTCCTTGATTTTTGTAATAGATGCCAGCTTTTCTACATTTCACCATGAGGTCTCAAAAAAAAAATAAGTTTGGAATTACAAAAATACCCACATTAGAATAAAGACAACCTGCGCTAATGCAAACTGCATTAGAGGGAGGGGGACCTCATGGTGAAATGTAGAAAAGGGAGCATCTGTGACAAAAAAACAAGGACATTATGTATCTTGGCATAGGAATCAAGGTAGATTGATGCCCTGTGGAATTCTCCCTTAAAGTCAAATAACTAAAAACCATCCACACTATAACAGTGATTGGATCTTCTGTTCAGTTTCAGTTATGCTGACATGCTTTGACGGCATGACCATTTTACATATAATAGTAAACAGAGAAATTAAATACTAATCCATTACACTGCTTAAAGGCCCATTACAAATAAAGGACTAGTAGTAAATAAATGATTGGGAACTGAAAGCTCATCCTGTAAACACAACAAACTTTTACTCTCTGTTTGCATGAATCACACTGGGTGGGTTTACTTTGTACTGATAAATTGCAGATCTACTGGATTTTATTTCATTCTCACACTTAAGACTAATCAGAGGGCCAAAGGCATGTTTCCTCCCAGTCTTTGGCCAAGATTAATAGAGTTTTACCAAGAATACCGGATTATGATGTTTATGCAAAAATAAACACAGGAAACGAATAATGATTACACTCTCACACACCAACACTGGGACAGGAACACATGCATGTACACTACAGCAAAGACAAGCAACTTGCATGTGCACTGTGCACATATTAACACAACCAAACACACACATGCATGTGCTCTCCCTCTCCCCGTCTCTCTCTCTCTCTCCATCTCTGCCCGTCTCTGGAAGTCAACCAAGGTTCTCTTTGTGGTATTGCTACTGGCGACCCGTTAAACATGCCCATATCTGGTTAGCCCTAACAGACAACTATTGGCCTCAACCCAAACGACATCTCTACGATATGTGTGTGTGTGTGTGTGTGTGTGTGTGTGTGTGTGTGTGTGTGTGTGTGTGTGTGTGTGTGTGTGTGTGTGTGTGTGTGTGTGTGTGTGTGTGTGTGCGCGCGCGCGCGTGCGAGCACATGTTTGTGTGTCTGTGAGTGTGTGTGTTGTTTGTCCGTTCGCTCGTTCGCTCACTCCTAAGTGGCTGGGAGTGGGTTGTCTGCATGCGTCCAGACTCAGGGTTCCATCTGTGTGGCTCTGTCAAATAAGAAAAGTGAGACATTGTGCGTAGGAGGGCTTCGCTTTGTACGTTAGTGGCTGATAGCACTATTTGCTCTGGATGAACTTCAAAAGCATTCGGTCTTGTAATATAGACTGAGGCTTAGACTAAGGCCTGTGTCATGGGGAATCAAATTGTGGAAAATGTGTTGAGTTGAAGATTAGAGACGGTGACTTGCATTCTGGAGAAATTGTATTTGCTTAAAGCAGGTTTGTACTGCGGCGTGCATTCCATTCACACGCTTGGCTCATCCCCTTTATCTGTAGTCTTCTATAGAAAGACATACTGTCCAATCCTCCATCTGTCTATCATTTCGGTCTAAACCACCCCCCACCCCCCCACACAGTATCTGTCTATATTTTTTCCTCTCTAAGGTGATAAGTGGGTGGCTAAGTATGAACCATATCTGGCAAATGTCCCACTGTCCATTACAGTGTTGGAAAAAAACAGACGAGCAAACAATAACCACCACTCACTGACGCAAATACTTGCTCGCACACACTTGTACATTCAAGTGCACGCGGACATGCACGGCCACACTTCAACCTCTTATCACTAATCCTCATTCCACCATGCACACATTAACAGTACCTACTGTACCCACATGCCATTAATGAATAGGTTCTCTGAGGACAAGTCATCTTCCCTTGTTTCAAACCAAGCAGCACCAAGCATTAAGAAAATCTCAACTATCCCCAAAGGGAGACTCGTCAAAACACTCCATTTGTTATTAAGTGAAATGTGACGCTCATGTGTCATGCTCATGCTCATCTTGTGATGCTCATGCTCATAATGTGCACAAAGACCAGCACAATGTGCAGTGTACACTAGCAATATGAAAACCCAGTCAAATACCTTCTTCAGGCATCTCTATGATGCTTGAAGAAGGTATCATTACCGATGGAAGGTTTCATTACCGATGGTACACTTACTTTCGATATGCTGTGCTCAACATCTAAGGTTAACTTTCCTCAGTAAACGCAAACATGTGATGCAAGACCAATGCACTGACAACTGTACATAAAAGTATGCCACTAAGGACTTTTACATGCTTTAATTGAAGATTCTGTGCACGCTGTCACACTTAAAAGAAGAAAATAAAAAACATAATCGGTTTAGAATTAGAGTTTTGCCTCTCAGCAACATGGTCTAATACGGTGAAAGTGACACAACCAAGCTACAGCTGGTGCTCTGCACAGTTGCACGTCTTGTCCTCTGCTGTACAAATAATCTGCCAACTTGGTTTATAGCTTTATTGTAGTTTGATTGGAATTCCCCATTAGCTCACACTCTGAAGACGGCTTGTCTTCACTGAGCCAAAACTCTCACTGTTATGGATGTGAAAGAATCTATTAGGACTGCTTTGCATTCACCGCGAATGGCTGTGTTAACATTAAGGGTAATTAATTAATCAGACAAATGTATGTGTCAAAAACATCTGTTGTGACATACCGCAGGCCTATGCTTACAGTACATGGTTACATCAGACACACATCCATTAAACCAGGCCGGACAAACTAACTTGAATTACTCACCAGACACCAGACATCCATTAAATGGGTAAATGTGTCACTTGTTCGAGTCTGCACTGCCTGGCAAGTGACACCATCAAGAGCCATTGTACAATACAAGCCAAATGCAATTTTAAATAAACAACAAATATACACGTAAATAGAGTAGTAATGAATATAACTCTTAATGATATTAATATTTAAGCAGTCGCTTGATTTTTTTAACCTGATTGTTTGTAGTTCTGGATGAATATTACCCTGTCCCTCTGACCCTCTCTCAGTCACTCTCTGTTAAACAATTTCATTCAGTCACACACTCTAGTTTCAAATGAAAACAAACGTTTATCAACAGCCACAATATCAGAATGTCTCTGATTCCAGGCTAACTGGTCTTGTGTTCCATGCTTCCACCTGCATGCTCTCAATATCCTTTGTCTAAAATAAACAAACACAAAACCTACTAAGATGTAATTTTCGATTGACCTATTGTTTGTTGTTGCCCCCTTTGTCCACTAGGTGACGCCACGTCCACAGAAGATGTTGAAGCGAGATGATGGAAAGCATGGCCAACTGTGAATCATCTCCACATTCAGCAAACCCACAAATTACAGCCACAGATACTTCAACGAGCAAATGCTGTTCTTATATGCTACATGAGCATGCCTTTATAGCAGCATTTGCAGACACATCAGATAACCTTGCAAGACATCCTCAATGAAACCAGTTATGAAAGTTATTGTTATCTTGTATGAGGTCAATAAACAAAATCACTGAGAACTGAACTCAGATGGATTTGCCTCCACAGAGCTAGTTGAAAACACTTCATAGTATTTTAATATATCCTCATATTATAATATCTACTTGTTTAAGGGAAGCACCAATGACAATGGCACAGTGACTGCAGTCAACAATGCTTTTTAAGGTGCTGCTGGGGATATTGCTGTCCCTCCTCATCCTGCTGACCATCAGTGGCAACGTGCTGGTGTGTTTGGCCGTCTGTGCCTCACGCCGCCTGCGCTCCCTCACCAACTGTTTCATTGTGTCGCTGGCGGTCACAGACCTGCTGCTGGGCATGCTGGTCCTGCCCTTCTCCGCCCTCCTGCTGCTCAGAGGTGACTGGCCACTCGGACCTATCTTCTGCAACATCTACATCTCCCTGGACGTCATGCTGTGCACCGCGTCCATCCTCACCCTACTGGCCATCAGTGTGGACCGTTACATGGCCGTGACCATGCCCCTCAGATACAACTCCCTGGTGCTGCCATGGCGAGTTGCCATGGTAATGGTGTGCGTGTGGAGTGTGTCTTTTGGGGTTTCTTTCTTGCCCATACACCTGGGATGGAACACCCCGGACGGCATGGTTCAGAACTACAATCAAACGAGGGAGTGCCTGTTTAAACTAAACAGGCCGTACGTCATCACAGACTCCATCCTCACCTTCTACCTACCTCTGGTGGCTATGTGCTGGACCTACTACCGCATTCTTCGCATAGCACGGGCACAAGCTAAGCGTATTGTTAACCACAGGCCCATCAGCACCTCTGCCAACTTCAACCGCAGATGCAGCACGCTCACCACGACCACAATCGTTTCTACGATAACGGCGGTGGCCCTGAGGGAGCATAAAGCTACAGTAACATTGGCGGCAGTGATCGGGGCATTTGTGGTGTGCTGGCTGCCGTATTTCATCCACTTCACTGTGACCGGAGTGATGGAGTCACCAGGCATAGAGTTTAACGTCACGAGGCATAATACAACATCACCAGGCATAGAGTATAATGTGGTGTTGTGGCTGGGTTACGCCAACTCAGCCCTCAACCCCATTCTCTATGCAGCACTCAACAGGGACTTCAGGTTGGCCTATGCGTACCTGCTCAGATGTCGATGCCCTAGCCACAATGGGGGAAGGAGCCGGCCGCCGTCTCCAGTGGTAAACACAGGTAAATAATATACAGGATGTTTTTGATTTAACAGTGAACTAGAGCTGCACCGATTAATTGATGAATTATGATCTAATCGGTAATTTAATTGGTTGACAACTAATTTAGTAATCATTATTCGGATTGGTAACTAATCAGGAGTTATCATGGGTTTTTCCAAATTAATCTAAAGATGAATCTTCCCTTACAATCTGGCGACAACCTAAATAACCTATTTGAGTTCAGTAGAGTCCTGATACGTGTAGATATTCTTTAATCATGTATGCAGTTAGAATAACCCTAAAGTTGCTTTCTTTCATTTAAAAATGTACCATTTAAAACGTTGAATACAACCTAAAGTATTTATTTTAGTGTTAGTGATTAAGTGTCGTAATCCGATTCATTGTAATTGGCCGAGGAATCAATTATGAAAATAATCGTTAGTTGCAGCCCTATAACAAGCCCCTTTCATTGCTGATATTTTAACAGGTATACAAATTAATGTACTGTGCTCACTGAATATGTGAATAGAACACATTTTGTGTGTGTTTGCTGTGAAACAGTTCAATAGTGCAAATTTTGCCCAAAGTCTGTTAGGTTTCATTCAAAAGGAGAATAACTAATACCTAATGAGAGAATATACTGCATATAATGGCACTAGAAAAACATATATTAAGTTGTTTTCAGAATTAAACTTTGAATATCTTTCTTATTTGTGTCTCAGCCGGTCAGCAGCTGACAGAAGTGACATTGCTCTGTGGCCACACAGCCACCTCCTGTAGGGCAGGCCTTGTAGAGGAAGACTTTATGCTACAGGAGATGAACAGCACTAGAACTACGAACACTGTACAGCTTTCAAATGGCAACACTGGCATGGATCTCAATGGCAATGAGGGGTAAATGTACAAGGACCACCTGTTTTCTCTCTTACTCTTGCACACACATGCACGCACTGTGTAAGTATACCGATGTTACCATCCTCATTCATGTCATTCTTGTTTGTAAGAGCAGATCATGTTGAGTCTGCTGGTGAGGAGGCTATGCCGGCGTGTACCTTACCATAGCCCCGAATGCTCCCTGGTCACACGGCAGACAGCTATCCAGACAGAGATATACAGCAGCTCCCAATTAAGTGGACCATCTCGTGTTTTACCAGGTAATGTAATAAACACCTATAATGAATAATCTGATAAACATGCATAATATATGAGGGCATCTCACCACACACACACACACACACACACACACACACACACACACACACACACACACACACACACACACACACACACACACACACACACACACACACACACACACACACACACACACACACACACACACACACACCACTCACCCCTGCATCTTGCCTGCATCCCTGAGTTTCCCCAGCTCACCTGTTGACAACCAGTGTTTGACATAATTTACATTTGTGTGTTTTCAAGACACACAATTGACACAAACATATACTGTATTTCATCATACTGCATTTAGTTGTCCTGTTGAGTTCCTACTTGATCTGACATTGTGAATTTGTACCAGATGTGTCTGGACTATATTTTCAGATTTCAGATTCTCAGCTAGCAATGAAGAAATGTTTATCTCTTAATCCTCTCTCTCTCTCTTCGGTTTCACTCAGAAATGTCATCCACGGTCCAAGGAAATACATGAGTGGAGCAGGACTTCAATAACGACACATGATCAAAAAGAACCAACACAACATATATGGCCCATTATTCAAGGCATTGGCCTTAAAACAATAGACATTGACATTTTCACAGACCTAATCTACTGAAACTTCAATTCAACATCAGCTGAAAATTCAACGTGAGCTCAAAGTTAACCTATCTTAGGAGCAATTGTATTGTGATACTGACCGAGAGTGCGCCCCAGTGGGTACAATTATAATTGCAACCTGGACACGATAAACTTAAGGGAGATTGAGAAATGTGTTTTACTTGAACAAAGGTTATTTCAATTACATACATAAAGTGTTATGTGGCATTTTATCATGACATTACCTTGACAGATCTACCTGAGGAGCCCCATGTGCTTCAAAGTCTGCAACAGGATGCTGCAGATGTTCTTGATCTTCCAGTCTTCCAGTCTGCGTGATATGAAGATAATTTAATAAAGATAATTTATTAGCTTACATTTGTGTTTCAGTGCCAATTTTATCTGCCCAATGTTTGTGTTCCATCATCAAACAATACCAGTTTCACTTGTTGATGGCCCGTACACACGGCAAGACTTTAACTCGTGAAGTCATCAAATTATAGAACCACTTCACCACCTTTCAACCTATCTTCATAAAATTGGTCCTCAATAATGTTTGTGACAAAATACCACATTTTTCTGGCCGAGTATTGCCAATAACCTCACGATTGATACTCATTACGCTATAGAGGCCACGATACGATATGTATCGCGATGCATGTTGATTGTGAATTATGACCATGTGTCCTATTAAATTTACTTTTGTAACGTACCAGACCACCAGTTGCTAATGTTCTGACAAAATTTAAAGTTTCCAAATCAATTTGAAAGATGCAGTTGATAAGATGATGTCAGGCAGGTGTTGCTAACATTAAAGCTGCATCACATAGTATCGTGCTCTATCGAATTATCGGGCAGGAATGCAATGCGATTATTAATGTATGGATGAATTGAACCCACCCAGTAATAATCAGAGCAAATATCTTGCAGTGCGTATAGGGACCATTACCCTGTATCCTCCTGTGGCGAGTTCTGTCCCCTGATTGGATATTGATTTTAACAAAAGGTCAATCACTTACAACCACACATAGACAGTTATGGTGTATCAGGTGTAGAAATAAGAGAGGAACTGACAAATAACCATGAATTAAACATTGATTTCACATAATCGAGAAACATCAAATAGCATATATAAACAATCAAATGTATAATCTCTGTCTCTTTCATCTCAATGGGCCTGTGAATCAATTAATATTATTACAAACTCAGTCAGTGATTCAGGACCATGTTCAACCACATATGAAAATCAAAACACCTGTAGACTATATTACTATAAATTAGGTAATTTATGCCCAGAATAAATTTCAATGTAAAACCTGCCCTGCACCATTAGACATTTGCTACCTGTCATCCCCGGCTCTCCGCCGCACCTCCACTCCCATGCTACGTCACATCATTTGGAGATGCCCACCCCGAAAGCTTGACTCCCACTTCTAGGCCACCGCAGCTAACAAAAAATAGTCCAGTCTTTCTGTTTTTGCACAACGCAGATGAAAACGAAAGCCTGTGTGACTGTCGAGGCTATAGAAATAGGATGGAGACTACAGCATTTTCTTACCTTTCATAAGTTCCCCAAATGGCCACCACGAGTCCACAACATTCTCGATAATGAGTCTTTGGGCGTCAGCCTGAGCAACACACCACAACCTATAAAGACATTTTAGAAATAAGTAATGGATTTTTCTGCATTGTATTTTGGATGCCAAATGTGAACTTCAACATAGAGTTTAATGTGAGTAGTTTTCAGGATTTATTTATTTGCTTTGAAGTCTTGGGTGTCTGTGCATACAGGAAGCATTGAGTGCGCCTTTGCAATACCTTGTCATGTCCATATGGTCCAGGAGCTGATGTATCTGTCTCAGGGAAAACATGTAAACAGAAGGTCATTATTAAGCTCATTTTGACAGAACCACCATGATAATGCTCACAGTAGCAATCATTTGTAAATGTTTTACCCTACATTTACAAATGATTGCTGCTGTGAGCATTATCATGGTTCTGGTGCAGAATATCAAAACAACAATGACATATCTACACATTACACAACAATGTTACAGTATGCTACCAAGCATAATGCATTGCTCTTGGTGTTGGGCAACGCGCACATACAGAGGGAGAGAGACACTCTCTCTCTTTATCTCCACTCTCCAGTTCAAACCGAATTTGAAAGCGGTGGTTTTCAAAATGTCCTCAGATGGTGGTCCGTGGCTCAAGTGCTGAATAAATAGTGGGCCCTGGTATCAAAATGGTTGAAAACCACTGACAGACACGTAGACTAGATAAATTAAGCTAGTACAGCCATGACTCGCCAGTCACCACGGTCACCACGACAACGAAAATAAAAAAAAGTGCTATCAAAAGCTAAACCAAAGAAGGTTACTATTTCTATACAAAATAAACTCACCCCTTAGCGCCGAAAAACACGGGTCCTTGGTCCCAAAGTTGCATTCATTTGTGATTTCAAGCCGCTACATTATTTTTTTAAAAGTGGCGCTAGTTGTCTGGGTGGTTCTCAGACATTACTGTAGCCTACTGTGTCACGTGTGTATTAATTTGCGCCGCGCCTCAGGTCAGGTGGTTCACACCAGAGCCTTCTAGTAGGAGAGTTAGGATATTGGGTCACCAGAGAAGTCGGCCCGCCGCGAAGTCGGACCAACCGAAATGTTGCGACATTGAGGGGTCAGAAACTGTGCGCAGGAAGGCTGTTCAGCCTGAAAGAGGGACAAACTGGAGTTTGAAATACATTGTTTTCAACGATGGCGGTGCAAATAAGAGCTATGTAAACATCTGTTATAAAGCATTGCACAGTGACAACTAAAGTCTCTAATGTCTAGGCTGTAGGCCTACTAGTAGTAGTAGGCTATAAAACATTGTAAAATAAAACGGTCGCACGAGAGTCGGCCCGAATCGTGTGGAGAGCTCGGGCCGCGGCTGTGGAGAGCTCGGGCCGCGGCTGTGGAGAGGTCGGGCCGCGGCTGTGGAGAGCTCGGGCCGGGGAGTGGAGAGGTCGGCCCATGTCTGTGGAATAGTTAGTTACTTGGTCACCAGAGAAGTCGGCCCGCCGCGAAGTCGGACCAACCGAAATGTTAGGATATTGAGGGGTCAGAAACCAGAGCGGAGCACCGTGCACGTGACTACAGAGATTCGTCTACACAGTATGAGTGCAGTCCGAGTCCTAACTGTCATTGGGAGAGTACATTGTTTTCAACGAAAACGGCGCAAATAAGAGCTATTTTAGGTACGTATGCAAAAAGACAACTGTTTTAAAGTATTGTTCAGTCACGGCTACCGTCTCTGTAATGTTTATGTTGTAGCCTACTATTATTAAAGAACAACTAAAATAAAGTCATTAAAGCTGGATTAAATAAGTTTTATATATTTGAAATCATTCTGAGATCATTTCTTCAACTTCTAAAGTGGTCAGAACTCAGAAGAATGTTTTTTGACTTTTGGTAGGGATGAGTTCTCACTTGGGACCTCCCGGACTGACCATTTTAATGAGATAATTACCATATTTGACTGAATACGCAAATTGGTCTAAATAATTGTGAAATACAAAAATGTACATTGCAGAAATGGATTCTACAGGAAAAAATACATAAGGATCAACTGAGAAAAGTTTGGTATAGCCTTTTATGACTTTATTATTAGTTTTTTCCTGTTATAGCCTATGCACATGTGTCAAGTACTTTAACACATGCACCTGCATATAACTATTCAATAAAATGCTTTTTACCAAGCTTTTCACAGTTGATTCTTATGCATGTTTCCCTGTAGAATGTATTTCCGCAATGCACATTTTTGTATTGTGTATAATTAATTAGATAATGAGCATATTATACACATGGGCGGAAAATAACCGGGAAACCCCTATAACAAATTGATAAAGGGCATTGCCAAACCTTTCTCAGTTGATTGCTGTGCATTAATTTTGTCCTGTAGAATCTATTTCTGCCATGTACATGTGTATTGTATTGTGTATAATTAATGGTAACTAGCATATTTGACACACAGAAATAACAGAGAAAACCCTAACAAAAGTATGGGGCAATGTTTTCAGACTTGTGGGTAGATGCAGCAGCGATCATAGAGGGATCAAGTGTAGCTGTAGAATGCTGCCACTACTTCTGTGCAATTAGACTTCACATACAGTGATTTGAGGAATTGTTAAGAATACAGAATCCAGACGATGAGAGATATGTTATCAAGACTAGAATTTGAATGGCCTTTGGCTGGTCTCACTCTTGTCATCCAGGTGGCCAGTGTAGTGTACCATACTCTAGTGCACTGTACTATTACACTGTACTGTACTATTATATAGTGTATAATGCTGTACTGTATCATGTTGCTCGACTGCTGCAGACTGTTCTGTACCTTACTGTATTATACTGTACTGCAGCAGGCTGTACTGTAACTTACTGTACTGTAGTGTAATGTAACATACTGTACAGTAACACAGTGCGCTATATCCCATAATGTATATACAGTACAGTGAAGTGCAGTATTGTATCTTACACTACATTGGCCACCTGGATTGCATGGCGCTAGAGTAAGACCAGCTGAAGGCCATTTGAATTGCTGTCAGAAATACTTGAAATCTCCTCCAAAGAAGTGATACATCTGGATCGTCTGGATTCTGTATCTTAACAATGCCTCAAATGACAGTCTGTACAGACTAATGAGCCCTTCTCAAAACAGCACTCTTTGGGGTGGGGTTTAGTCTCCGTCCAATGCTAATCCAAATAGTTTAGCAACTGTTGCTATGCTGGTCAAGCTTTCCTCTACGCTTCTTGGACAAGGACTGATTGGGGAGGGACTTAGTGAAGTGCTCATTGCACAGTAGTGACAGCCTTCTGTAGCTTGCCCTCTGTGATCGCTCTTGCATCTACCCACCAGTCTGAAACTATTGCCCCATATTTGTGAGGCGTTTCCCTGATATTTCTGTGTCAAATATGCTACTTTCATCATCATCATATATCAATTATCATATTATACACAATACAAAAATGTACATGGGAAAAATACATAACTTTCTCAGCCGAGAAAGATTTGGCAATGTCCTTTGTCAATTTGTTAAAGGGTTTCCCCTGTTGTTTCTGCCCATGTGTCAAAAATTATCTCATTAAGTATGCACAATACAAAAATTCATAATGATCAACTAAGAAAAGTTTGATACAGCCTTTCATAATTTTGTTATAGGGGTTTCCCTGTTATTTCCACCCATGTGTAAAATATGCTAAGTATCTCATTAATTATACACAATACAAAAATGTGCATTGCAGAAATAAATTCTACAGGAAAACATATATAAGAATCAACTGTGAAAAGCTTGGTTAAAAAAAGCATTTTATTGAATAGTTATATAATTTTCCCCATGTGTCAAAATACTTGACACATGTGCATATAACAGGAAAAAAATATAATAGTCATAAAAGGCTATACCAAACGTTTCTCTGTTGATCCTTAGGTATTTTTTTCCTGTAGAATCAATTTCTGCAATGTACATTTTTGTATTTCACATAATTATTTAGATAATTTGCATATGTAGTCAAATATGGTAATTATTATATATGGTCAGTCCAGGAGGTCCCAAGTAAGGAAACACCCCTAGCAAAAGTCAGAAAACATTCTTCTGACCACTTTAGAAGTTTAAGAAATGATCTCAGAATGATTTAAAACATATAAAACAATTCTAATATTGTGAAAATTGGACATTAACTGGCTAGCATACTGTTCTGGGAGGTCAAATAGATGACCCCCCCCCCAGAAATGGGTCGGGGGCGGGAAAATTTGCACCCCCTCATTTTTCCATAGTTTGTACCCTATAGAGCCAAGATATGCACAAAAAAATTAGCACTAAAATCCTACGGGAGCTGTTTTTTGACATACCACACTATACATTACATCTGGTTAACCAACTTTCCATTTGGTTAACCAACTTAGCTGGGGACCACCTGGAACCCTTTCAAGCACCACTGGTGGTCCCCGGACCACTGGTTGAAAACACCTGCCTTAGTGGAAACACTCTGAGCCCGCCAACAGCCCACACACATACAATTTACTTTTTGGCCAGAGTGCGATTGTTTTTCACCAGAAAAAACAACTAGGATTTGCACCCTCTACCGACATATTGCCAAGAGAAAATCTTCATAGGGAAGATTTTTTCCCCCGGTGATAAACAAGCGAGTTCTGGAGTCCATTTTAACCGTGTGGTGGGAGTTTTTCCACTAAGAAGGGTTTCTAATCACACAATTCGTGTTTGTTTGGTGAGGTAAAACGTTCTTATGTTTTTTTATCCACTCAGGCTGGTCAGGTCAAGTAACGGAAGATTTGACAGACTCATAGAAGCAGTGGAGCTCTGACCAGAGCTACCTTTCGTCTACCACCAGGGTATATGTATACAGTATATCTAATTTGGATTTCCATGGCTACCGGTTGTTTTGTGCAAGTTCAACCTTTGAACCAGGATGGTGTAATGCTGTCATTCTGGTATCAAAAAAAGAGGGAAAAAATGATATGTACAAACTAAAGGCAAACAAAGGCACCCCTCACTTCACATACAGTATAAGGGTGATTTTTTTATCTTTAGGGGTGCTAGGCCCTCTACTATTTGTCATTAACAATGAAAAAAGAAATTAAGTCAAATGTCTGCCAAAATAACCTCAATTTAGTTGTTCATGAGATGATTTAAAATTATGTCTATTGATAAGAGGGCCCCTCACTTCACACAGGTGGTATTTTTATTTTATTTATTTACTGGCCTTAGTTACAGTCTTCTCAATATTTGTTTCTCTGGCATCCTTTAAGTCTCATCATTCAATTTGTTTCTCCCTTTTTTCAGTTAAGGGGGGGGGGGTATTTTTTGCACTTTTTGTACTTTTAAGTATTTGACCTTTTAAAATTGTAATTTTAGCTATGACAACCACACACATATGGCGAATGCGGTCATGACTTCTCAAGATGAAGGCCACACAGTCACTTCAGGAACAGTTTTCGGTAATGTCGGACATTGATTAACATACGGCTGAAATCTTGCACAGATATGTAGATGATTGATGTAATACTGACTTGCAAACTTGCTGCATGAAGTCTGTTGCAAGCATGTTCTAGTATTTGTCTACTCATTTTTTTATATATTTTATTTTTATCCCAATTCTGGGTGAAAACATTGTCGGTGGATAATGGTGGACGATTGTATTAACAACATTGAAGAGAATTGGTGTTGGGGTGCCAGTCAACTACAGTATATAGGTTTAAGGTAAGACTCCCAGATCCCAATGATCTCAATGAAAGCCATGCCTCTTAGCAGAAAACATTGAAAGTCCATATCCCAAACCGCCCCTGATGTTCTTGGTCTTTTTCTTTAATTCTTTAACTTTAGTCTCGACGTCCTTCTTCTCTGCCTGTTGATTCTTTCGTTCCTGGTTTGCCCTGGTGACCTGTTTCTGAATGCTGCTCAAAACTGCCTCACAGCCTGTGCACCACTCCTGCAGTGTGTTGACGATGCCAGGCAGCGCGCTGGGGCCCAGGTCTCGGCTCTTACTACAGTCCACCTCCACCTGCTGGTTGCGCTGGTCCAACTTGCCCTGGATGACGTGGCAGTACAGCGCCTCGATCAGCAGGTCCTCCAGTTCGCGCACGTTCTTCAACTCCAGCTGCTGCAGCAGCAGGGAATAATGCAGGCACTTCTGATTGGACGCCAGGCTGATGATGGACAGGTGGCGAAGCTTGTTCCTCTGTGCGGGGGTCAGCTCTGGGAGGGATGTGGCCATTTGTCTGTAGTCACTGTAGGTTCCAAAGGCAAAAAGTTTGAGGAGTTTGTATATTTGAGCATGAGGACCTTTCTCCAACTCTTTGACATTTTGCAGTTCCAGGATGTCAGAGAAAACAAAGAGATTTGGCGCCTCAAGCAGAGAACCGACAGCCTGGGCCAGAGCTGGGCCAGATAGGGTCTTGAGTTGCTCCACCTCCATTCTTATAGTTTAGCTTATTGGAAATACAGTAAAAATATAACAAAACACACTGGTTTATGTTGCCTCTGCTCAGTTCAGCTATCCTCAAGCCAATCAACCTGGTATGGAAATTGCTCATTTCATTCTGGTGAGCCATTATAAATATTATTCATGATGTAGCATGACATCACTAGGCTTGTCCAAATATGTCTACCCTGACTGGTAGCATGTTGCCATGATGATTAGTTTAGATGCTTGATATGTTTACCGGTATGTAACAATTACAGGCACATCTGTCAGAATCAGAATCAGTGTTGTTGTTGTCAACTGAGCTGTTGTAGTATAGTTTAAGGATCCCATGATCTACTCCGAACTTCATCAGTCGTCAGAGCCAATACAGACGTTTCTGAGTCCTTTTCCTCACGTCTGCCTCTATCATGTGGGCAGTAGAGGATTATCCAATGGGAATGTTGGGGCCAAGCCCAGCCTCCCCTGAAAGAGGAACAGTGAATAGCAGTAACATGGTCCTTGTCACTGTTAGTAACAATGGGTTTATTAGTGGGGTTGCTGTGGGAACCCCACTATTGTTATTGTGATAGGAAAATGTGTAAACTTTTATCTTTATTTTTTTTCTAGCGAAATCCCTCTATTGTTAAAGGTATCGTGACATTAAAAACACGTTTTTGTTCATTTTTTGTGTTTTGGGGGGGTTCTTGACAACAATTACACCATAAAAAGTCGGTATTTGAACATTCAGTGGTTTCTCCGTATTTTGTAGTTATGCTAATTAGTTTTAAAAACGGCTCGTCTGGTTGGGCACCGGATAGTTGCGTGTACATCACGGTAAACACCCACCCACAGCCGTGCTGTCTCCAGCCTCCCCTGCTCTACTCTCCGCCTCTCTCCTCCGTTTGAAGGACGTGCACACATAGACCATGAAGGGAGCTCGAGCCTCTTTTACACCGACGGCTGTAAACGACAGCCCAGATCATGAATGCAATTTCGCTAGAAGTGCCCTCTCATTGTATTACAGGCACTGCCCTAAACAGTCTCTGCATGTCCCTGCATGTCCCGACACTGCCGAGATACCCGAACAGAGAGAGAGAGAGAGAGAGAGAGAGAGAGAGAGAGAGAGAGAGAGAGAGAGAGAGAGAGAGAGAGAGAGAGAGAGAGGTTTGATTATTGTGTAAAATAATTCCCTTCTTCCACCTTTCACTCTGGGGCACGCTGCCGTTCGCAGCCTAGAGCAATCTAGTCTCAGCGTTGCGACATTGAGGGGTCAGAAACCGAACGCTTTGCGCTGTTCATGCAGCATGAGTAGGAACAGACTAGAGTTGGAAATAGCCCTACGATATTTTCAACAAGAGCAACATGCCAACTGTTGTCATGTTTATGTTGTAGCCTAGCTACTATTACTACAAAACGAACTAAAATAAAGGGTTTTACGACCATTAAAGCTGTCTCTGCCTACTTCAGGTCCAGGACTTGTCCCTATTTGCTGCCACCATTCTCAATAGATGTTGATGTAGAAGAGCCTCCATTAGACTGGCCCCATGAAGTGAACGGAGTTTGCACAACTCTATACCCTAAGTTCTGGCACAGCAGCCGGGTCTCTGCCTGCCTCTCTGTCCCTCTCTCTCTGTCTCTGCTCGATCATTTTACTTTGATATAACCCGTAATTTGTGCGACATCGGCTAGGATTCTGTTTATATTATTGATTAGGCCTACTATTTACAAACAACTGATATAAAGAGTATAGATTAGAATCAATGTCGTATACAGCAGTTTTAAAACCAATGGTCCGGGGACCACCAGTGCCCAGGCTGAAATCCAGCCTGGTATTGTGGGTCTGTGGGGTGAAAATGTCATCAAATGGTGGTCCATGGGTCAAACGCTGAATAAATAGTGGTCCCTGGTATCAAAATGGTTGAAAACCACTGTAATGCAGTACAGTTGAACTGCTGATCACCAAATATTTAGTCTCAAAGACAAGTCTATGGATTTGTTCGGGACACTAAAAATGAGGCAACCACAGTGTCAGTGGTCTAGTTAGTATTTCCTGTCTATTCAACCAAGATCAGCTATTTTTGTTATATATGAATTGAAATCCTGAATTATTTTAGAATAATGACATCACAATGTTAATAATTAACTATACTATTAACTAACCACATTTTGTCCCCTTTCCCCACTCAACATGTCCCACACATGCAACACTTATTTTACCTCAAATGAACAGGACCTGGCCACCCTATCTAGGAGGCGGGGAAGTTTGTTGGAGAGGAGGGGTAGAGGGGTGGGTGGGTGGATCATGACAGTGATTGACATAGAAGGAGTAAAGTACGACCCCTAGTGGCCAAAAGAATGTGTTTTTCTCCATGCCCCATTAGAATGTAAAAGAAAGGGACCAAAAACACATTAATTGAGTATTTTTTTCTATGAAAGCCTGTTAAACACATTTTGAGGATCATCTCCAACATAATAAAATAATGTTACAAATAATGTCACGATACCTTTAATGTGACGGTTGTAAACTTTTGTGTGAAGTTTTGTGTTTAATTTAAGCTAATATTTTTTAAATTGTTCAACCAATGAGAAACCATTGTTCTGGATGACGTAATCTCCACCCCCAGAGTGTCCTCCATTTCAAGCAGTTTGAAAAATGCTTATGCCTGATTTTATGCCTGTATTTTTGATCAATTTGATCAAAAATGCATGACACCTGCTATATGAAAACTTTGGCCCCATCCGGACAAAAGCTCAGAAGCAAATCTGTTTTCATCAAAAAATGACGTTTTTATAAGCCAATGAAAATTGCTGGTTTATCAAGATTCTTCTTCTGCTTGTTTCTCTCTGGCAACACTGGAGCAAGTACATTGTGCCAGATTGTGTGAGAGGAATAAGCATGTGGAACAACAATTCAGGAACTTATTGTGCTTGGATAGCTCAGTCAGTAGATCACCAGACTTTGGAACACAAGATTGTGGGTCCCACTGCTGACAATACAAAGTGAGTCTCCAAGAACCCTGCCGTGCTCCCACAATTACATGATGTATTACTTCCATCTTTCTATGGCTTATTTGTGCATATTTAAGGGACCAAGCAGTCCACTGAATGTGTGTGTTGTTTCCAGTAGATCTTGTGTCCGTTGGATAGCCTTCTAGCCATTGGTAGAGCGCATGACTTTGGACTGAGAGATCCTGGGTTCAAATCCCAGCATGGACACCTAGTAATATGAATCAATCATGCACAATGGTGGTCTTCTATTTCTACTTCATGTTTCTATGGCTTATTTAATGGATTGCATTTTTATAGCGCTTTTCTATGCACAGCGTGTATACTCAAAGCGCTTACAATGGTCCATTCATTCATACATTGGGAAGTAGAGCGGCGAACAGTCAACGCCAGCGTCCCCACTTCCCACATTCACACACCAGCAGTGGCAACCACTGGAGGCAAGGTGGGGTTCAGTGTCTTGCCCAAGGACACTTCGACATGTAGACAGGAGGAGCCGGGAATCGAACCGCCGACCACTGGATCATTGGCCGACCTGCTCTACCTCCTGAGCCACAGTGGACTATTATTATACATACAGGATGTATACAGTAGAGAGCTACGTCTATACCTTTAAATAGAAAATCTAAATTGAGCATGTTAAAAGCCTCTAAAGGTGTCGAGGCTAGGGCAAGTGCTATGGGCTAAGATGGACTAGTACAGCTGAGGTTTTGGATGAGTCTTCAGTTCTGATTGCAATGGGAAGTTTGGGCAATGGGCATGTCAGAATATCACTGCTTATAGGGTTACTATTGGGTTTGGTTTGCTTAATTTGCTTAATTAGCTCATTATTACAAACTGGACATTTTACCGTAGGTAAATATAGTACAGTTGTACGTAGTACAGTGCAAGACAAGTACTGTACATACAGTAGATATGGTGTTGTATGATGTACTGTATATACCTCCACAAGACAGATTCTATTCCTTTTCATTTCTAAGGTCATTAGTACTGGTACAGGTTTAGGAGTGGGCGCTGTGGCCTGTGTCCTCAGGTACTGTGGAATACAGATAATTCATCAGTTCCACTTCAGTTTAAATTTTTGATGCTCTATATCTACAAGCTCCCAACGCATTACAATGTGATGCATTGCGAGCTTGTAGATCTTTTTTTGGCAACATCTCCAACGAGGACGTGATGAGGAGGGCTGGAGTAGCTGCACTATCAGACATTGGGTGCAATTCTGAAAGCTGTGGTGTAGCCAGGTATGGTGTAAGTCTTCTCATTGGCTGCAGGGCAGCAAATCAGCTCTGGGGCCTCTGTAGTAGGCCAAAAGCCTATACCACCAGGCCTTGGCCTGGGCTTACCAAATAATTACCCAGAATAATTAAAATCTGCAATTCAAAAGGTCCAGAAATCACCTGAACCCCCCAATTAAAAATGTTACTGTACTGCCCTGCTTTGTTCATCATGAGTTGAAGCTCTTGATGTCTGGTTTTTATTATTATGGATAATTATTTGGTAGGCCCAGGCCCAGGCCTGGTGGTATAGGCTTTTGGCCTAGCCCAAGGCCGCAGACCTGATTTGCTGCCATGCAGCCAATGAGCACGGACCCACACCTGATTTGCTGCCATGCAGCCAATGAGAGGACTTACACCATACTTGGCTACACCAAGGCGATTCAGAATTGCACCGTCAGACATTGTCTCTGAAAAGAGAATGACTGGCCACGTACTCTGCCAAGGGAGAGACCGGCAAGCGTGGCGATGGACTGGATGCCAGAAGGTGGAAAGAGGAAGAGAGGCAGGCCAAAGAAGTCGTGGAGACAGACAGCCAAGGAGGATCTCAGCGAGATGGGTGTCAGCTGGCATGGAGCAAGAAGGGTCGCCAGAGACCGGAGCAAATCGAGGAGACTCATCGCCCAATGTTCCAATAGGAATGTGAGGAACTAAGTATAAGTAAGTAAGTCTATTCTATCAAGTTCTATTCTCAGGTAGAAAGCTTGACATGGGTATTTATGTAGAACTATATACAGTGTCTCCACCAGGTCAGGCGGTGGCCTGACAAGGGTGAAAAGGGTTCCATTCTTTCTCATGCCTTTGATGGTAGTTGGATGATTTGAGGCTTTTCCCCCCAAAATGTGTCGGTAACAGGCCAATGTGAAAAGGGTGCAGTTATATTTGTCCACCTAGTAGTGAATTAAAGATTCTATGCAAATTGCACCCTGCATTCACAATTTGATGCTTTTTGTTCAAAATGAGCCAATCCTGCAAACTTTGAAAGCCAAAATGGGATGAAATACAGTATGGGGCAGATACATCTTGAACACATATTGAGATTAGACTATAGAGATTCTATGTAACAATTTGTGGGGTTTGGAGACCGAATCTAGAGGAGCAATATGAAATGATGTGTTTTACAATGATTGGCCTCCTGGTGGCACTTTTGCAAAGTTTGCCATTGACCGATTAATGGCGCAGGATATTAGCTGTTAACAGACAGACAGACACAAGTACAGCATATAATGTAACCTGACATGTAAAACCCTCCCTTCATTCATGTTTGCATACACATAGAATTTTCCTCATAACTTAGCCAGGTCACAGTTATACAGATACATACAACATGTATGGTCTCTATACGGGGACCAGTTCACACCTGACAACAGTAACAACAGGGGCGGCAGTAACAGGGGCGGCAGTGGCTCAGAGGTAGAGTAACAGGATGGTAACCACAAGGTTGCCGGTTCGATCTCAGGCTCCCGTAGAGTTAGCGTCGATGTGTCCCTGAGCAAGACACTTAACCCCTAATTGCTCCTGATGTGCTAGTAGGTACCTTGCATGGTTTCCACTGCCATCAGTGGATGAATGTGTGAATGTGATGCACAATCTATGTAAAGCGCCTTGGATAAAGGCGCTATATAAATGCACCATTTACCATTTAACAAAGATTTTCAACCTACACATTGTAACAAGGACAAGCAAATGGCAATAAAACAACCTGATAGGACTACCATCAAGTTGATAACATCCCTATCCATAGTTTCAAATGCAAAATGCAATTCTATTTAGCAGAACATGGCAGGTGGACACCCAAAGGGAAAATTTAAGGCCAAAACAGACATATTGCTGTTATCCATTGTTACGGTAGCATTATATTAATCTGCAATATGCAGCATTTATTACATTCGTTATGCATCAGAGGCTCACATTTAGACACCAGCTGGCAATTCTGGCAAATGATCAAGGTATGAAAGTAACAGAAGAATATCCTGGTGAGACAAGTGAGACAATATCAAACCATGAGCTAATTCCTTTTAACCAAATTATACAATCTAGTCTGTCTTTTGCACAAAATAGTAGATAGTCTAGATACGGCATTTCAATGTCAGATACATTTTATATGGTTGGAATTACATAGGCTGTGTTTCTCACAAGGCATCATATTGTTGCACAGTACAGAGAAATGTTCGGTAAGTGCTAACAAAACATTTCGAATCTCAGAGACACTGCAGCTGAACAGTCACTATGATTTAATTCCTTTTCGCAGGGGCATATGGCCATACAAATATAATTTGTCCCTTGGTAGTCCTCTCTCCCTCCCTCCCTTCCTCTCTCTCTCTATCTCTCTCTTTCTCTCTCTCTCTGAGTGACCATTGCTAGCTAAACCTACATGAAAACCATTCATCATTGCTTCTTTAACATCAGATTAATGTGGGAGAAAGAAGAACACACAAACACAGTCACGCATGCACTCATGCGCGCACACAAACACACACTGTCTCTCGCTCTCCACTGGCT
>CM076984.1:16641339-16701339 GCA_039105355.1 Benthosema pterotum | reverse complement strand
GCGACATGCAGGATAATCGGCTTTTATGAAGCGGAGAGGAGAGGCAGGGGTGGAGGGGGGGGGCTGAGGAGAGGAAACACAGCTCTGACACAATGCAACTGACTACAAGCAGTAATGAATTAACACATTAGCGCCACGTCCAGGGGCGTTCAGGAGCACTCAGCTGCTCTTTAAGCACACGTGCGTGTGTGCGAGTGCACACTGCCGCACGCATGACGGGCCTATGTGTACACAATGAAGCAGGCGAGCAGTCACACACACACACACGCACACGCACTCTTGCTTATTAATTACATCAGTCATGTTGTCCCTCGTGATGGCTGCTGGAGAATACATTGGCTTGAAAACAAGTAATGTTTTAAGATGTGTGATACTTTTACTTATCGCTGAAGACTGATAAGAGGGAGGTTATATGCTACAAGACATGCACGCACGCACACACACAAACACAGGCGCACACGCAATCAAAGACAGACAGAGAGACAGACAGACAGACAGACACACACACACACACACACACACACACACACACACACACACACACACACACACACACACACACACACACACACACACACACACACAATCAATGCAATGAGACAAGACAATGCAATGAGAATGCTATGTCTTCATACAAACTAGAGCCATGTGTTCAATTATCATCAGCACCAAATGATCCCCATTAATGCTTTAACTCTTTCTCTCACATCTCCACCCCATCCATCCATCCATCCTTTTTGCCCGCCGATCTCCATCCATCCATCCTTTTAATTCATGTCTGTGCGGTTTCTTATACCCCCACAACTCTCTTCCTCTCCTTCCCTCCTGCTCTCCCTATATCTCTGACTTTAACCAGCGTGAAGATGCAGCCGTGCATTCAACCATCAGACAGGCTAACATGGTCCACACACACACGCACACGCACGCACACACACACACACACACACACACACACACACACACACACACACACACACACACACACACACACACACACACACACACACACACACACACACACACACACACACACACACACACACACACACACACACACGCATGCAAAGACAATGCACTCTGCATGCTCACATAAACATGAGTTGTGCTCATACAAAGCCATACACTTTATTCTCTTACAGAAGAATGCAATGTTCAGTTCCTCACAACAAATATTTATCATTATTAAGGCATCTTTATGTTGTTAAATGTGTATACTGATACTTTAGTTTTTTTTATTACCTTTACTCATGCATGTCTTCAATCCTTTCAGGATTGGAAACATATATAGGATTTGCATAAATGAATCGAATTACTAAGCCTATAGCCCAGGTATAATTAACCAGTAGAGTTTTGGTACAAAACAATATCTTAAACGATCTAGCAATATCTTAACAATATCTTAAGCGATCTAATGCTTAATTGTTATAAAAAAAGGAAAAAAAAATAGAGTATACATACTGTATATAGAGTAAATATTATATAGTGGTACACTGTTGCCATTCGTCTTCCTTCAAAAAATCATCTGCTGTCCAAAAAGTTAATGGTTTCAGCAAGATAGATATCCAGCTCAAAATAGACCTAGACCATTGAAAACAATGAAAGCTATAATTCTAACAATGGTATAAAAGTTAAGACTACACTATATGGAAGCCTGATGAGACACTTGACTATACCACTGCTCTTCCATACTTAATGACATGCATTGTTGAACAGGGGACACAGTTGAAGGAGTCAGATAGAATTATAATAATATTGAAGAATGGAGACCTTGGAATTGCAACATAAATAAGCTGCCAATGCAAAGCTTACATTTAAATTACAATTTATAGTATATCCTCAGCTGTGAATTCTTTCCAGTGCAGCTGTATTTTATATAGAATAGAGCAGGGGGCCCCATGTAGCCTAGCCAGTCAGTGACAGCACATAGATGATGGTCCTGACTGGGGTCTCTGATGGGAGATCCCATTCCTCTCTTCTCCTCCAACAATCCCACTGAGCATGTCAATATGAAACACTATACTCCCACACTGGGACCGGCCTGGGCTATCGCTCTCCACTTCGAGACAAGAGGGGCATATATTGATAGGATAAGCTTAAATACCGTGTCTGCGTGAAATGCAGCGGCGAATGAAGATACGTCCAAATTAAATCAAGGCCAGCACGACGAAGAGCAAAACAAAAACAGTGCATTCCATTCAGTGTGAGTGTGATTTAGTGGCAGGACTTTTGTCGCATCTGAGTCGAATGAGAAAGGCGGCCCATAAAGCTTTATTTATACAACTTAAAAATCTACAGCCTTGTAAATGTTGTCAGATGGCTGGTGCCAATGTCTTTCAGCTTAATACTACCTATATTAAATAGTTTAAATATTTCATAAGGGTGGTTTTAGAGCGCGGGGAGGGGAAATCGTTAGCCTCGGTAAAGTTTCATTAACTGGCCTATTTCGCTGCGAGGCAAACTCATCTCCTATAGCGCGTCGCTCTTATTGTAATAAAACAATCTCTCTCGGCTATGCTCTCCACTCATCTCCCTTTCTCTGCCCCTCTCTCTCTCTCTCCCTCTCTTTTACATCATAATAATACACTACATCCCCTTTAAATGCACTATTACTTACCGCTGCCTTTTCATATTGTAACATCACGGGCACTTTAGCGACAATATAAAAGCGTGTCATTCATTATTCAGAGGGAGCCGCGGCCTCATCCCCTTTTAAAAAGTCAGCCGCGCTGCTGAAATTGATAACGGTGGAGACGCGCGCAATAAAAACGCAGCCCGCGGGTACCGCGCCACGCAGCCCAGACCCCGATTATGCAGATCAAGTGGTAATTTCTCAAACAAATCGCACTCTTTCAGTCTTTTGTTGTCGTTTCTTTTTGGACTTTTGAATAAGGGTGTCAGCTTAATATTGCCCGTGAAAAAAACGAGGATTG
Source organism: Benthosema pterotum (assembly GCA_039105355.1). Classification (NCBI taxonomy): domain Eukaryota; kingdom Metazoa; phylum Chordata; class Actinopteri; order Myctophiformes; family Myctophidae; genus Benthosema; species Benthosema pterotum. The sequence continues at coordinate 16,698,409 of CM076984.1, read as the reverse complement.
ATGCTCGTCATCTTAATTGCTCGTGCATGCTTAAGCTTTCCAAAACAGCCATATAATGTGCCAATATTAAAAACCGCTTGGCCTATAGGCCTATATACGTGAACGAACCAACCCTCCAGGATCATTGCCACGGATGTATGCCTGGTTTTAGTGGACTCTTGGTGGCAATTTATTTATCTTTGGGGCTCCAATAATGAAACAATGAAATGGCCCGACACTGTCCTCAATATTATTCAGACAGAACTGCTAAACTGAAGGCTATATGTTGTCATCCTGCACAACCTGTTCGGCGGTATGTCTCGGTATAGACAGGTCAGGATAGGACAGGCTTTAGTGTGTCATAATCACTTAATGTCTTTATAATTATTTATTGGATTACACCAGTTTACTATTACTATTACACCCCCACACTATCTTGAAGGATCGGGTCAAGTCTGTGCTTGCGGGAGCTGCATTCACGCTATAGGGGAGTATGAGCAGTTAGTAGTGCCACTTTTCACTTAAAGTGCCTTTGAAGGAAGACAATGAGAGTTATGCCCCAAACCAAAATATGTACATATACTTTAGGATGTTTTGCATCTCTGGTAACAATAACTTTCAATCTAAAATGCATTGTTTCGGAAATCTAGCTTCACAAAAAAAAGTGGTTTTGCGGCACAACTTGCCCCGAGTGCGGGGCAAGTTGTGCCATTAGAGAAATTTCACTGGGGTAAATTGTGCCATGGATTATTGAAGTAAAACAGGCTATTTCACATCTCACAAATCACAAGGCACTTTTAGATCAAGTCAATTCAGTACACAATTACTTGTTTAACAATTATTCAAAGTTCACAACATGAACACATTTACTTAAATTGGCTTCAAATGTAGTTTTGGGCAGTTTCCTTTGAACTGTACTTTAGACAATGAACTGAACTCTTCACATAAGGAAAACAGCACTCAATGACAACTTTTAGGTACATTTGCTTTATTGAAGTAGGCTATGGTTTTGAGCAATTTACTTGTAAACAATGTAAACTTCAACAATGTGCACATGAACATGTGCTAAGAACAAAAGAAGGTTCCCTCTCATCCAACATCACCTCTCCATCCCTCTCAACATCACCTCTCCCTTCGTCTCTCATTATCTCTCCATCCCTCTCTCAACATCATCTTTCCCTCCCTCTCTCTTGTCATCTCTCCATTCCTTTATTAACATCATCTCTCCCTCCATCTCTCGCATCATCTCTCCATACATTCCTCTCTGCCAACATGATCTCTCCATCCCTCTCTCAACATCATCTCTCTCATTCGCTCCCAACATCATCTCTCCATCCTTCTCTCACCATCTCTCCATCCATCCCTCTCTGCCAATATCTCTCCATTCCCCCCTCTCTCTCTCAACATCATCTCTTTATCCTTCATTCCAACATCATCTCTGCATCTCTCCAAGAACCTTGATAAACTGCATTAGCCAACTGCTTGAATAGAAATGTGGCCTAGGCATGATATAACATTTCTCTTTCTCTTGCTACAGGGTAATACAAAAATAAGTGCGATCTCCACCAACAGACCTTTAAGAACCTTTCTTTGGAAATGTTGCATTAATCTTGTCACCTTCAACATTGCTATCAATTCAAAATCTTTACTGCCACATGAACACATGCTGCCACGACCTAATCAACTGCAATTAGCCTACTACTGTTAAGAGATTTGGCCTAGGCTACTACTGAACATTCCAATTTTCAATGCTGCAGGGGAATACAAATGTATGCTCCCTTCTGGCTGTACCACCAAGCTTCTGCGGTTTAGGCAGTATCTTGAGTACATCACCTCTAGGGATGACTCCTTCGTCATTCTCTCTGAATGTGAAAGATGGCTCTCCACCAACAGACCTCTTAGAACTTTTCTTGAGAAACTTTGCATTGATCTCGTCACCTTCAACATTCTCAACCAATCCAACATAGTTATATGAGGATTTTTTACCCACAACCTCACAATGACAAAGTCACCAACAGATAGATCCTTGTCACCATCATCACTCTGGAAATCTGAAATCTCATCATCAGTGGCATCATCAAGAGGGATAGGGAGGTCACTCATTTCATGGCACTTATGCCATGAAACATATCTGCTAGTCTCTTGATATGGTCAGCCAGCTCTTTCTCCATGTTATCATCAAAGACTTTGTGCTTCTCCTGTCCCTTGGTAGCCTGTCTTTGTTACTTCTCCTGTCTTTTTCTTCGTCATATATATTGCAATGGTCATCCTGCAGATCTTCATTTCGGTTGCAACCTGACGTAGGGACTTCCCATCTTGCACCTCCTGCACAGCCCTTTCCAACTCCTCAACAGAAGCTGAAAGCCAGTCACTCTTCCTTTTGTAATAACGTGGCATGATGGTGGTCTACAATGAAGAATGGCATATAGTTTTAATGATGAAATGTAATAATGCAACGTACAGTTGAAATAAAGTACCATGAACTAAAAAATACAGACAAAATTGTAGTCTGGGTAAGTAGTGCCACTGGCACAACTTGACCCATTCCCTTTGGCACCACTGACCCCCACCCCACCATTTCAACAAGAATGCATGCTCACACTTTTTTGAGCTAGCATCAAGTTAACTGTTTTGACCCATTTTGTAGCTAACTAAAGCACTAAAACAGGTATGAACTATTTTCAAACCTGTATATAACGGTTCACACAAAACCTCTAAAGAACTATGAACCTCGAAAATTTACTTTGGAGGGCATAAAAGTGTTTTTTGAACTTAAATGTGCTTACCTTTCAAGCCATGTGTCTCTTCTCTTTCCAGGATGTGTGAAATGGCTGCCTCTTCAGAAAAAAATGGTCAAATGACCAATTTCTTCTATGGTTTTCAAGTAAAGGGGGGTGGAACTACTTGCCTCGTGGCACTACTAACCTCATTCTCCCCATAATGGAGTGGGGGCAGATGGAAGTGTTACTATTAACTTAAAGGCTACCCAACACCAAACGCGCAGATACGAGTTTGTCATGCCGAGTTATAAAATTAGTCACCCCATAAAGAAGAAGAGCACTTCGAGTTGACATATTCATTCGATGTCTCCCGTTGTTTGTTTTGTTTTTTGAGAGATTTCACATCCAAGATCAACCCAAATAACATAAAGCGACGGAAACATAAAAATGTCTGCAAAGATGACAGCTAACAGACCAATTCTCCCCCATCAAAAAGCCACCGGTGTGCTCACATATGGCGAGGTGAAGTATAGCCAGCACTCAGTCTGTCCACATGCTCTGCCAAACAAACACCTCGGGCCCTGACCCGCGTCTCATATTGCTTCATAAGACTATATTGCTGTGAAGAGTAGGCGCGCATATATATATATATATATATATATATATATATATATATATATATATATATATATATATATATATATATATATATATATATATATATATATATATATATATATATATATATATATATGAATTAAATACTGTGACTCAGCTGCGGAGCAAGCTGCTAGTAATAATTTACAACGATGATAATTTACGACAAGACCATGCCTCAAAGTAATCATGTGTATGCTGTAGCTATGTAATTATTTAGCCACATAAAAAGCCACCTTCAAGTTTTAAGGCCGTTATGCAGTTATCTATGTCGCCTTGAGACAAGTTAGTAAATGTGATTATATAGTCGACCACTTTGGGCGGTGGTTACATCGAGTCTGACCGTTTAAAGGAGCTTTCAGACTCCGGACACTTTATCTGCAGTAGCCCGTGGCCTGCACTTGTCAGGTCATTTAATGTGGTACCAATGTGGACCATAAGAGCAAATAAGGCCATAGAACCAAGTTCAATAGTGCTGGCGGCAGTGCGTGGCCGTTATAAGCCCTATAATGAATGTATGCCTTAATTGATGTTTAAGCTATATGTATTTATTTAAATACACAAATGATATGTAGGCTATTTATTTTAGTTTTAATTAATTGATATTAATTGAGGCCTACATTTATTTGTGTATTGCTCATTGAACAATAACGTACGCCTCTACTACTTATGGGTCATGAATGTCTGCGTAATTACGCAACAGAATTGTCACCGTTCTTTCTCAAGAACGAAACGGATGTTTTTTGCTAGAATTATACTACTTTGCCTATATATCAAGCTATATGCAAGTTATACTGTATATACTGCCTATATTTCTGAGGAATACATATTGGCCTTCATTAATAAGCTATGAATTAAGCTAGTATATTAAATGTTTATTATCAAAATCATTATTTCAATGTGGGCAGACCATGTTCAACTAATTTGACTGTAGATATGGCTACGCTGATGAAATGTCTGTGTCAAATAAAACGAACTATAACCAAAGAAGCTCGCGAGCACGGGCGGAAATGATGCGTAATTTCCATGCAGGCTGAAAAGTGGTTATGGGAAATCTGAGTTATTGTGCCAAAACATACCCCCATTAACATTCAATCAGTCATTCATGGGCCAGCCAATGAGCGACGGAGGAGGACGGTGACATTGGGAGGGGGGCTGCGAGGCGCAGGTTTTGACGCGCTGAAAGAAGAACAGAGCGTCACATCTCTCCAAACGCTCATCAAACTTTCAGCAAAGCGGGCATATAGAGAAGGAAACCTTTGAATGAATGGCGGCTTTTTAGACAGCAAGAAAACGGAATTCTTATGAGTAGCACATGTAACAGAATGGAGACACGTCTAGTGTTCACTATTGGAGCAATCTGACCAGCCTTGATCTTTTCCAGCAGCTTTTTTGACACGGTTGCGAGTGAATGCAGGTGGGGGATATGGAGCAAGCACCCAGCGCACCGAGCCCTCCACCCAAACCGGTCCACCATGAACCCATCAGCTTTGGCATCGACCAGATCCTAGCGGCCGGTACGGACCACCAAGATAACGGGCGGACCGCTATTGGCACTAGGCAAAGCGCCGGCTCGGATCTAAACAACGGGGATGGTTACTACACCGACAGCGCGCCGTCTTCTTACACCGCGCTGTCTATCTCCCTTTCTGGCATAGTGCCTCCTCCTCCTCCCGCAGAGGCTCCGGGTGCATACGGGGAGAACAGAAGTCTCGGTAGCCGAGGAGTGATCCGAGTCCCGGCCCACAGACCCATGACAGCCACGGGGCCTCCAGCCCCGGTCCAGAGCGCCGTTCCGAGCTTCGGAGGGCTGTGCTTTCCCTGGATAGGGAACAGGTTCGCCAAGGATAGAATATCGGGTAGGCCAACCATTCGTCTAACACAACTTAATAGTTTTAAATGTTAGGGAATGCCAGGCGAAACATAAATTGCCCTTAATGTATGTTATGCCGAATTTTATCATTTATTTGCCTGTCAAATAGGCTATACTGGATATATCCATATCGAAACAATTGCTATAGAAAGATATCGCTAAATTCACTGTCCATTTGAAGAACTAATTAATTCTGCCATCGAGGGGCCAACTTTTGTCTTGGAAATCAACTCCTTTCTCAATAACTTCGAGCCCATATTTGATTTAGAAATTATACACGCTATTGAAATTATAGTCACAAATGTGTGCTGAGCGTGTATCCATTTGATGAATAAATAAATAAATAAATAATAAAAATAAACATGCTACAACTTCAACAACGGTATTTATTCCATGTTTTATAATGAGGTCTAGACTGCTTTTAAATTATACATTGGGTTATATTAAATGAGTGTAAAATGTATCTGAGATTTTCCACCAAATTTAACAGCTTAAAGGGCCAAACGGGCCTGTGCGCACTGCGCAGTATATAGGCTATGGATGGGGAAAACAAACTCACCCATGGCCTATGTGGCATAAGACGATGCCTGACAACTCTTGCAGGCCTATATGCATCAATAAACAATAGATAAAACAGGCTTTCTGCTCTGTTGCCAGAAAAGGATAAAGCATTATGTGATTCCACACCGTAAGACCATTTGCTTCTATACAAATGGCTTATTGGCGAATATCGGTGATGTATGCCATTGAATTACCATAACAAGTGGTTAGTGAATCAGATGCTGTGAGGTGGGTATATGTCTCACTCACCACTTCATCCTGATTTGTTTTCTTTCCCTTCGCTTGCATGCAGCAGCTCTGGTGCCGTTTGCAGTCACCCGGCGGATAGGTCACCCGTACCAGAATCGAACTCCACCCAAACGGAAAAAGCCTCGCACGTCCTTCTCGCGCGTGCAGATATGTGAGCTGGAGAAGAGGTTCCATAGACAGAAGTATCTGGCCAGCGCCGAGCGGGCGGCCCTGGCCAAGAGCTTGAAGATGACAGACGCACAGGTCAAAACGTGGTTCCAGAATCGCAGGACCAAATGGAGGTAAATGAGTGAAAGCTGAATTATATATATATATATATATATATATATATATATATATATATATATATATATATATATATATATATATATATATATATATATATATATATATATATATATATATATATATATACTATTAAGAAGTGACTTAATAGTTATAGTAAATTGACTATATAAATTGACTTCACCCTGATGATAATTCAGATTATGAATATATAATGCTGAAATATATACTAATAATAGCCTTCTAATGATAAATGGATAAATGATAATAGCAATTCCATAAGGGTGGTAGGGTACATATGGCGAGATTCGATTTCACAGAACTGCTGAATTTTAGATTATCTTTCACAGAGTGCTTACTAAATATCCTATAATTAGTCCTTAAATTAAGCAAATCAGAGAATTACAAAGTCTTAAAGTGTCTGTAGCCTAAAAGTATTTGTTGTCTATAGCCCTCAACCTCTCTCTCTTTCCTAGCCGTTATATAAACACATAGACCATTGCAGTTTAAAGGGGAATTCCACCCATTTTCAAAATTTTCCTGAGAGGGTACAAATGTTCCATTTGTAGGCTACCCTCTCAGGAAAAGGGGTCTGAAAGAAAAATCATTAACATGGTGAAATACATCTTGATGAGGTCATCAGATGTATTTCACCATGTTAATGTTTTTTCAGACCTCCATTTTTAGGAAATACAGAATTGGGGGAACTTTTTTATCATGTCCACACATCTCTAAGGTATATTAATGACATATTGAAATGTTGAAAATGGGTGGAGTTCCCCTTAAACGAATCTTTTTTTCCCTCCACAAAAACACACCAACAAACAAAACAAAACAAAACAGACAACAAACCTTACATTTTTCCTTCAATATTATCCCCCTCAGGAGACAGACTGCCGAGGAGAGAGAGGCGGAGCGTCAACAAGCCAATCGTCTTATTCTTCAGCTGCAGCACTCCGCCCTCCAGAAGTCCCTCAGCGAATCGGCGGCCTCGGACCCGCTGTGCGCTCATAACTCCTCCCTCTACGCCCTGCAGAACCTCCAGCCCTGGGTGGAGGAGAGGGAATAGGAGGGACGTGCACACATAGACATCAAAGCGTGGGCTCCTCAGCCCCTTCCCCTTTACCAGTCTATAAAACAACTGCCCTCTCCAGGCCACGAATGCAGCATTTTGGTGGAAAAAATGCAAAATGCCACTCCTTTCCTTCATGCCAGCATTAAGGAGAATTGCTTTTCCCCCTGTGAAGTCTCCAGAACTTGAACAGTATTTTGCGTTTAACAAAATCCACACGAAACAAAATCCATATCTTTACACCACCGCATCTCAGCTAAATAGTTCTGGGTTGTGCCACAAAAGCATGACAGACATGTAGCCAAACACATGCAAAACAAACTTTGAAGAGCTCAAGTCTAGGGTTCCCGGTTATGAATTTGGATTTTCCACTTGAGAAAATGTGGAGGACTAGCCTATTTGGTGAGTGGCACATGACTCATTGGCATGGATTTGATAAAACGTTACACATGAGAGCGATTGATCCTGCAGCAAGACTTTTCACATCCAAAATGAGCCTGTTGTAGGCTACTATAAAGAAAATTACTCACTGTCATATTGGTGTGCTGTGATCGTCTGCTGCCTGTACATCCTCTGTAGGGGAGAGCGGGGCACAAAGTAACGTTTTTTGCTTTTTGGCTGATATCACAAGATATACTGCAGTATCACAATTCCTTTTTTTACACAAGCAACATACACCTCTATGCTACATATGAGCAGTGGAAGTTTGTTATATAAACCTACCATTCATTTACAATTTCATCAGAAGTAAACTATGTAAAATATTACAACTTACCCCACTGGTGGGGAACGTTGTAACAGGTGGAGGGTTAGTTGTAACCCACACTGGAAATGTTTGTTTAAACAATTAATTCAGTATAAGTATTTCAGTTTATCAAAATGATGCTAAAAGACACTTAATTAGCAAACAAAAAAAAACATAAAAATAGAATTTTAAAATATACTTTAATTTTAATTAGTCATGAAAACGATAGGAATACAATTTAATAGCAGTCACTCTACAGTCAAATGTAAATATGTTTAACACAATAAATAAAAATAAATATTACATATATCAGAGGTTGATACTAAGGTCTCGGAGGCACTTGCCCATCGGGCAAGTGCAAGTCAGGTTCTACTTGCCCTCAGCTCATGGTCACTTGCCCCCCAAAAATATATTGTAAATTTTGCAGATGTAACTCTTGAGAACGTAAAAATGAAACCAAATGGACCCTTGTGGGTCCATTTGGTTTCATTTTTACACTCTCAAGAGTTAAAATTCATCATCTTAATTAGCCCAGGTCTACACAACTAGAGAAGGTAGAAGATTAGGTCATTTTGATGTGTATGTTAATTTGCCTGTTTTGTTTCCCAAATCAATTGTGGATAGCTAGAAAGCAGGGAAAGACACAGAGGCAGAGTGCAATGACTGCCTTCAAGACAAATTTATCTTGTGTTGTGTTATAGTGCACTAAGTTGCCCGATCGGGCAACCAGGTAGCAGTCTTCACTTGCCCGACCATTTTTTTACTTGCCCCGGGCAAGCGGGCAAGTGTTAGTGTCAAGCCCTGTATATGATATAGGCCTATAGTTATATAGTTCACAGGGGTTGACACTAAGGTCTCCGAGGCACTTGCCCATTGGGCAAGTGCAAGTCAGGTTCTACTTGCCCTCAGGTCATGGTCACTTGCCCCCCAAAAATATATTGTAAGTTTTGAATTTAAGTTTACTTCCTACTTGGGTGCTTTAAACCAGGGGTTTTCAACACATGGTCCTGAGGGTTCCAGGTGGTCCCCAGCTAAATTGGTTAACCAGATGTAACTCTTGAGAGTGTAAAAATGAAACCAAATGGACCCTTGCGGGTCCATTTGGTTTCATTTTTACAATTCATCATCTTAATTAGCCGAGGTCGCAATGACCACCTTCAAGACAAATTTATTTTGTGTTGTGTTATAGTGGACTAAGTTGCACACTTGCCCGATCGGGCAACCAGGTAGCAGTCTTCACTTGCCCCACCATTTTTTTTACTTGCCCCGGGCAAGCGGGCAAGTGTTAGTGCCAACCCCTGGTTCATATAAGTTGATAAAAATACATATTAAAATAAATTCAATATTAAATAACACTGTATTAAATAACAATATAATTTTATATATACCAGTAACAGTAAAACAAAAATATTTCACATTCTATAGCAATAAATATTTATAAAAATGTATAATAAATTAAATATTATATATATATATATATATATATATATATATATATATATATATAAAATACTTAAATATATTGTATAGCATTACTTGAGTACTAGAACAAAATCATCCATCAATCATCCATCCTTCCTCTCTTTCCCCCTACCTTCCTCTTCCTTTTCTGACTACAATCATCACACACAAAAACCGGATCCCCCAGAGTACACAAGTGATGAGCCCACCCTGAGCATCCCACACACTTGACCCAATACTCGTCGCCTGGGGTAGACCAGTAGTCCTCCCCACACACCATGCAGTAGCCTTCGTCTTTTTGAGGGCTGCAAGAGGTCTGAGAAGCAGGAATGGAGTTATTCCTGTTTAGAGAGGTGTTGCTGCCAGCACCCGGAATGGAGGTTTCCCTGTTCAGACACATATGCACACGCACACGCACACGCACACACACACACGCACACACACACGAGCATGAGCCACTTGGTGTAGCCATAATCAGCATGTGCATTAGCAGAAAATCATGAGAGGACTGCCTTGATGGAGGCATACCTTGGACTCAGGATCCTTCTCTTGGCCGATGGTGCCTCTTTGTTTCTTCTCCCCTCCTCTTCCTCCATAGCTCTTTTAATGGGGGTGTGTCAGTTAAGATTGCATTAATCCAGACTTTCTTTGGCCGACCGCTCGTCTTTCTTTTCCCAGCCTTTGGAAAGGGTCTGACCTCAGCTGGGCTAAAGATAGGCATGGTAGATTTGGCTCTATCAAGACAGAAATGGGAAGACAGATAGATACAGGATAGATACAAGATAGTTGTTAGAAAATAATGCAAGCAATAGCAAGATCAAGACAACGGTTTAGGCTACTTAACATTTATCCATATCAAATGTTGGCCTCACCTTTTCGCCTGCGTGGACTGGGAAGGGCCTGGCAACGACACCACAGCAGCAGTTTCTGCTTGCCTGTAAGACATACACACAGTACATACATACATGCATGCATACATACATACATGTTACAGAGTAAAAAATATTGTCATTTATGCGTAGGCCTACCTATTAGTTGCATCATCTTCCCAAGCCTCGATTGAAGACACAGGGACCGGAACGAGAAGCCAATGCAGTGGTTTCATCAACCCTAAACACAAACGCACAGCAAAGAGACACACTTTCTGTTTACAGAGTATGCTTTTGCATTAATGAAATGTATATGAAAATTAATATCAGGAAGACAAACATTTCAGTCAGATGGGAAAAGTCAGCGGGGCCTGGCCTGGACACCACTGGACTGGTTTCGTCATCCCTTAACACAAAAAACAAATGCACGTGCAATGCCATTAAAGTGGTTGTAGCTTGACTATAATGCAACACATAAAAATGGTTACACACAAATATTCACAATATGGACCATTACATTAGTATGATTAAGACAAGATTAATAACAGTAAATCAAAACTTTCTATTGGAACAGTCCAATCCAAAGTAGGCTCTGGGGATTCTGGACTGCACATGTGTGGATCTGCTTGCCTTGGGCTTTACATACACCCACATGCACACACACAACCGCATATATCAAAATATAGACTTTTGAGCTGTAATAAAGATGTAAGAATACAGGAAAATGCTATATTAATGTTTCATGACCCAATCAAAGTATATTTCTATTAAACCTACCATCTACAAGACTTGTAGTGTCTCCCTTGACACACCTCTTGCAGTGGTCCTTTTCCTTGACCTCATTCTGAGTGTGGAAACAAAGCTGGCCGATGAGTTGCCTTTAATATGAGTGATACCCTTTAACACACTGTTATTTCTACACATGATATTCTTAAACATAATTAGGCCTACAATCTTTTTTTATCTAGTTTATTTCGATTTGCTTTCTGTAATTTGTGTATTTGTTTAGTATAATTGTGCTTTCTTGGTATTGGCCTATAATTCAACTCAAAATTGTATTTTATGTCTTTTGAAAGTAGGATGATAGGAAGCTAAACATCAAAAACAACCATTAAAAAACATGATCACACAGAAAAATACGTTAGAAATACAGTACAAACACTAATGATCGGTTTTACATTTCAAATCACCAAAACACAATAAAACATAACAGGTTTGAATCAACACTTCGTGGAGGGTTAATTGTAACACTAAGTTACAACTTGCCCCGCCGCCTCTTTCTTCACTTTCGCCTAGCTACCACTAGATAGCAACAAGCAACAAGCTTTGTTGTGGTATCATTTTGTCACGGTGAAAACACTGCTTCTGGCGATATCTAATTTGTTACGGCCACTTTCACACAGGCTTCACAAAACAAAAAACTAGCAACATAGAAAAAGTTACTTACATGGTGCCAAAATGAACTTCTTGTGAAATCCCGCCGAACTTTTTACGTTGACGTCTGTAACTTTCTCACAAGCTTCTCGTAACAAAAATGAACCAATGGACAGAAATAAACCGGAAATGCATTGTGCGTCTGGATAAAATGTCCGTATTTCAACATGCCCCGCGTTACTTTGTTCCCCGCTCTCCCCTACGTCTATTTGAGTACCATAGGAAAGTGAAAAGATTGCTGCAATTAAGGACGCCGATTATTCTCCATCGGTGAACCAATTAGCCTAAAGGTGTCTGATGCAACCATGTGGAAGAGCATAAGTGACGGACAGTCCCCACGCTCCTTGCATCTAAAACTTTGTGATAATGGACACAACGAAATTACTCGTTTTGTGAAACTGTGCTTAGTTAAACTAAAGACTGTGTTTGTACAACAATCTAAAAATGCAACAATTATAAGAAGAGCCCTTTGTGAGACGCGGAAAAGTTGTCTATCCAAATGCACCAACAGTCCCTATGTAAATATGCAATATGGCTACAGATAACTGGTGCACTGAACTTGCCCGGAACAAAAGGGGACATTTTAAATAAATTATAATGAGGAAAACAGAATAGCGGAAGAGAGAAAGGAGAGAAATGCATGATTATTAAGCTGGTTGGTTTATTTTTATTTTACCTTTTCTTTTGCACATTATCATGCCTCCATGATGGGCTATTCTATAAAAATGTACATTTTGTTTTGTACTTCTGCAATACAAAATTCTTGTGAACCTTTTGCCTGTGCGGTTTATAATGCACCAAGTCCTTTGTGTTTTAACACCACATTATATCACACAAAAAGCCACTTTTTTTGTTGAAAAGTTTATTGTTAAATATAATAATTTATACATTATTTCAATACACACATTAGTTCATTCAATTTGCTTGTCAGTTGATCTGTCTGTCAGTCTGTGTGTCTGCGTGTGTTGGAGATCATCAGCAAAAAATAACAATAATTCTACAATTATTATACTGTATTATAGCACAGTGAGAAGGCATGACAGAAAATAATTATAGCTTTATCTGTTTTTGTTGCTGTTCAATACTTTTAGCAACAAACTGAAAGAAAAAAAATGGCTTCCATTCCTCCAGAATCAGTGACAAGGTCATTAATCTTTCATAATTTGTTCCAGTTTTCCACATCTTTGTGTTGTCTTCCTTCCGTTTTGCTATTCAGTCCTCTTTCGTCCCTTTCCTCTCCCTTACTCACAGTGTAAGGCGAGTTATTGGGAATCAATAATTCTTTTTCTCTTTTTCTTTTTTTAACAGCTGAATGTTAAACTCTCTGAAATAAATACATGGCCTTCACCCCCAGTTCAGGAGAATGCTTCGAATTCTAAAAGCTGTTTTTATAGTCGATTAGTATAGGTCAATCATCCATTATGCTGGATCTAAGATATAGCATGAATTACATTTTTAACATTTAAACATGTAAACACACACACACACACACACACACACACACACACACACACACACACACACACACACACACACACACACACACACACACACACACACACACACACACACACACACACACACACACAGATCCAAAAAAGAAATAGCTTACCCGTGAACCAAACTTGTGAAAAGAAAACATCACTTAACCTCGAATTGTGAAAATCTAAACGTGCAATTTCCAGTACTTTATTTTATTTATTTATGGAAAACATTTTTTTGTGAAATAATTTGTTGGAATTGTTGAAAAAGAATATTTCTTGAAAAAGAATGATTGCTTTTAATTAATGAAAATTGAAGATTGTTTATTCCTGGAAAATGGAAAAAGGGGATACTTACTCGCAAGACGCAACCCACAAAAACTGGTCTGCACCCAAAGATGGGTTTCTGACCCAATGTTTGGGATAAACGTATAGCTTAATCCATATTCTGGCAGAGATGAGCATACGATCAGGAAGCAAAAATACTGTAAGACAGACAGATGAATGGACACACAGACAGACAAATATGCTGACAAATATGATGCTTCACAGACGCAAGACGGAAAGTTACAGTCTACCATTCATTGTCAAAGGAAGCCAGCGACATCAAGATGAAAAGATGAATGGTGTCTGCAATGATGTTAACCACTCCAAAATCACATACCGTACTCCAATTCGTCTTTGCGTCTACCTGTGTCAACACAGCAATACGACCAATTTCCAAAAAGAAGCGACAAATATGACAAAGTATCTACATAATCATAACGACACCGACCCACAACACTACACACACAGTAGGACTTGAGGCTTATTTGTCACACTGCATACACTTGTACTCTATATACAGCACTTATAGAGTAAAACGGCTTTACAGAAAACTAACAAGTTGGCTCAGTTGTTTTTTTTAAGACACCCCCTCAGAACCCACGTAGCTTCCCAAATTAATTTGGTACCCAGATTAATTTATGACACTAAGTTTAATAACACATACTGTACTGCAGGCTGCTGAGGTCTTCTGTGCTTTATGCAATTCCTTTATGTTGCTGTAATATTTGACATGGAAATTCACAATTTGAAGAAAAATGCATTTGAAAGTAGGGTGCATTAATTTATAAACTCCATATATACAATACTCTTTGATACTCTTGTAGAGCATTTCAATATAGGTTGTCCCACTGACCTGGTTAACATCACATCTTTCACAAAAGCATTTCACAAAGTGTGAGACGAGTTCAGGTCCAGTATATAAACAATGTCCAAGAAGATGGTAACTATATAAGAACGTCAACAACATTGACAAAACACGATGGAGGGCAGCACAGTCAGAGGTGCGATCATGGAAATGGTCACGGGTTTGTGTAAACCGCACAAGTTGCCAGCTTGCCGCGCCAAGCGTTTCCAAGTTCTATCAGTGGACTCAGCCCTGTTACAGATAGTGCATCATGTTCTGGAGAGGGCCTTTCCCCTGACTCCCACTCTAAGCTACAGGACAATCAGAGAGTCTTTGTACAAGTGCACTGGCCAATCACAGCGTGTCCTTACGCAAACCCGTGACCATGGTCAGAGGTGAAAAAGCTACAAGATCACAGGAAGGTCATAATCAAAGACAGTGGAAACCTGCAATTTGGTCTGGACGACAAATTCCACCTAATGCCAAAGTTATGTTCCATTTTCCAATGAAAATAATTGATGTACAAGCTCACAACGCAGTGCAATCTGTGAGACATTGTGAGCTTGTAGATCGGCTATTTTTGGCACACGACGTCATCGTGCGACAAAGTTATCAGACTTAACCGAGTGTAATAATGGATTCATATTGATATAGTGATATATAGTGAGGCTTTTGAGAACACAACTACAAAAATGTCCAATCTCTCCTTTTAGTAACAAATGAAACTCATCCGGTTTTCCCCATGGTTCCCCACTTTCTTTTCCACTCATTTCAGCTCACTTCGTACTTTGACTTGCTCCACTGGGCTGGGCACTCTTCATTTTCTAGATGACGTTTTCAAACAGCTGTAGAGACTTCATGATATTCTCGTCCTGTGTGAATTGGGAAGAGATGATGGGTCAGGGAGAAAAGAAAAAGCCATCTGACCTCTAAACTCAACTTAGTCACAACCCAGCTCACCAATGGGGACGGTAAAAGCCCACAACATGAAGGCCATAGATAACAAGAGGACAAATGTCAAATGATATAAAACATAACAATGCTGGTCAAATGTAGAATGAAAACAAAGAGTGTTACTTGTGTGACAAAGTGCAGCATGCCAAAATACCAAATGTTTCCAGATACTGTATTTCTGAGTATATGGTCAGTAGAGTAATGGAAATAGAGAGAAATAAAGAAGGATAGAGAAAGTGACAATCACACAGACAGACAAGAGTACCTCTTGGCAGGAAAGGATGAATTCATCCAGAGTGACCACTCCATCTCTGTTTTTATCCATTTTCTGTGGAGAGCGGTGCAGAATTGGTGAAGCCGCGGCGGTACAGTTTCTATAGCAGGTCACATGGCTATTCTATTCATCATTAAGAGTAATGGAAAACTATGAAGAAACTACATGGGCTCCATAGTGCCTGTCATGCCTGTCATGGGGGCCCTAATAAAAGCAGGACAAATATTGACTGTCCATCCTTTATTGATAGAACAGTATGCTGACAGGAAATGGGTAGAGAGAGATGGGGGCGTGACACACAGCAAAGGCCGTCGCGATAGGCCTTTTCGAATCAGGTAAACAATAAACATTAACATTATTTAAATAACCTGCTATCTATAACGCTTGTAAATAATTTAATATTTCTAAAATACATTTATACTCTTGATTTAGTTTGCCGCTCATGACCCCAATAAATGCCTGTTCACTTCTTGAACAGATACATAGATCCAATGGAAACCATTGTCTGGACATTGCCACCTAAGTTATAACCATTGCCCTGGCGAATAAAGGCCATAGTGTTAATGCTACAATCTGTAATCCACAGTGTGAAGTTGTGTCTATGTTGTGAGTGTGATGTAGGATACACATAATAATGCCCCGTGAGGCTATAATGTGTGGATTCCCTCTGAGGATTCAACTAATCTCACCTGCACTCCCATGTATAGATGTTAATACAATGGTTTTGTTAACTGTAGGCCTACTACAGTTATCGTTGATTTCTGAGTGAAACATAAGTTACATAAGTCATTATTATCAATGCTTATTGTCCTTGACTGCTATTAAAGAAAACGTAAAAGTTTGTACCTGGAAGAAGGCATCCACATGCTGTTTGGGTGCATCCGTCTTCAGAACAGGGTACGTGTACTTCCCCATCATGTCGTATATTGCTCTGACAATGTCCGTCATTTCCTGCAAATCACACGTGGGCACACAAAGATATTACCTTATTGCCCTGAATATAAGACTTTAAGTAAAGACCCCCTTTTCCTCAATGGAGATATACTAAAAAATAGGTTTGTATTATATTCAGGAGCTATGCTATTTGACATTCAATGTTGAAAAATGTGGGTTGTCTTATAAGCAGAGTCGTCTTATATTCAAGACAATATGGTAATAGTTGAGCAGTTACTAGACTAGAGAAAAGAAGCACAAATCCCCGCCAGGCCAGGTTGCCTGGCTACCCAGGGCTAGCTGTCTCAGCCGTAAGACGCAACCGTCAGGATGAAGGAAGTTGCGGGACATATGGAGTTTGTTCGGTAAGTGGTGCAAGCTGTTGCCATTATGAAATTGTTTTTGGAGATGTGCTTCATAGCACCTCTAACATGTTCGTGAATGGTACGTTCGTGATGTATGGCATTTCTTGTAAGAAATAGGATCTGCCCTCAAATGTAAAGGCTGGCAGAGATATTGCTAATATTGTAATAATGAGGCTGGCTGTCGGTTCAGGCTTAATCATGTGAATGGCATGTTCACAACTTTGTCCACCAGAGGGTGCTTTCGCTATACACCTCTATGCTGCCTTTAAACAGTGAAAACAATTTGTTCAAACGTTTCAGCAGAAAGACTGACATTAAATTTAGGCTTATAAAAAAAAACAGGCTTATCAAAAAAGTACAAGTAGGCCCAAATGGCTTGAACTCTAATCTGAGTTCCCAGATGTTTTTTCAGCTACCTGAAGCCAATAGTCATAACACACGTGACATTTGTAGACAAAGGCAAAGATAAAACACAACCTCTTTGTTTATGTATCCGTCCTTGTTAATGTCATAGAGATTGAACGTCCACTGGAGTTTCTCTCTAACGGTGCCTCTCAGCAGGATGGAAAGGGCTGTTACAAAGTCCTGTAGCACACAGAGAAGGGATAGGATAAAGCTATGCAAAGACCTTCTACCAATGGACATAGGTCAAACCTGTAATCATTTATCCTTATTTTTTCACTTGTGTTTGTGTTTCTTTCTGATATTTTTCAAATAATTGCAGTCCATAATGCATGAATATACCAAGCATTCATACAATGTTGTTTTTGATAAACGACAAATTGTTATTTTTCATTTGATGTTTTTATGGATAAAAGAAAACAATACTTTTCCATTAACACGTTTACACACATGGGTATACCCAGTACATGTGTGGTTTAACAAAAATAAATAATCTTAAATAATTACATTTTCTGTTCTGATTTGAACCAAAGGCATGTATAATATAAAACTTGTTTGTCACTTAGTCAGACATAATATATACTGTACTGTACATAGGGCATCACTTATATACAGTACATGCAGAGGTTACAGTGGTATTGGAAGTACATCAGTGGCATAGGGAGCAACAGCAGCTCTGGGATGTCAAGGCATCGATCGGTCTGGGTGGAGTTGTCATAGGTGCAGATCAGCCCTGGGTGTGAGAAACCTCTGGCCTGCCTGAGTTCCCATCCATTTGTGGAGCAGGGCCTTGAACAGTTGGACCGTGGGATGGGAGTGCTCACAAGGGGACTATGGGAGATGGTGTGACCGGCATTCACTGCTAGTTTCATCAAACATACAGTACGTCTGGCACAGAGTGACTGAGCAGGCAAACAAGAGAAACTTATGAAGCCAAGAGAGCCAAAATAGCCACCCAACATGACATAGTGTGGCTTTAACTTGTAATTGGGTCAGCACGTTTTTGAACAATGTGTGTAAACGTGACAGAATTCAATTTTTGTGGAGTAATAAAAGTTATTTAAATTGGAATATTAACATAAATGATTAAATAAACATATTTCAAATCTTAGAAAAAATAAACATCCTCTGCATTAAATATTGCACATTATGAATACAGGTCATTTTGACTGATTTGCATCATAGGAGTACTGTATATATGTAGAGGTTAAAAAGGATTATTGAAAAACAAGTTCACTTTGGAATTGTATTTAGGTGTATATGAAATAAAACATTTATAAACATGAGTCGACTGACCCTCATAAAAATGTTCATTTGTAAATCATAATTAAATATTATTTAACTGATAAAATTATTCATGAATACACCCTTTTTCCACATTTGTAAATTAATTATTTGTAAGATTTATAAGATTTATTGCACAGGTTGCTACTTACTATGGAAACATGCAAAACCTGTCAATCAGTCTGTCAATTGGTCTGTCTGTGCCTGGCAGCTGGTGAAAACTGGGTTCTAAACGGGATGGCCTGATGCCCAGACTAGCCTTACGAAGGTTTTTAAAAGACGCATACAAAATTTGCTTTTTCAAGTACATTATCAAAGTCAAAGTCGTATGAGCATACATTCGCAAAATTGGTTCAGAGCTTTTGACCCATCTCTTGGAGCGGAGAGCCACAGCGACCCCCAATCCATCCCTTTGATTCTGAGTGCCAAGCAGGGCATTGGGTCCCAAGTCTTTGGTATTACGCGGCAGGGAATCAAACCTCCCCCGCTCTCCCGCTGTTCCACCGTGCCCCCAGGAGCCGTAATTTCAAAGTCTGAACAATGCAATCTTGGGCTACTGTAGGTATATATACACTTTGGAAAAGCCACCTTCAATACAAGAATGCATTTTCCTTTTGGGGACAGTTTTTTTTTATATATATATACAGTATATATACAGTATATCAAATAAGCATAATGACAAACACATTCCAGAGGATACATGTTTGAGAGAATTCAAATGGACTGCGTTTTCCTGACCTCAAACTTGATGGAGCCACTTTGCGCTGTGTCAAAAGAATTGAACAGGTAGTGTGCATATGTGCTGGCATCTGCAAGCAAGAGAACAAACTCACATGAGGACACACACATTAAAATAAGACCTGTGTGTACTGGTGCATTACAAAAGCATAGTAACATAAGATGAGAGTTACAGTCTGTAAACACACACTTCACCTCCATGTGGGAAGAACTGCGAGTATATCTGCTTGAATGTTGTTTCATCCACAACACCACTTGGACATTCCTAGTGGGCGGGGGGAGAGAGAGGGAGAGAAGATAGGGAGAAAGAAAGAAAGAGACAGAAAGAGAGAGAGACAACACGGTGAGAGAAGTATTACTGTTAAAGGGGTACTTCACCCAAAAAAAAACTTTTGGTCATTTTATGGTCTACTCAGCCTCATGTGAACACACCAGACAGTTTATAAGTTACTCCTTTCAGTATTTAGATATTTGATGTTCATTAGTCTGCCATTAGTCTGCCAGACCCAAACCCATTATAACTTAAAACTCCATTTTAACCATGACAGATTATTCGAAAACAACCCATCTTTTTTCTGGTGACTGATATTGTCCTCCTAATACGTGAGAGGGCTGTGGAATTTCATTTACAGTTTTTATTTATTTTTAAAATATTGTTTTATTCATTTGGGTGGGCATTCCCAAATATGGAGGGGGCTACATTTTACAAAACAATATTTTAAAAATAAATGAAAACTGTAGATGCAATTCCACTGCCCTCTCACGTATTAGGAGGACAATATAAGTCACCAGAAAAAAGATGGGTTGTTTTCGAATAATCTGTCATGGTTAAAATGGAGTTTTAAGTTATAATGGGTTTGGGTCTGGCAGACTAATGGCAGACTAATGAACATCAAATATCTAAATACTGAAAGGAGTAACTTATAAACTGTCTGGTGTGTTCACATGAGGCTGAGTAGACCATAAAATGACCAAAAGTTTTTTTTTGGGTGAAGTACCCCTTTAAGTGGTAAAGATGACTAGGTGATAAAACATGATACAGTATAACATGACTAACATGATACATATAAGCCCAGGCCATGGCCTACTTGTGCGCAACGTGCAATTTTGCGCTCTACCAAGTGCTGACCTAGTTCTGGTGAATAACATTGCCACGTCTGTGATGTCTTCAAAGTTCAAACCAGAACCAGAAAACAGATATAAAATGTGACTCAAACTAAAATTACATTGTATTATTCAGGATCATGACCAAAACAACATAAAGAAATCTGGAAAAAAAACCTGATAACAAGCTTATTAAATTATACCCGGTATAAGCATAAACCGTAATGAATACCGGGTATCAATAAGCTTTGTATTTATTAAGTAACCGAACATCAAATCCAAACATAGCGCCCCATAATGCCATGGTTGAACAATTAAGATAAGAAGGGACCAGGGATCAATTAGATTTATTTATATGAATCTAATTACACACACTGGCACAAACATTTTGTCTAAAAGTGTATTGATACCAGCACTGCCTGGATAATAAGATACGAGTTCACTTCTGAAATGATTGTGGTATTTCGTCTTTCTACCAAACAATCTTAACTGACAACGCATTGACAATGCATTGTCAATGCAACAATGCATGTGTGCATTGACAATGCACACATGATCATCAGATCACTTTACAGAATCACATTTAAACCAACAGAAAACAAAATGTATAATAAGCAAGAAGACAATATAAGCAATGTGTGGAGATTCTTCCAGGACTGTGATGTGTGGATGAGATTCCTCATTCCTCCAGGACTGTGATGTGTGGATGAGATTCTTCAAGTTATTTCTCCAGGACTGGGATGTGTGGATGAGATTCCTCATTCCTCCAGGACTGTGATGTGTGGATGAGATTCTTCAAGTTATTCCTCCAGGACTGGGATGTGTGGATGAGATTCCTCATCCTCACGCTGCTTTCTCTTTCTTTACCATTTTCTTATCTTCTCTCTTCCTGTCATTCATTTTCCCTGCTTCCTGCCTCACCGACACACTCTGTTTCATCTTCTGGAACTTCTTGAGGTCTGCGCAGAACAACACTGAGTGAGCCCAGCCAGCGTAAGGACCCCATAACTGTCTGAAGAAATCGCCTATCTCTGTGTGGACCCTGCCAGTCAAACTCTTCACTCCTCTACCAGCAGAACAGTTGTAGTCTCTCCTAGCGATCTGCCACACGTGTGTGTCCACAGGTACAGCATGGGCCTTGTCTAAAGACATCAGACACACACAGTCTGCCACTTTGACTCCCACCCCAGGCAGGGTCCTCAGGGCGTCTCTGGCCTGTAGATATGGAATGTTCCGTAGGTTGTGGAGCCACAGAGCTCCTCCGTGGACCCGCAGGATTTTCTGGGCGCTCTGCTGGAGGAAGCGAGCCCTGTAGCCGAAACCCAGACCCCTGAGACGCTGCTCTACGCCGTCATCTGCCATCGCCTCCAGCGAGGGGAAGTCGTAGTAGGATGTTCCGTCCAGGGTGGCGAGGGCAGCACCACCCAGAGCCTGGCACAGCCTCTCCACCATGCCTTGGATGCGAGAGATGTGGTTGTTGGATGTACAGATGAAGGAGAAGAGGCACTCTGTGGGGTCCTGGCGCAGCATCCGCACACCGGTGAAGATGTCAGCTATGCTCCTGAAGTGTGGATCGGCCGTTCTCCATTCCTTGTAGAGATCCTCCAGCTTCACGTCCAGCTGGAAGTAATCCTTCAGCAGGGAGACCAACTCTGCTTCTTCTGCATCTTCCTCCACCTTCACAGTCAAGACAGGAGGAGTGCTTTTTTCCACCTTTACTCTGAATTTCTCCCCAGACGTGATTGGCTCCCGTAGAGGTTCTGTAGCTTTCCTCTTCCTGCCGGACCCCTCTTTTTGTGGGTTCTCATAGATGTGGTACCACAGCGTGTGGTCTGTCTGGGTCAGGGTCCACACCCGTCCTCCCATTGCTCCTGTCCAGTGGCCGTCCGAAGTCTCTCTCCATCGGAAGGTCTGTCCACAGCCCAGAGTCCGGTCCAGACTGAGTTCTGAGCGAGAACAACTCACAGAACTCCACAGGGCTTCAGCACCCATAGACAGCACAGCATGTCTGGCCATGCTTGTGTTTGTGTTGCGATCCTATGACAATAATAAACACTGAGGACATGACGTCACTTTAATTATTATTCTCTCACGTCTCAAACAAACCACAGACCATAGAAAAATAAAAACTCGTAAAATCTCATGTTTTCATGAATTAATGTTGTATAAATATCTATACTTTAACTAGCAACAAAGGAGAAAAAGTGACCCAACTAATAAAACGTTGGGGTGTCATTGTTGCTGACACACACACACACACACTCCCACACCCACACCCACACACGCACGCACGCACACCACCACCACACATTGTTGCTAGTGTGTTTCATGATCTGAAATCCGATGTTTATTCCCCACTGCTAGCAGTAGTCTCAAGTAAATTCCAAATCCAAAAGTGTGCACACTTCACATGGCACATACCCTTTTACCTGTCTGCATATCAACATTACTTTCCAGTAAAATAACTAAATAAAATAATAGAGCTGGTGTAATAAAAATAAGTGTTGTAGAGTTAGGCTTAGCTAAAGCCCTGCCAAAACGGAGAACAAACTCAAAATATAGCTGCAAGCAGCGATAAGACGTGACCAAGCAAGCAGCAATAAGGAGTCAGAACAATACGCGCAAGCCACAGTAACATGGGAGCCTGAACTTGAGAAATACATCAGCTAATTGTGGGAGCAGGGTAGGGTTTTTGAAGACTGACAGACTCGCGCTTTGGATTGTCAGTCGCCGGACTTGAAACCACAACATTCTGTTCCGAAGTCTGGCGCTCTACTGACTGAACTATCCAGACTGAATAATTTCCTTCATTGTTGTTAACAGTATGGCAGTATGACAAGCACAATAAGCCATATGTAACCCAGGGTAAAACTCAATGTAATGGTAATGGTGGTTGTCACTATTTGGCCATGATGGTTTTGTCACTATTCGGACATGTTTTTTGTACTGCCTATACCCTTCGCAGGAAATGAGGAAACAGATCCATGTTTGCCTTGTAGTTCTCTTGTCCACTTGTGTTGTAAAGAAGAAGGAACCCCGGGTCCATACAATAGCGTATGAATAAATGAAAATTGAAATATCTACAGTAGCCTACATGTTAACTTGGCTTACTACAACTAAACTGATAAAAGCTTGGAGAATTACAGTACAATTCAAGTACAACTAGAAGAAATTGAAAAATGTGATTGGACACTAGTTAACAGTTTTTTAACAGCCACTTTGTTCAAGTTAATCCCTTATACGGGAATCGAACCCAGGCCGCCATGTTGCAAGACCAATGTTTTAACCATTAGACTGTTAGGTGAAGTGATAACCTACCCAATCAAGTGATTGGGTAGGTTACTACTGGAAATCTAGAATGTCGGGGTATGACCCGGCCGGGAATCGTACCCCAGCCTCCCAGTCTCAGGGCGGACACTCTAACCACAAGGCCACTGAGTTGGTGCCATTACCATTACATTGAGTTTTACCCTGGGTTACACATATGTAGCATATAGTTTGTGAGAATATGTTTTTGGACCAGTACTGCGACAGAAGTAGGTAGTTTTTAGAAGGAAATTATAATGAACCATAAAGAACACAGGACACTGTAAATTATGCTTAATTAAATTATTATTGAATTAATGAAAAGAAAATGAAAACCAAAACAAACAAATAAACAAATTCAAATTAATTAAATTAAACCAACATAGATTCGACCCAAGTCAGTGTTTAGTCAATTGTCCAAAGTTCATCCGGGATCAGTGTCATTGAGAGTCAGTGTGTGTGTAGTCAGTAGTCAGAGTGTGTGTTTGGGCATGGAGGGTCCTACCGTCCGGTTAGGACAGAAACACAACAGTAGAGGTTTGTTTTGGGTTAGCTCGCCATTGTCTTCACTTTCATCGTCACCATGATCAGACGGTCGAAGAGTTAACTGGAAAAACCTGGCCTGAACACAAAAAGGCCAAATTAAACATCTACAATAAAACAACTAACTGATCTACAAGTTCAAATAACAAAACAAATCAAATCAGCATTCACAAATAATATCAATATTATACCATCAAATCCAAACGAACAATGCCAAACAAAACAGATCAAACAAATGTTTCCAAAACAAAACTCACCAATTCGGTTCAGATTCACAGCTCATTCATGCTCAGTACGTTCACCAGTGGGGTTTGTATGTAGGTCTAAAAGGATGTTAATCTGTGTTAGTATAATGCTTTATATTGCAATGTTTGGGAAAATGTTTGAGAGAAGGAGAGCATACAGACCTGTCCCCAGCCAGACAGAGTGCTGGCTTTATACTGGGAGTGTGGTGTGTGTGATTGCAACCTGGTGTGACGGAGTGAATGATTGGTGAGCTCTGAGTGAGTGGTGAGCTGAGCTGTGAACTGTCACTAGTGACAACTTGGCCGAATAGGGACAGTCAAAAAGGGACAAACGAGCAATTTTCATTGGCTCGTAAAAACATCATTTTTTTTCACTAAAAACATGATTCACACCCATTCCATGTTTGTATGGCTCCAAAGTTCATGTGTAGGTCATTGTTATGCATTTTGATCAAAGATTGTAGGAGGAGATGCATTTTAACTGTTTTACATATAATTAAAGATGGCGGTTCATCTAAAGGTCAGAGGTCAAAAGTCAGAAAGTTTGCAATTTCAGTTGAGTGCTATAGCGCCACCATTTGACCAGTGGTCACAGGCTTCGCATCATCACCGTTTGGCATCACCCTCTACCAGATTACCAATTTTTGCGAAAACCAACTGCACGGTTCAGCCAGAACAGCTATTTTTGGCGGAAGAAGAAGAAGGAGAAGAAGGAGAAAAGCAGTCAATAACAATGAAGTGACCAAGTCCACTTCGTGGACTGCTTGGTCACTTAAATATGATAGAAACAAGCTGTTATTGTCCTGCAGTAGTGTCTAATGTGTCTTATGTCTAGTTTCATCTTGTTGTTTTTTATTTTTAATGTGTGTTGTAATTTTAGCCTTTTTCATCATCCTTGTAAGTTATGTACTGGGGGAAGTTTGTATAAGTGTATGTAAACAAAACAAAACAAATGTAAATGTAAAAAACAAAACAAAAAGAGAAATCACTCACATTCTTGAAACCCCGGTACAGCACTTGCAGCTCCCTCTTGTTGAAGTTGGTTTGAGCCTCTAGCTGGTCAAGGCCCTCTGGCCGATGACACACCATGGTCATCTCAAAGTCATCATCTATCTTGTCTGTGGACACACACACACACACACACACACACACACACACACACACACACACACACACACACACACACACACACACACACACACACACACACACACACACACACACACACACACTTATTAGTTGACATGCCAGTGATATTTAATTTCTATTCTTATCAGTCCGTCTAATCCAACTAAAATGAACACTATACTATGAATTTGTAATATTCCAGCCAATGGCAGTTCTGTTAGTTTCCGGAGCTTCCTCCTATATCTCTCCCACTCGCTCCCTCTCTACTCCTTCCTTCCTTCTGTTTGCTGGGGGGGAAACCTTCAGCAAATGAGAGTACAATATAGAAGAGAAGTGAGGCTGAGAGGGATGGCTGCTGCAACCGAGAGGTAGAGGTCAGTCCAATATCTGCATGTTCCTCACCGTGACTGACCCCAGCATTAGCAACACATTAGTCTATTCTCCACGCCGTAGGGGAGGTGAGAGAGAGAGAGAGAGAGAGAGAGAGAGAGAGAGAGAGAGAGAGAGAGAGAGAGAGAGAGAGAGAGAGAGAGAGAGAGAGAGAGAGAGAGAGAGAGAGAGAGAGAGAGAGAGAGAGAGAGAGAGAGAGAGAGAGAGAAAGAGGTATAGAGGACATGCCAGTGAGAATGGGGATTTAGAGTTGCATACATTTCTCATTCATTCATACATTCATTATTCAGGAACATACACATACAGTATCTGTATGAGTGAATATACCTTATAGTTCATAATCATATTAATAACATGTGAGTGGCAATGAGAGGCCTAATAACAATACTATTTCACTTCAAAGTTACAAAGTGTTTTAATTATAACAACATAAAAGTGGGCTAGTAAATCAAAATGTAATCAGTCTCAGCGTGGAATTAATAATCGCAACCTTACAATGAAGGCTACCTAGCGCATGTGTGTGCACGCGCACATACACAGGCGCGCGCGTGCGCACGCATGCACTCATGCCGCAGGCCATTCATTTCATCAGCCAGGCAGTAGTTCAGTCTTTGTCAGTGTCACATTAGTGGGAGGAGGAGAGGTCTGCCTCTGGCCCAAGGTGAAGTAATTCACACCCAGATGAGATCCCGGCATCCCTGAGGTATGTATAAACACTCATATACTGCACACACGCACACACGCACACACGCACACACACACACACGCACACACACACACACACACACACACACACACACACACACACACACACACACACACACACACACACACACACACACACACACACACACACACACACCCCTTTACATACACAGATGGACGCACGGACACGCGCATGCGTGCAGAAACCGGTGCGTATGCAGAAGAAAACAATCATACATGCACGTCTGCAAATGACTCTTGCCATGTAGCCATACATGTCCTCATAAAGTCACCCCATGGGTTATGTGCACTGTACTGTATGTGTCACGCAGCAGTACCCACTTTGCTAACACTGTATCACCCAGTGGTGAAAAAAGGATAGTATGCAATGTTGTACCAAAGTAAAAAGTAAAAGCACTTCATGCAGAATGTCCTGTTTCCCGTGTCCCAGGTGAATGGATCAATGTATGAAGAAAATCTTGATAAAATAGCAGATATATGCGACTCATTCTGAGCTTAGATCGTAAGTGTAAACAGAGCTCTCTGCAGAAATAGTCACCATCACACTCACTACTGTATATAAACAGGACAGTTCACTTAGCAGCACAGCACACATTTTAATGAAGGTCATACTGTCTCTCCATAGTTATGGCGTAATTATGCATCTCTCCATTATGGTGCCAGCTGCCAGACCCTGTATGCTGTAAGTATCAAAGGCAAATTATAGGCCCATTATCAGTGAAATATGGCCCAATAAAGATTCTATAGCCTGATCAATTTCTAACATAATTGCTTGATTGTAATATACATCATACTGTAAGTAGTATTAATTATACTTAACACGAAGTGCACCTGGAGTGCTCAGCAATGTTTTTTCATTGTCTCATGGCTCTGTCTTTTTTATACATCAGGTTTACAGACAACAAAGACATACATTGTACATACAACAGTCTCTCTCTCTTAGATATCTGTACATAGACACACTGTCACACACGCGCGCACGCACACACGCACACGCACAGATCCCACTGAAAGACCCTCTGAGACCAACGTGGTGTAGCTGAGTGTTTCCAGTAAGCCAACATGCACAATATCAGCAGCCTGACATTGTTTGACCAGGACAGAACAGAGCCTTTGTTATTATCCTCGGTAACACCTGTAAAGGAAGTAGTAAAGTGGCAAAATGCCATGTGTGCATGGAGCCCATTGTGTTCTGTGAACACAGACATACTGGTCCACGGTGTCCACTGTGCTACTTTACCCCTGCACCAACCAGATGTCCCAAGAAAGTGTATTTTAACACAAACATAGCCTACTGCACCTTATATTATAACCAAGAATGAGTTCCAATCTAATCCAATTAGATATGATTAAATAATAGACACAATACATACAGGAATTGACATAATATTGTAATACCAGAACATTTTGTTCAACTTCAGGTACAGTATATGCCTTTTAAACATTACCACCAACTATTACTGGTAATAGTTGGACTACAGTAGCTGCTACAGTATAACTAATATTAGTTTGAAGTACCAACTCACCCTCTACACTGATGACTCCCAGCAGGTGTAGCATTTTAACAGCTGCACAGCATAGAAGGATGATGGCTATGGTGTGTAGGCTGTTATCGCCTGATCTTTCTCCATCCATCCCTCAACGTTAAGTCCTTCCACTGGCTAATCTAACCTATATGGACATCCATGTGTTGTCCTCTTCGAGGTTGGAGCGAGTTTTTACTTGCCTTTGTGCTTTTCTGACTTAGACTTTTAACATCTGTACACATGTGTGTGAAGAATCAAAGATTTCAAAAAATAAATGAATAAACTCCATCCATACATCCTCAAACGCTTAAATGCGCTACAATTTGATCTCTGTTTTAGCCTGGTATTATAGTCTATATTACACATAGCACGGTTTCTGTATTGCACACTAGTTCTCTCTCTCTCATCTTCCCTGCAGTCTCCCATCCCATGACTAGACGCAATGCCTATCTGTTTCTGTCTCTATCCGATTCTCTGGTTTTATCCTTTTCGCTCTCCACACCCCTGGGGCCTCTCTCGTCCCCTGACCTCCCCCCTTGTTCCCCCACTCTGTTGTAGTCACACTGTCCTTCACTCTTTGGGGCCAGAAATGTACCTTTAGTGTGTGACCTCAGTCCACTGAGGCAATGCCAAACTCCCCTTTCAACATTGTGTGGCAGTGTGCCCATGTGTGCCTGTGTGTGTGTGTGTGCGCGGTGTGTGCCCGTGTGTGTGTGTGTGTGTGTGTGTGTGTGTGTGTGTGTGTGTGTGTGTGTGTGTGTGTGTGTGTGTGTGTGTGTGTAGTTGTGTGTGCAAGCCTATGTGTCATCTGGATTTGATAAATTGGGCCCATTAGAAGTACCTTATTTTCCACATGCACTGTACACCCAATAACAACACAAAAGCAGCTTAATTTACCACAAAGTGACTTCAAAATATTTCCAAAATTATTCCAGTGACATTTACGGCTTACCTAAATTAAAGTAACAAGGATGTTTGCAGAATACAGCCAGAGAGAACCCTAACATCATTTAAACTGCCACAGACCATATAGACCAGCAGAGGGCAGCAGACACTAAATATTTGTTAGTGTTTAGCTTGAGTAGTGAATTTGTCAGGGTTTTGTGTGTAGATTATATTTATTGAGTGGTGCTAGCCACTCTAGGGCACCGCTTTGTCTGTAGGCCTGTTTGTACCATGAGCTGCAAGTCATCAAGCTGATGACTGACACCCACACACACACACACACACACACACACACACACACACACACACACACACACACACACACACACAGTGAAAGTTTGTGTTTCACTTACAGCTCTGCAACCAGATTACGTGCGACTGATAAAATAACATTATGGCGGAGCACATAATTGAATTTGCCAGAGGCTTAAGCGAGGAGCATCCCATGGAAGCATTGCATGGTGGTGTAGCTACTGCATGATAAGATGAACGGAGTCTCCCCTGTGTTTGTTCAAGTATTCAAAATGTATTCCATTTATTTCCTGCACATTCTGCACATTAAGAGGGGTGGCGTACGGCCTTGCTCAGTCAGCTATCCTATCACTGCTCAGTCTGTGTAACAGAATGTTAAAAGGGTGCTGAGAAATGGGATATTAGCACCCTGTCAAAAGGCCTATGCACCCATATCATAATGGTTTATGTTGTGTTGAAGAATAACATAATGACGACAACAACAACAGTGTGCAACATCAGACCAATTTAGAAACTTTGATCATGTTAGTGATGGATATTCACACAGAGATTAACTAGATAATGTTGTTCACCATGGTCAGCTAAATTGATGAATTCCTAACACATGTACCGTATTTGTCCTGTATTTTTCTGCCCTGTTCTAATTTTCTATTTTTGTCCTAGTTCAAACTGGATTTAGTCAAACAGCTGCCATTTAGCAAAACAGGTTTCTGCACTCGGGATGAATTATGCATCCGTTGAGCTCTGTAATGCTTTGATCTACTGGAGGAGCAAAACTTCAAGTAGTGTTAGCTGTTATCTGCAGAATAGTATGTACTAAGAAGTGTATTTTAATGGATGCTTGGAGCAAGGATTACTCTCTCTGTGGGGGGGAAACGGCAGGATTTATCCATCTATAAATGCACCCAGTCTATATAGTCTACATATGCCGCATTGACGCTATGCCGACTTCAAATTCGACAAACCTCTCACAAGGAGTGCAGTGCCTAGTGTCGGGTCTGTCGGATAGCCAATTGTCCAGAACCAGCGCAAAAGCCTCTGCTTGGGCACCTGATCACCATTGCCATATATGGAGCAGGCCTGTTCTGACATCATTTTCTAGTAGCCTATATTAAAACATACATTAGCTGACTATAGTGATGTATCCCACTTCAGCCATCAGCCATTCTTTTATAATTCCAGGAGCTTATGGCTTAATATGCGTATAGGCTACAGAACCCCATTTAATAGGATTTAAAAATTCCTTTCACCATCTGAATCTCCAACCAGCCCCCCCCCCCTCTAAATTCAATCAAAACTAAGAATGTAGCCTAGTAAGCCTACACGTGTAGCCTACATTTAAAATGACAGGCCACCTCTAATAATGCAATACATAAACATAGCATTGCGAATTTACAATCTCTCTCTCTCTCATACTGTCTCCTGTAATCCATGACAGGAAGACATCATTTGCATAATCTGAATTAGCTTAATCTGTCCTCCCAGCGGTGATGGCGTGTCACTCTCACTGCTTTATTGGTGGAGCGCTCTCTCCCAGCGAAGTGCAGTGTGAAGTACACCCAGCAGGTGTGCTATACAGGCAACACACATGCACACATACAGTACACACAAGTCACACAACCCCACACATACGAGGAACACACACACACACACACACACACACACACACACACACACACACACACACACACACACACACACACACACACACACACACACACACACACACACACACACACACACACACACACACACACACACACAGTTTACAAAAATAGACTCAGTGTAATGGACGTAAATCACATTTACACCATGAAAAAGCTGTGCCCATCCATAATCGTGCTCCGTGGCATGAATTCAAGTTCCAAAAATACAGCTGAGAACGAGCTGCATTGTTTTCCAATTTTGCAAGCCAATTCCACTTCCAAACCAGTGATGCAGCCACACACACTGTCAATCTCCCTCCCCTAGAACACACACACACTTAAAAGTACACACGTGCATGTATTCAAAAGACACGTGTATGTTATAGTGCGTAACGTGTACACATACCACATGACTGTACATGAACATTGTTAGATACGCTATTGTTGGATGGGAGTGACATTCACTCCAACAGAGATGATTGAAGATTATTCACAGACGATTATGTCCCTATTGATTTGCAAGTGCAGTAGATGTACGTAGAGGCGTAGGCACTAGGCCTATACAGGCGTATTTACATGAGTCCTTTGTACACACAGGTTGCATGCAAATGCAGGCATGCTTACACATGTATGTGAACACACACCCACACACACGTGCACACGTGCACACACACGCACGCACACACGCACGCACACACGCACGGCTGGATTCCAAGAAAGGAAGTCTCATAGTGAGATAACTTAATAAGTACTTTCACACCACTTAATGAGAGTGTGGGAGACGAGGAAGAACAGAAGTATAAATTAAAGAGAGAATGGGTCGAGATAAGGGGCAGATTGTCACACTGCACCGAGCCAAAATCTATGGAGTGGTGTAGATTAAAGGGACGAAAGAGAAAAGGAGCGAGCCCAAAGGAGTGGGAGGGAGGCAAGAAAAGAGATGGCACTGAGAAAAAGGGAAATGTGGGAGTTTAAAACGGAGCGAGCAGCAGGGGAAAATGACAGCGATAGAGAGAGGGCACCTATAGTGAAATAAAAGGCAAGAAGAAAGCATGATAGTGAGTGAAGAGGGGTGGAGAGAGCAAGCAAGAAGGATAAGACAACTTTGTGGTGGGGAAGACACTCAAGGACGGTAAGATGGTGATGGAAAATATACAAAATTTTGTCTGGAGGAAAAAAAACAACTTGAGAAAAGGCCTCCCAGAAAGAGACAAGGTTGTCAACAGCTAGGAGCGACATGGCACAAAAGACAGAAGGGAGACAAGACGAGCTATAAGCAATGAAACAGGTATTGTAGTACAGCGGCTCCCATCCTGTCCATTACCACAGACCGGCTGACAATTCTTGGGGGGGGGGGGGGGCGAGGGTCACAAATCATCTATCAAAACACAGAAGACAGTTAATAATCGCATTAACCCTAGTTGCGCAGTTGGAAAAGACTTGGCATCCCCTTCTCATGTACCACTAGTGGGACATGATGTCCCACACCCACAGATACAGTACAGTATGTGAACCAGTGTTTGGGAAAGTCTGCTAGACAAGACAATCTATAAAAGGTAAGCTATAAAACAAGCAGATACGACAGCCTGTGAAATATAAAAAAGGCTGACAAAAATCTCCAACAGCAGAAGAAGCACAACTGTTCATTAGAAGTGTGTTTCGGAATTTAAGTGATAAAAAAAGTAGTGTGTTTCGGAACTAACCTGACTTCATTACAGGCCCACATTGCCACTCTCACACTTAATGTTGGGATCCCTGTATTAACCGCTTTCATGCCATACACGAGGATTCCGTACATGTGTCTACTGTCTATGCCATGGCTTTCACGTTTGAAACACTTATTTTGAAGTACCAGATCCCCGAAATCAGATGAATGATGACGTAATCGTGTTTCTACTGTCTTGACCATTCTGCCCTCTAACCCTCTGTGCAAATGTATTGCACGTTCCGAGTAATGTTATAAGATGTCTCTCATTGACATAGTCTGGTTTGCCATAAATACAGACATTGAGGGGTAGAATCTGAGATTATGCCTTTTGAATGCCTTTTGCTTGTGATAGAATGGGTGCAGAGGCTTTTTTTCCCCCCCAAAAAATGACCAGGCCTATTTTGTCCCAAATGAAATGCAACAAAACGACAATCAGCAAATGATATGTTTGGATCAAAATATGGATTAAAGAATGGAATCAATTAATCTTCTGGTTCCACGAGTTTGGCGGGGAACGGCACGTAGCAGTGGTTAATTTATCAACCTATCTAGAATGCAATTGTGTCAGATATGTTGTACGGCTTATAACATGATATCTGCAACAATGCATGGCAGACGGAGGGTATGTGGTGAAACACACGCAGAGGCATCATTACTCATTCCCCTAACAGATGACATCACCGCAGTCAGTACAACATCAGAAACACAGCACCAGCTGTGTTCAGCAGACTGTTCTAAACCACAACAAATGTCAGATCTGACAGTTTGCAAAGAGGTCAGCGGAAAGCCTGGTCCGGTATGTTGGCAGTGCGTGTGCTTGTTGACTTGCTTTACAAACACTAAAGCTCAGTCAAAATGAAACCACTTGTCTCTTCTGTGGTGTGTAGGGACTTGAAACCCCAGGAAAGCAAATTCCTGGGTTGCAGCCAGACACGCTGTCATTTGTAACTAACTGTTAATTTAACCACACTATCTGTCGGGCACCGGATCCTTACACCCGCAAGTGTCAAACTTGAAGTCGGTGAGGCAAATGCTCTCAAGTTACATGGAATACAGGCGTACACACAGGGATTCGCTGTATTTATCATAAGATGAACCCTGTATTACGCAGACAGACATCCAGCAACGTAGGTGAATAGTTGACAAAGAAATGAGACAGAAGTACCAGTACATAGCAGTGGTTTTCAACCTTTTTCATACCAAATGGACCCACAAGGGTCCATTTGGTTTCATGTTTACGCTCTCATCTGGTTTACAAACTTTCCATCATCTAGCCTGGGGACCACCTGGAGTCCTCTCAGAGACCACTGGTGGTCAGCAGACCACCTGTTGAAACCCCTGGTTAACACTGGGTTAACACTGAGTATTTCACAGTGTGCAACATCATTGGTCAGAATTGTTTGTGGTTCGTTGTTATAGGTCCTGAGAGGGTTTTTGTGACCACAATGATGATTAACTAATAAATCAACACGATTCTGATCT
Source organism: Benthosema pterotum (assembly GCA_039105355.1). Classification (NCBI taxonomy): domain Eukaryota; kingdom Metazoa; phylum Chordata; class Actinopteri; order Myctophiformes; family Myctophidae; genus Benthosema; species Benthosema pterotum. Next base: position 16,663,901 of record CM076984.1, on the reverse strand, counting down.
TGTGTGCACACAATGAATAAGCAAAATGAACCCTAGCGTCCCTATTTCTACTGGGGCACACATTATGTGAAATGAGCAGATCTACAAGCTCACAATGTGTCTCAACATCTCTTGATTGGTTAGGTTTGGCAAAGACATGTAGGTGTTGAGTGGAAAAAAAGAACCAAGTACAGAGCCTTGGAAATCCCAATCTAAGTAAGTGGGTATGCCTGAGTGAACCTAAATGACTCAATTGTGCACACAGGCTCATTTACATGGCAATGTAATTTAGACGTCAGGGACACTAAAATGAACCCTGAAAGAATAATAGTGTTGAGCCACTGTGTATCAGTTGCATCAGCAAGTAATCCGACAACAATAGAGCATATTATCACATTTCTGCATTAGATTCTGCTCCTAGCCTGGAATCCAGCCTGAGGTTGCTCAGTTCAGCACATCTCAAATGTCACTTCGCAACTCAGTCTGGAGGAGGATCCTATCCCCACAGGTAGGCAGGGCATATGAAGGCTGAGGCTTTTGATTGCTCTGTGGTGTGGGTTGAGGAAAAACACCAGTTTGGTGTTGTATCAATGCACACTGTGCAACTACTGTTGTTGTCCTTCAACGTTCGCTTAATTCACTAAACTCACACAGCCGTCATTTTTTGTAGGCCTACTGCTAAATCTGACGGTGGACTACAATGAGAAGCATGGAGCACCGGTGTGGCTAGTTAACAGGTGATGATATGAAATAAGGAGTGCACTGTCCAGACTGAGTTAGCGAAGTGACATTTCAAAAGTGCAGAACAGAGAAACCTCAGGCTGGACCATGCATTCTAGGGACTCTGCAGCCAGAATGCATTTCGTGGTGTGGAGCTGCACTGCAACCGAATAGAATCTGCAACCTGGAAGAGATGAGCAACAGGTCTTCACAAACTTTCCATTGTCCCTCTCCTTTATCTACATATTTATACATCACATTCATCTCTCTATGTCATTCTATTTCTATGTCATTTGCACAACCCTGATTTACTATCACCCCCCATACCCCCACATTGAACCCCCCTCCTACCCAAAACTGACATCTATTGTTGCCATGGCTACTGTGCTTCCAAGGTAACAGCAAGGCGGAAAAGCAGTGTGTGATCAGGGAGACAAATACCTTGTACACGTGCGTGTTTACCAGCATGGCCACTCACGAACCCCACCACCCCCAGAACACACACACACACACACACACACGCACACGCACACGCACACGCACACGCACACGCACACGCACACGCACACGCACACGCACACGCACACGCACACGCACACGCACACGCACACGCACACGCACACACACACACACACACACACACACACACACACACACACACACACACACACACACACACACACACAGTACACACAACATAATGAAGCCATCTCTTACTAGCTTTCACTGTGACTTGCTTTTCCATAAAGATAAGCTAGACAAATACAATCAATCACATGGGCAATGTTGATGCACCCACGCAAGTGCACGCATGCACACACGCGCACACACACACAAATAAATATGGGAACTCATCGACAAAAAAGAAAGAAACAAACAAAACAAAAAATAAACAGCATCCTGTCCTCTTTGAATAATGCATCTTGGAGTGATGGTAAACTGAATGTAGGTAGCAGGATGTTTGCTCTGCCTTAGGCCCTGTTCTGGTGGGGTGCTCATGTTTTCAACCACATTAACCGCAATGTATATATGCACAATCTGAATGCTCCCTGCTGCGAACAGATTCAGTAGCGCAGCTCGCAATCTGTTCTTGAGAGATTATGCAGACAGACAGACAGGTCTACAGACAGGCAGGCAGGCAGGCAGGCAGGCAGACAGACAGACAGACACCCAGCAGCAACATAGTTGAAAAATGATCACTCTTTCCTTTGTGGACACCTGTTGGTCGCAAGCATTGATTCTCTCTCTCTTTTATGACTGTTCCTCCACACACACACGCACGCACGCACGCGCGCGCACACAGAGACGGTCCCTCACCCCTGGATGGTCTCCTCTGCTTGGTCTGCATGGTCAGTGTGCCGACCACGGCCCCCATGTTTTGTTTGTGGTTGTCGTCGTGGGAACGCAAGCAGCAGCAGCAGCAGCTTAGGGTTCAGCAGCGCCTCAAGCCTGTACCTTCTCCCTCATGGCTCTGCTCCTCTCAACACCATCCTCTCCTTGCTCTCTGTCCCCTTCTCTCTGTTGCATGGGGAATGGCTGCTTTCAGCCACAGACCCTCTTTGGATAATTCCACCCCACCTCTCTCTCTTTCTCTCTCTCGCTCTCCCTTTCTCAACGCTCCTCCTCTCTTTCTCTCACTCTCCCATTTCTGCCTCTGTCAGTCTTGCTCTATAAGTTTCCTTCCCTCCCCGTTCCCTTATCTTCCATTAGGAGTTCTCTCTCTCTCTCTCCCTCCCCCTCCCCAGCCCCCCCCCCCTCTATTCTTGCCAGTCAGGAGCAGTGAATCAGTGCAAATGGCCATGATGTTGGTTTTCTGAATAACACGTGCGTAGGACTCTCTCGTGTTCATTGATTTGCAGATGATGAGTCGCCGAGTCAATGAGAGCGATGCTGTGTTGTGTCTATATGTACCTCTTCAGGCCCTGAGTGATATATGTCACTGCTCTCCTGCAGGTGCTAAACACACGTCTGATATCGATTTGTCATTACATTACAGACGCACACAAGCACACATGGACATGTCTGCACGCACACACACATACATGCACACACACACACATACACACACACACACACACATACATACACACACACGAGCGCATACGCACACTCCAGAATGGAACAAAAACTAAATCTAAATATCTCCCGTAGGGTAAATACAAAACACATTACCATCACAAGTATAGTATAGCATTAATCTCACTCTCTCTCTCTCTCACCCACCCATCCATCCACCCACACAGTCGCAAGCATGCACACACACCAACACAGTCACAGGCGCACGCGTGTACATGCTGTGCATTCAGTAGTACACGTACAGCTTGTAATGTAATGTTGGTTCTCTTTTTCTCCCCACTCCCCTACATGGTCCACTCCCTCTCTCCCTTCATGACAAGCCATGCAGGTCAGTCCAATCTATCAGCTCCATCCCTCTCCCTAATTAATGCCCCCTGTCCCTATCTTTACAACCACTGCCGCCACGCGCATGCACATGCACACGTACAGCACACTGCACACGCGTCCGTCCGACCATCCGTCCTCGTGTTACGTACATCCAATTGTCCATCAATCCATCATCCATAATGCATACATGCTCGGAGTGTGGGACGTGGAGATATATATACATAAGAGCACAGATCAGAGGGAGAGATAGAGAGTGGAGTGGTGCAATGTTTTACCAGGGCATGGTGGAGGAAGGCAATGAGAGGAACAGACGGAGCTAGAAGAACATACAAGTGGCTCATAGAGGAGAGGGAGGGGGTGAGGGGGGAGAAGGGGAGAGAGGGAGAAAGATTAAAAGCTAGCGGAGGGGGAGACACAGAACATGAATATATGTGCAGTAAGAGCTGGTAGATGGAGAGACGTGGGGCTATGCAGTAAAGTGTCATGCACTATTTTTACATGTTCTTCTCCTGCAAGACGCACACGTGTGAATCTTTTATTTATGTGTGGATCGATACAAGGGGGCACTAGTGGGGATAAACTAGAAGAGCACAGGTGCAGAATGGGCCAAGACCTGCCCATCACGTACTGTATGAAAAATATGTGGTGCTTTACTGCACACAACAACGCCAGAATTCAAGGGCACAGAAAGCACTCTCTCCTAAATACTGCACCGGGGGACAATATTTTTACAGCTGCAAACCATCTGCCTGTGGCCAGGCCAACTCCCACAGATTAAACCCAACAGACCAGACTGGACATTGTACACACACCCCCTTAGCCAGTGGTCATAAATATGCCATGCTGTCTTGGTGGTGGACATCTTTGCCACATAATGTGCAGACTATAATATTACCAGAAACAACACACAGAAGACAGAACTATCTCTGAATGACCATAACAGGTCTGTAACTCTGATAGTGGACAAATGAAACCATATGGACCCATATATATGGGGGGTCCTTGGACTATGGAGCATGTACCATAGTACGACAGTAAATATACAGTACATATTCTTGAAGAACAGTGAATCCGAGAACAGATACTGTCAGGCCTGGCAACAAAAAGCTGTCTTTAGATATGGCAACAGTTCAAAATATGGCCTGTGTGTTTGTTGATAGTTATTGTGAATAATGCAGGCGGCAGGACAGCCATATGGACAGATTTAGCATACTTAGAAAAGCCCTCAAACTCATCTTACATAAATCACTGCGTATGCCGCGACTGAGCAGGATGTGCTGTAGAATTTAGAACAGTGTTTTTCAGCCCTGCTGCTTGTACACAACACATGGTACACCCATCGACAAGTCAAAATGTCAAGGCACACCTGCTGCATTCACAAAAATAATACAAAGAACACAGCCATGTGAAGTGAGGGGCGCTCTTAGAACCGTACATCATATATCATCTCATTCTGGCCAATCTATTTGTGTTAGGACAAAGTCTGTGCGCACACACATGAAAAGCTGGAGGTGCTAAACATCTCCCTTGTTGTGAGCCATAGAGTGTGCACAAGTTATGGTTACAGTAGTGATCTCCATTACATTACATATTTTGAACATATCTGTTTATATTGGTATCATAGCAAATACTGATGTGGGGAATGAGAAAATGATCGGGATCGGATCAGAAATGAAAAAAGGGTATAGCGGGACATCCCTAATATTTTGTATGCATTTCATAATATGCCTGTATGATAGGAAATACATGCAATGAAATAACCGCACACAATGTTCTGAATATATGAATTCTCTATTGGCTTCAATCAACATAGACCAACCTGGCTTTTTCCTACTTCACATGCTGCGCACACACACGCGCGCACACACACACACGCACACACACACGCACGCGCACGCACGCACGCAGAGACACACAGTCCCTCCTCCATATAAGCTCAATATTACACAGTGTCGTTATTATGCCCGTGTGTGCACTGTGCAGCCCATCAAAGAGAATCTCACCTCACTTCATCTTTATCTTTATCTGGAGGCCATCTGTTTATATTTGCTTCCCTGGGCCCTATAACTGGCCCTTCATCTGTAGTACACATCTCTCCTTTAGTGTGTGTGTGTGTGTGTGTGTGTGTGTGTGTGTGTGTGTGGGTCTCCAAGCATGGGCACCACAAGGGGGTTCTTTCATCTACACATCTCTGTGTAAATCTTATTTGCTGAAATTTCAACATTCTCTCACCGCTGTAAGTACACCTCTCTCTCCTCCCTTCTCTCTCTCTCTCTGGATGTTATACAAGGATCCTGTCAAAGTGCTGACAACATTAGAGACTGGGTGTGTGGCATTGGCAGCGTGAAACAAGGAGAAAGTCAAAAAGTGAAACAGAAATGCCTGGCGAAGCAATTAAGGGATTGAGCGAGATCAAAGAGAGAAGGAGAAAGACAACAGGAGACGGAGAGGGGAATTATTGCGGATGCTGGCCAACAAAACGAGAACATGCCCGTGTTCCAGCGGGAGATTATAGAGGATGAGGGTGTGAAAGAAAGAGTGATAAAGATGGGGTGGGTGAGATATGAAAACACTTGAAAGGTGTTTGTGGAGGAAGGAGAGAGAGAGAGAGGAGCATCCCTCACGCATGTAACACAGCTCTGTTTACACTTTCATTTCATTCCCCTTCATTTCATATTAGATATTTCATACATTCTTTCGCTTCTTTGGTAAAGTGAAGTAGTAAACATATGTTTTCTCATGCCAAATGAATAAACCTCCTTTGAAGGAGGGGGTGGGGGGGGGGAGTGAAAGAGAAGAAAGCGGGACTGAAATTGATGAAGATAAAACCAGGCCAAAGTTTTACCTTTTCTTTTGTTCTTTTCTACGATCGGCTCAGATCTTCTTGGCTAAATTACGGAATTCATGTCTGTGCGTGTGTGAGTGCACATGCGTGCGTGTGTGTGTGAGTGAGTGACTGACTGACTGAGAGAGAGAGAGTGTGTGTATATGTTTACATGGTATACATATTTAATTGTAGTACAGCTATTTTTCTGCAACACCCTTCCTCATCCAGCATTCGCCGTTATCGGGCAGAAAAGCATCTACCTCAAAATCAGTGCTGATGAACCCCCCTCTATGTCCATGTGCTATTGGACCAATGAAAATTGGTCCAATATTTGGGGAAAAAAGCACTTCTGACAAAAAACAGCTAACTCCGTCAAACTTAAAACTGTTTGCCAAATGCAGCCAACTCCACCAGAGGGGGTGAAGTAACTGGTTTTGCCTTTCCGTCTGCAGGAAGAGAAGCTTGGAGATCAATTGTCCAGGTATACAGTCATGTCACAGAGAATCCATGTCACAATTTAGTACATTCTTCACTTCTAAAACACCTTAAACATGAAGTTTAATTGCATTGAATTGAGTTATCGAGTGGAGTTGAGTTTACAGTAGATGGAGCAAGAATAACAAGAAAGTAAATATGTTAATTATTACATTTTACTCCATCAAAAATACCATTGTTCATAATGTACAAATCATTACTCACCGTTACTATACAGTTACTCACTCACCATTACTATATGCCATTTACTTGTACAAAATAATTTGCTCCATGTCAAAATTGACCATTACATATCTGGTGTTGTACAAGTACACTGTACACTGATTATCTTATATAATACATAATACACTACTAATTCATTAGTACGTTTCAAGTCAAAATACCTTTATGCTTTGTTGTTTTCTTAATTTCCTGGAGAAAATATATTTCATTTTTTCTGTTTCCTGAATAATCTTAGATTTAGCTGGTTGCTGTCCAATAGCATGAGATATGTAGCAGACGGGGGAAAACAATATCTAGGGGAAGAATCAATAGTGATCTATGTGTGCCTATAATGACTTGTGGCACACACAGATGGCCTCTGTATCTTTATTAGAGGACACATGATGAGGCCTAGTGCCTCCCCTCACACCATGGAGAGGGATACAAAGAGAATAATTAAAGGAGCACACAGCACTGATCCATCAACATCTAGGCCAGCCAGATAGAGGGAGGGATGGTGGAGGGAGGGAGAGAGAGAGAGAGAGAGAGAGAGAGAGAGAGAGAGAGAGAGAGAGAGAGAGAGAGAGAGAGAGAGAGAGAGAGAGAGAGAGAGAGAGAGAGAGAGAGAGAGAGAGAGAGAGAGAGAGAGAGAGAGAGAGAGAGATGGGAGCAGAGAGACAGAAACAAGGGGTATGTGGGCGTGAAGAGTGAGTGAGACGGACAGAGAGAGCAGAGGATTTGGGGTGAAGGCAATGGTGTAAAAACGACTCATTTTTTATACTTAATTTATACTTAATTACAAGGAAACATTTACAGATGCAGTCCATGAGTCCAACAGTCCATGATGATAACTCAGTGGCAGTGAGGCGGTGGGTAGAATGGCCGGATAGTAACTGCAAGGTTGGCAGTTCGAATCTGGGCTTCCCTTCAGAGTCAGTGTCTAAGTAGGCTTTCAGTTAGGTCTGTGTTGTGCAAAAACGAAAAGCCTGAACTAAATCATTAGCCACGGTGGCCTAGAAGTGGGAGTCAACCTTTCGGGGTGGGTGTGGCTCCAAATGATGTGATGTAGCACTGCGGGGGAGTACCTAAAATGACTTGAGTAGGTACTAGGGCTGTAACGATTAATCGATGAATCGTAATCAGATCAATAATTAGTGGGGTTGCCGTGGGAACCGCACTATTGTTATTGTGATGGAAAAATGTGTAAACTTTTATCTTATTTTTAGAGAAACCCCTCTATTGTTAATGTGATGGCTGTACTGAACTTTTATCTGAAGACTTTATATTTAATTTAAGCTAATATTTATTTTGTAATCGTTCAGCCAATGAGAAACTACTGTTCTAGATGATGTAACTAAAGCCTGTTTCAAAATTGGTCATTGAGAGACTGTATCGGCAGAGAATGTGTGCCGTGAATTCAGATACACAAACTTGGTGAATGAATTAAATCATTAATCACGTCAGCATAATTGAATAAAAAGAGATTTTCGATGATCTTGGTGATGTGGTGGTGGTGATGTTCTTCAGGATTATTTCATATTCATTCTTCAATGAGGAATATTTCTTTCTCTCTTTTTAAAACGTTCTTTTTCTACATCACCACCATGTTGCATTTACAATATCATCAAGGCAAATTAGTAAAATTACTAATTAGTTTTCACTTGTCAAATAATTTAGTAATTGAATAATTGAATCAGCACTAATTCCTGTCGAGTTTTGCAATTTCTCAGGGGTGTAAACTAAAGAGCAGTTGAACCCGCTCTCAACCCTTACAATCTGATGATAGTTGCCCAGTAGCAGCTGGAAAGCAAAATATGGCCCATCATAACGATTAGTATCAAGAGCAAAACTGTTCCTTTTAAACTGACATGTGTAGCTATAATTCAATAATCAAAAGTATATAGTTAATCTTAAAGATACCATGAGTTGCTTTAATTAAACTAAATTTTAATCAGCAGCTAATCAAATGTACCGTATCTTTAAATTAATTCTCTTTTTTGTAAGCTATAAGTTGTAGGTGGTAGCTAAATAAGTTTTAAGTCCAATTGATTGACTGATTATGAAAATAATCGTTAATGCAGCCCTGTAACCCTCACAAAAACCTGAAGTAATCCTGGCCTCTAGACTGCCCCCCCGGGTCAGCCGGGGCACCTGATGGAAGGGAACAGGAATAACGTGTTCCTCCACGCACTAAGTCCAACCAGGGAAACTGATGAGTAAAAGTACTTGAGTAAAAGTACTTTTCTTACTTTACACCAGTGGGAGAAGCATACAAACCTGGGATTCGACACGCTGAATCCCATGGTGCTGCCGTCGTGCCGTGGTTTCACGCCTGCTCCACAACACTAATTTGCACAGGTGCCGTTGCACTTGGTAGATGCAGAGTGTGCTGATTGTGGTATTGTATCTGCCCATGTCAGCTTGTTTCAGGGGCGGATGTAACATGTTCCATTTGGGGGGGGCAAGAGAACATGTTGGAGGGGCAAGAGAAAATGGTATGGGTGCGGCTTCATCGCCCGTGGCGCGAAGCGACACGGGCGATGAAGCCGGAGAAGCCGGAGAAGTCGCACCCAAACCATTTTCAGTTACAGGACTTTTATTACGCAATTGAGCATCAATAATAACATCAGTTGTTGTTGAAGTTGCAACAGACACGCAGCATGCATAAAGCCAAAGGTCTGACTTAGAGAGTTTTCAATGATGAAATGCTGTTGGTTTAGTGGTGAGTGGTGACACAGCTGTAGTTAGTTTAGTAGCAGTAGTAGATATTTGAAATATCTTGGGTTGTTTTGCATGGCATCATGTTTGGGAGGGGGCAAACTGGGTATTTAAGGGGGCATTGCCCCCCCCATACCCATGCCTAGACCCGCCCCTGGCTTGTTTGCAAGTCGCCGTGGGAAAAAAACGACAAAGCAGCCAGAAGGAGGCAAACGCAGGAGGCAGAGAAGAAGAAGAAAAGTAGTGAGCCGTGAAGATGAGAGGAAAGATAGAGACAGATGAAAGGAGAGGGAGAAAGAGAGGTTAGAGGAGGAGGAGGAGGAGTCTGAAAGGAATATATGGAGAATGATGAAAGAACCTATAATGGTAAACACCAGAGAGGCCATTAAAGTGATACAAATATTCTCTACATGCGTGTGTGTGTGTGTGTGTGTGTGTGTGTGTGTGTGTGTGTGTGTGTGTGTGTGTGTGTGTGTGTGTGTGTGTGTGTGTGTGTGTGGGAGGGAGGGGAGGCCACGGACAGACAGGAAATAGAGTTGTCTTCCATTCCGACACGCTTCTCTGCTTCTCTGTTATTATCATCTAACTGATGTGACACCATGTTTCCCTGCACAGTGCGCGCACACACATGCACACGCATACACACGCACGCTCGCGCGCAAGTGATGTGAATTCTTTCCTCCTGACTGCTCATTTTACTCTGAGACTGTGAGACAAACCGTCACAGTCAGATGAACAGTCCACTATGGATTTAGTGCAGACAGGTTGCTTAAAGAGGTTTTATCCTGCAGGAAGGTTAGGGTGAACACTAACCATGACTGACAGACAATCTATTGGCTTACTACCCAGCAGAGATGGGGAGGGCAGGAGACGGGGGGGGCGGGGGGTCTTGCCACAGACCCCCGCCCATCACAGATCCACGTTGTACACACAAACAACCAGAATATGCCTCCGTTTCCCAAACACTGGGCTAGGGTCCCGTTTGTGGGCTACAAATCACAACTGTGTGGTACCCTTAATTTTCTGTTGGCTACATTTTGCTTAGAATGTAGCCAACAGAAGATGCAGGGTTTCCTGGTAAATGTGAACATTTACCAGGAAACCCTGCATCTACCGGCCGTCAGTTAGTCACCCACGCATCCATATATGGTCATACTTCGTGACATCAAGCTAAATAGTTTAGGAAGCTCTGATCTAAGCCATATACACATACCATATTAGACAGGGAAAAGCGCACAGGAACTATATGGCAACAGGAACTCGATCTTTGCTCGATAGATAAACCTGCTTTCCTACTACGGCAGAACCTACACTTTAATGTAGTGTCCACAACGCCTGTTTGACACACACTAGACGCGTCACCATGGTGACCCGTCGCCATTACGGATGGCTGTCTGCGATTGCGTCATAGTGGAAGTACTTCCTGTAAGGGGTGCCGTTCTGAAAATACGGCAGCTTAAAGATCCTAATAGTGTTGGCCTACTACAGCTTGTACAGTTGATCCCTCTGTAGCCTCGACACCCAGGCTTTCATTTTCGTTCGAAAACGGAAAGCCTGGACTAACGCACGTTGGAAAGTGGCCTTGAGGGGGGAGTGAACCTTCCGGGGTGGGCGTCGCTCTAAATGATGTGACGTAGAACAGCAGTGGACGGGCGCGGGAGGGGCCGGGGATGACGACACGTTAGTGAGATCAAATCAGATCAGCTCGATCTGCCGTGTGGATCCCAAGGCACCCCGCCCCCCCAAGGCCAAAATCATTGAGGGCTAGACCAGGCTAATCCCTCTGTGATCACACCTGAATCTACCAACTAGTCTCTGAAACCGTTGCCCCATAGGCCTATTGTAGGTTTTGTTAATGTTTTCCTTGTTATTTCCACCAGTGTCAAATATGCTAATTAATGCATTAATTATGCACAATGCAAAAATGTACATTGCAGAAAGAGATTCTACAAGACAAAATAGGATCAACTGAGAAAGGTTTGGCAGAGCCTTTTATCAATTTGTTATAGGCTTTCCCTGTTATTTCCGCCCAAATATGCTGTGTGAAATATGCTAATTATCATATATATATAGTGTGCATAGTATACTATGCACACTACAAAAATGTACATTGCAGAAATTGATTCTACATGACAAAATACATAAGGATCAACTGAGAAAAGTTTGGTAAAGCCTTTCAACATGTGGTTATAGGGTTTTCCCTTTTCTTTCAGCCCGTATGTTATTTCTTCCCAAATATGCTAATTATCTCATTAAGTATGCACAATACAAAAATGTACATTGCAGAAATGAATTCTACAGGAAAACATGCATAAAGATCAACTGATAAAAGTTTGATAAGAAGAATTTTATCGAATAGTTATAGCGTTTTCACTGTTATTTTCGCCCATATGTCAAATTACTTGACCCATAGGTGCTAACAGGAAAAAATATATAATAAAATCATAAAAGGCTTCACTAATCTTTTCTCAGTTGATCCTTATGTACTTTTTCCTGTAGAATCCATTCCTGCAATGTACATTGTTGTATTTTGCATAATTAATGAAATAATCTGCATATTTAGTCAAATATGCTAATTACCTCATTAAATATGCGAGATATAAAAACGTAAGTCTCAGAAATGGATTCTGCGTAAAACATACCTAAAAATCAATTGATAAAAGTTTGGTACACCCTGTGCACTTTTCCCTGACTAAATTTTTCTGGACACGTGTACACAAGCATGCACGCACGCAGTACGCACACACGCCTACATAACGCGTGCTGGTGGTTGGACAGAATCCAGGGTCATGAGTAGTCATGAAGTCATCGGCCTTCTGCTCGCCAGGGTGCACTCTGACACAACATGCATTATTCACAGCAAGTCACACATATGTAATGTATTTTTACAGTTGACCGGTTAGTGTTTCAGTATTTACAGTATCATATTGTCTGTTGTTGACACCGGCTGGTAACATGAGAATACAAGCCACGTGGACAACGACATACACACATTCACAGATCAGCTCACAGAAGCATCAAAACACTGAACAATGTCAACTGGTAGAAGCATCAAAACACTGAACAATGTGAACTGGTAAAAGCATCAAAACACTGAACACTCAGAGTCAACTGGTAGAAGCATCAAAACACTGAACAATGTCAACTGGTAGAAGCATCAAAACACTGAACAATGTCAACTGGTAGAAGCATCAAAACACTGAACAATGTCAACTGGTAGAAGCATCAAAACACTGTGAACACTCAGAGTCTAAAGATGAACCATGGACCACAGCCCATATCTACAATAATTAATAATATAACCCATGGACCCATATCCTCAGCATGATAGTTACAGAACTGGACCCATATTGTCAGTATGGTAACTACATAAATATTATAAAACGACATAGTCATAGTTATCAAGTAGGTTCGCACACTCCGTTACAGTCCATTTACTCTATTCACTCCATTTACTTTATTGCTTCATTTACTTTAGAAGCCAGGGGTTTATAATTAATTCCTTATTTAAAAATTCCCTTTATTTTGTTGTCATGCTTTCATTGGAGTTCCCCCAGATTCATGGAACAGTTAAAATACAACAACTAATAACAACTCATAAAAGGCTGCTGTGACTGTTGAGTTTGTGGGCCATTGCTCTGATGAAGTTGACATTACTATTTGACATTTTTAGACTATTCCTTTTAGGTATAACTTTACAGTGTGTAGCAAATGGGGGACACAACAGACATTCAGAATGTGTTTGGGGTGTGCAATGAAAAATAATGATCTCTACGACGACTCCGTATGAGAGTCTGCTATGAAGTATTGGATTTCCTAATCCGGAATCCACGTGTATCGCCGCTGTCATATCAGTGCACACAGACTATGTAAAAGGCTAAAAGCTATCTCTATTTGTCAACTGCACTCCTGCATCACACAGCCCTGGAGGCGAACACACAGAGCTGTCTTATGAAATAAATTGCATAGAAAATAGTGTTTATCCTCGAAGAGCCAAGGAAAAGCGTTTGCCTACATTATGCAAATCGACTATCTGTTTAGTGTAATGTTTTTTTATTTAGAAAAACGCTTGAGGATGTGATTTGAGCTGCAACATCAAAGATCAGAGGATGAGACGGATGGTGAAAGATGATGGGCACATTGCAGTTTGCTTTTTGTTCTTTTCTTTTTTTTTACAATAAATCCCTTGGTGTACGTGTAAGATATCGAAGGATCACACATGGATATATTGTATAAATATATTGCAATGCTTGTAAGCTACAATTTACAATTTGAGCAAATGCTCATATTGAGAGTGACTCGTGTGGGGCACAGAGTAAATGGCATGAAAACAAGCCAACAAGCAGGATGAATGGTCACATGAGTAGAAAACTGCAATTTAGTGCTTCAAACATACTAGGATAGGAGGTAAACATCACAGCATCCGTATAAAAGGGCTACTTAATTTGGTTGTCTTAAATGTTTATTTTACTTTACACGTATCGCGTGTGACAAGTCACCTCCATAGGAGGCTTCTTTTGAGCCAGATCATGGCTCAAGTTATTCGCCTCACCCAACTGGTCCATTTGGTGTGCAGACTTGTATGTAAACTATAGTATAGACCCCGGTAGGTGCACAGCTACTAAGAAAGAAATGAGAAAGAAAGACGGGAGAAAACACCTGTGACAAATGATGATCCAATTGAAAGCTGTCTGGTTCTAATCATACATTGATATGCCCATCCCAGAGATGCAGATCCCTGTAGTCTATGGGCGCGATTTTCCTGCCACCCGTTGTCCCTAACGTTACCCGATACCCGCAGCGAATTCCCTTATTGCTATTTTGGTCACCTTTTCTCTTCCCTTAGCCACTATTCTACTTACATTTTCGCATCGAGCAAAATGTAAGTGTCTGGGATTCGGTGGACCGTTTCCACCAAAATCCCGACACTTACATTTTGCTAGATCCCGCATCGTAGAGAAGACCTACCCACATATACTATACAGCATCTGAGAGAGGAGGCTTTCCCGTCACGCTTTCATTTTGAAATGTAAAAAATGGTCCAGAATTGACTGAGAAATGAATGATCAAAAAAACGTCTTTTTTGCCGCGAATTGCCGACTTTTTTGCAATTTACTTTATAACATTTCGCAGACTTGGGATAAATGCACGCCACATACAGCAAAAAACATGGAACATGTTTTTTCAACATAACATGTTGAATGGTAAGAAATGATTGAGAATTGACCGAGCTATAATTGTTTGAAAATGAGAGCTATGATCTTTGGGAATAGGCTACTCATGCATGTGTCTGTCCTAAGCCCGCAGCGTGCTTAGGAGGGTCAGACATAGCAGTAGGGATAAGGGAACTAGATAAGGGATGAATTAAAGGGAATGGCAAGACCAACACGGATTGGATGAAAGCTAAAAACGCCCAAACCACACCTATGCATAATTTAACGGGTATAGGAGGTGTTTAAGGGAGATGGCATGGTTACGAAATTATCAACTTTAGTGTGGGAACGCCTCTTCCCCAATGCTAAGTGCGTTAATTGCGCATAAGGGCTAATGTAACCAAAGTCGGGCCCTATATATGCGCAATTGCGCATACAGTATATGGAATCTCTCAGCCTTTGTCAGTCTGTCCTTTTAATATGGACGGAGATCTCTGTCTCTCTAAGCCAGACAGAAAGACGGAACAGAGATGTGCAGGGAATGACCAACTGAGATCTAGTCTGCAAATAAGTGAAGAATTGCGAGAGAAAGGGTGCAGGTGATATAAAATGAGAGAAGAATAAAGGACGGGTGAAATAAGGTGAACGAGACAAAAGGAGCGGTAGGGAACAGAGAGTGAGAGCTTCGATAGAAAAGAATAGCTGCAAATGGAGCATCCGGACAATGTGATGTATTTCATATGAGCTAAAGAGATCGTGAAAAGGTGACAGGAGAATAGGAAATGAGTGGATCTGGCTCCCTGTGGCAGAGAGACTTATTTTTTTCTTCAAAGCCATAGACAAAAGCCAATACAAAATGACCATATACAGCAGTGGTTTTCAACCAGTCGTCCGGGGACCACCAGTAGTCCCTGAGAGGGTTGCAGGTGGTCCCCAGCTAAATTGGTTAACCCGATGTAACTCTTGAACGTAAAAATGAAACCAAATGGACCCAATTTGGTTTCATTTTTACACTCTCAAGGGTTAAAATATTCACCATCTTAATTAGCTCAAGTCTACACAACTAGAAGATCAATGGTCATTTTGTTCTGTATGTTTTGCTTCCCCAAATCCAGCCTGGAATTGTGGACAAAAGCAAAAGAAATCTTTAGTGTCCTCAAATGGTGGTCCGTGGCTCAAGTACAGAATAAATGGTTTACAGTACAGGATTCCTAATAGTAGAAGTAGAACAGTATTCTAGATTCCTATCAGCTCCCCGCGCACCTCTTCTTTCTTCTTTCCATAACTGCACCTTCTTTACATAATTTAGTCTCTGTCACACTGTATTGTTTTTCACTACAGTGTAAAAACACCAACATACTGTAACTCCCTGTACGTTGTCCAGGTACAGTGCTGGGTGGGTTAGCAGATGTGGCTTTCCTTTGCTCTGCTCCCTGTCAAAGGAATTAACATTGAGCAGATGATACCTGCATTCTCATCCGAGTGCTTTCAAGAGATTAACCACTTCATCTCTGTATACTTATGTTATTTTATGGCAAAGGTAGCCAATCTACAAGCTCACAATGTGTTGTGCGCATGTAAATTGAAACGAATTTTGATGCTCTGGGGTGTTAAAAGATGCACCCCAGGTCGTTAATGAATTTTACTCCGATATCATTACAGCATTACATGTATCTGACAACAGGGTCCAATGTGAGACCCCAATTCAGCAGAAGAACTGGAGCTGCACACAGGGTCAAGCGCATACCCTTCGACAACATCATGAGACGCCTTAGCTGGACCTGAGGGTGTGAATTGCAGGTCTCGACTATCAACTTTAGAATCTGTTTGAGAGAATGCCAAAGGTGAGCCAGAAAATAGCAGCCAGGAGAATGAGACTAGCGCAGGGGTTTTCAACAGGTGGTCCGGGGACCACCAGTGGTCCCTGAGAAGGTTCCAAGTGGTCCCCAGGCTAAATGATGGAAAGTTGGTTAACCAGATGTACTGTAACTCTTGAGAGTGTAAAAATGACACCAAATGGACCCTTGCGGGTCCATTTGGTTTCATTTTTACACTCTCAAGAGTTAAAATACTCATCATCTGAATTAGCACCACTTAATTAAGAAGTTTACACTGATTTGTTGGCAAAATACAGCCTGGAATTGTGGACAAAACCAAAAGAATTCATTAATTTTAGGTCTTTGGTGTGAAGATGTAATCAAATGGTGGTCCGTGGCCCAAATGCCGAATAAATGGTGGTCCCTGCAGTCAAAAAGGTTGAAAACCCCTGGACTAGCGTACAGGACACTGCCTGGCTGCCACCAAACTGTGCTATGGGAACCAACACAGGGTCAGCGGCCCACATGTGGATGTACTCCAAGTCCAACAACCACCAAGGGACCACCAGTGGACCTTGAGAGGGTTTCAGGTGGTCCCCAGGTTAAATGATGGAAAGTTGGTTAACCAGGTGAAACTCTTTGAGATCGTAAACATGAAACCCCTTGTGGGTCCATTTGGTTTCATGTTTACGCTCTCAAGAATTAAAATATTGAGCATTTGAATTAACCCAAGTCTACACAACTAGTGAAAGTACAAGATTAATGGTCATTTTCATCTGTGTGTTTAACTGTTTTGTTTCCCAAATCCGGCCTGAAATTGTGGACAAACGCAAAAGAAATCTTTAGTTTTGGGGTCTGTGGGGGCTAAAATGTCCTCGAAAGGTGGTCCCTGGCTTAAATACTGAATAAATAGTGGGCCCTGGTATCAAAAAGGTTGAAAACCACTGACATACAGCTGAGGGAACAGGCGCAGATTTAATGAAATCGTGTTTCTAAATTCAATTTAATTAGTAGCGACATTTGGTACTGAATCTGCATACCATCAACACTGTATTTAGTTGTTGTTTGTATCCACACAATGTGTCCCTCTGGCTCTAATGTTGCTTTTAGTAATTTGTCTTATGGAGTGAAACAAAACAGAGCAAAAAGACGGAGGCACACAGCCACACGCGCGCACACACACACAGGGGCGGATTGGCACATATTTTGCCTTTGCCAGGCCACCCTGGGGGGGGGGGGGGCAGCTGGTTAACCAGATGTAACTCTTTGAGAGCGTAAAAATGAAACCAAATGGACCCTTGCGGGTCCATTTGGTTTCATTTTTACACCCTCAAGAGTTAAAATATTCATCATGTGAATTAGCCCAACATAGTCTACACAACTAGAGAATGTAGAAGATTAATGGTAATTTTTATCTGTATGTTCCAGGCGAGCATCTAGCGCATTCTAGTGCATTTTGGAAGTGCCACTAGTGCATTTTGGATCTTGTCCAGGCCACTAGGTGGCGCAGGCCACCGGGAAAACTCCCTGTACTCCAGATGGCCAATCCGCCCCTGCACACACACGCGCACACGCACACACTCGGCAGGCAGGCATCCCCCCAGGAGCAGACGCGCCTCATCTGTCAATTCCACCACTCTTGGATCCTTCCTCCGGTGCCGTCGCCTCACCACCAACAGCCTTGAATTGCACCCCTGCGTGCACAAACTTCAAAGTGGCTGCTACAATATAGAGATTTCACTAGCTGGAAGGCAAGTTATACCATGCAAAATTCAAAGCTAACAATTTACTTAGTAAGCTCTGTAGTACTAGTAAGTAGCCACTGTTTCCTGTAGGAATTATGATTAACAAGTAAAATACAAATGAAGGTGAACCTGATGTGTGACAATGTGTGTCAATGTGTCAATCCAATCACATTTCAATGACTTGGATTGATTTACATATGAAATACATTAGTGATGAGGAAAAAAATCCAAAATATTCATGTAGCATGAATGTGGATTGGGTGCTTTAATTGGGATCTGAAGCACTGTCTGAAAACTTCAGACAAATTAAAAACAAACAGAATATACTCTATGCCCGTGCCTTCGGCCTGCTACTACTCCTATCAAGATTTTGTTGCTCTGAAAGAACTGTTAAATTGTAAATAACACACAGATAAACCAGTCTAAGACAGTGGTTTTCAACCTTTTTCATACCAGAGCCAACTATTTATTCTGTATTTTAGCCACAGACCACCATTTGATGTTGAGTTTAGTCTCTCGGATCCAAAACTAATATAAATAACAATTCTTCTACATTTTCTAAATGCATACATTCTTGCAAATTAAGTAATTTGGATGTTTAAATATAATTCAACTCTGAGTCTTGAGAGCATAAAATAAAATGATAATTTTACGATCTCAAGAGTTACAGATCTATAAGGTTCCATTTGGTTACCAGCTGTCCATCATTTAGCCGGGGACCACCTGGAATCCTCTCAGGGTCAACCAGTGGTCGAAAACCACTGGTCTAAGACAATGTACTGCATCCATAACCCATTGCAATGCAAGTTGTAGATGGGCGATTTTGTAGGAAGCGACCATCATCATACAACACACACATACACTCACATATTTTTTTTTACATTGTTACTGCAGCAACTGAAGCACATATGTCGACAATGTCTGAATACATAATGCAATATGATCAGTGATCACACTATGGTCACACTATGTTTTGGCTCTTATGAGTCTGTCTACATAACTGGAAGGAAGTCTGTCCACCAATCATAAGCTCCCATGATCTTTATGAATATGTTAAATAAGACCTTTAAAATTGTGTTGCCTGTTCTGATCTCTTCTATAACTGCTGAAACCATCAACATTTATTTTGCCATATGTTGTTCATGGCTGTATCAGAATCTTGTCCAAATGTGTTAAATCAGCTTGTGAAAACTGCTACCGTTGGGCACATTTAACAAACTACTCCTACAGTTAGTCCAAATCTCATACAAATCAGTATGAGATATGGCAGGGGTTGACACTAAGGTCTCTGAGGCAGTGAGGCACTTGCCCATCGGGCAAGTGCAAGTCAGGTTCTACTTGCCCTCAGGTCATGATCACTTGCCCCCCAAAAATATATTGTAAATTTTGCATTTAAGTATATTTCCTACTTGGGTGCTTTAACAGGTGGTCCGGGGACCACCATTAGTCCCTGAGAGGGTTCCAGGTGGTCCCCAGTTAAGTTCGTTAACCAGATGTAACTCTTGAGAACGTAAAAATGAAACCAAATGGACCCTTGTGGGTCCATTTGGTTTCATTTTTACACTCTCAAGAGTTAAAATTCATCATCTTAATTAGCCCAGGTCTACACAACTAGAGAATGTAGAAGTTTAGGTCATTTTGATGTGTATGTTTGCTGTTTTGTTTCCCAAATCCAGCCTGGAATTGTGGATAGCTAGAAAGCAGGGAAAGACGCAGTGGCAGAGCACAATGACCACTTTCAAGACAAATATATCTTGTGTTGTGTTATAGCGCACTATAAGTCACACACTTGCCCGATCGGGCAACCAGGTAACAGTATTCACTTGCCCTACCATTTTTTTTTATTTGCCCCGGGCAAGCGGGCAAGTGTTAGTGTCAAGCCCTGTATGGTCTAAGATGGTCATCAAGGTGTATCTGTCAGATTCTTAATTTTCTATTGGAAATGGCCTGATTGGCACAATAGGTTTGTTTGTTGAGTTTGTTTGCCCGTTTTGCACAACATGTCAAAACCAAATCATGCATGCAGTGTCTGATTGACACAAAACATGCCAAGAACATTCCTAATAGGCCAAGGAAGATCTGCCACTCCAAATGTTTCAAATTAGCCTTATGGTGCTGCTATAACAGATTGAAACAAGGCAAGAGAACGGGTCTGGCACTTTTCTAGATTGTTGCAGTGTAATGCAGCTCTATATATGCATCTCTGCAGGAATGACAGACTAGATAGAGGTCAGCAGACAGATCAAGGCTAGGACCTTGACTGGCTTTACTATAGTAATTTAGTGCACGCACAAGCCTAATATAAGTCACACGCACGCCACACACGCACGCGCACACACACACACACACACACACACCCCAACATTTTATTGGGCAGATTAATTTATGCATTAAAGTACACACACACCTCACAGGAATGTGAAACACAGTCAGTGCCAGCGTCCTACTGTCAAACACTGAGAGGGCAGATCGGAGGCAGATTGGTCTGAATAACAGACATGGGTGAATACCTTCACCATTTATAGGCATTCCCCATGCCGTGCGCGCACGCGCGCGCGCGCACACACACACACACACACACACACGCGCGCACGCACGCACGCACGAACGAACACACACACACACACACACACACACACACACACACACACACACACACACACACACTTGCCCCCAGCTCATTTCTCACACTCAAACACAAAATGATATGCACAGACACCATTAGGACAGATGGCCTCAATGCATCCAACTTTTCACAGCTTTGGCACAGTTGACATACATTTTGTCTCCCAGCCGTAACGCACGGCTCTCTGCTATTTGCATAATAATCCTACAACTGAACAACTCGAGGCTCCATCATTAAATGTTCAGATCATGCACAGGTGCCTCCCCGAAATATCTGACGCCCACCCACGGGCGCCGAGTGCATGCAGACACGCACGAGAGAGAGAGAGAGAGAGAGGCAGAGACACAGGCTGTGAAAAGGTTGCACTTACCTTTACGATAGTTAACCGGCTTGGACTGCATGGAGAACGTTCCCACCACAATACCCATGTTGGCTTTGGCCACAAGAAAAAAGTCTAAATGTTTGTGTGTCTGTGTTTCAATTAAGTTCCTCCATCAGTCTAGTGTACAATATGTAAACACCTGACTTCTCATAGTGCCCAACAACAACACTGCCCTAATGCTCTTTGTTTGTGTATCTGTGTGTGTGTGCGTGGAGTAATGTTTGTTTGTTTGTTTGTTAGGAAGACTGAAAGCAAGGATGTGTGTGTGCCTGTGTGCATGTGAGAATGAAATAGGTGGTGCCCAATGCACTCTGAAACTACCTTTGTCTCTGTCACTGAAGCTGCCTGTTATGTTCCCTCCTATCTCTGTCTCGTCCTCCCTCCCTCTCCCTCGCTGTCTCTCTCCCTCTCCCTCTCTCTCTCTCTGTGAGTCTTTCTCTCTCCCGCACACACGCACACTGTCAGTCCATCACAGATCCTCACGTTCCATGCATCTGCCTCTCTCTCCTCTACCCACCTCTGCACGCTCCTATCCCTCTCTGTCGCTCTGTCTCATTGTCTGTCTGGCAGGAGAAGGAGAGGGGTTGCACACTGTTGCGTGCGTGCACACACACACGCACACACAAAATACAGATGAATAATCTCACGAGAGAGGAGAGACAAAGAGAGAGAGAGAAATATTTGAGGAGACAAAAACAGGGAGAGAGAAAGAGAGAGAAAGGTTCCAGGACAGATATGTGATGGAAGGTGGAGAGAACCAGTTGGAAATAAAGTGCATGCCAGACAGGGAGGGAGGGGGTCAGGGGAAAGACACAGAGATGAATTAGAAGAATGAATTGGAGGAAGAAGAAGGGAGAGAGAAAGAGAGAGAGAGTAAAAGAGGTGATAAGGGATGGGATGATCTTCCCCTTTGCTATTCACCAGGCAAACATCCTGGCTAGGAAGAGTAGGATTTACTGCCTTATCTCAAGATGTACACTAGTACACGCATCTGACAGGTATGCATGCTACTATTGCATGTGTGTGTACGAAGGGGGGGCTTGTACAACACCTGACACCGGCATATACGCACATACACACCGACATGTTGGTGCTCGACTTAGATTACAGCATCGACATGCTGTACTGTGCCTGATTGAGTGTCTCCCCCGCTCCATTGATCAATCCATCGGCGCACGCGGCCACCCTCTCTGGTTAATAAACCCCATTGTTCCCAACTCAGTCTCACACCCTATATAGGCTCAGGACTAGTGCAACCCCTTCCCCTCCTATTGAGACCGGTGCGAGGCTGCAGCAGGGCTATCGACTGCAGCGCCCATTGAAATTCCACGCGTGGCATTAGTAAAGAAAACAATCTGTGACCGAGAGCAGTGATGAAACCATTAGGGCCGCCGAGGCATTCATTAGAAACCCCCATCGTAACCCACTATAGTGGCACCGCCCCGCACCACAGCCTGTCTGCACTGGAGCTCAATGAGGGAGACGGAGAGACAGTG
>CM076984.1:16376339-16638839 GCA_039105355.1 Benthosema pterotum | reverse complement strand
AGCCAATTGGTACACCTGATGACATCAGTTTCGGTTAATGGGCTCAAACAAAATCGCAAGTGTGAGAAAATAACTGCAGAACAAATGCAGAGACTTCAGGGCAGTCCTTCAGATTGAGACAGTGATATGAGGTGAGTGAGTGGACGTTCTTAATCGCTGCTGTTCTATCCCATGTGGTACATTGGATTTCCCCTGTCGTATCAGGTGTATCAGGTATCAGTAGGTGTAGATCTCGGATCATCCATTAGGATGACCACAGAGGAGGAGAGCAAATGACAGGGGAGGAGGGCAAGATAAATGGGAGAGAGTGAAGGGGGAGGAGAAGGGTGGCGGGGAAGAGAAGGGACATGGATGATAGAGAGGGGGGTGTAGAGGGAAGAGGCAAATAAAATAAAAAAACAGAATAGACATAGGGGATTTAATGGACGGGAGGAGGGAGGGAAAGGGGAGGTGATTAGAGACAAATAAGGATAGAAAATGGATGAAGGGAGACAGGTCGTTGGCAGGAATAGAGAGAAGGCAGCGATGGAACGAGGGAGGGAGATGTGAAGGCACAACAAGGGATGATAGATGGATAGAGAAGAGAGAAAAACAGTGTGAGGTAAACAGGCTGGACTGACAGGTGGACAGGCATGTAGTTAGTCAGCCAAACAGGAAGTATAAAGAATGTGTAATCTCTTGTGGTTCCAAGTGATTGGAGATGCCCGTCTAGTCAAATTCAATGTGATGTTAAATGGTTAGAGCAGCCGAGAAACTATACCCACATGAAAAAACAATGCTTCATGCTATGAACAGAAACAAGATCACAGTGACTACCCTAAAGTCTTTGTATTGATTTGGCAATTCAGTTAGTTTTTTAATCATTGATTTATTTCCCCACCAAGTTGTAGCCAATAAATTGAATTTAGATGTCATAAGATGTATCGGTAGACAGAGATCTCTCTCTATCTGGCTATCTATCTGGCTACACAAGACTATAGAGAATGTTGTCCATTAGGATACAGACTTGAGCAGACTCTCAGTATCACAGTATCATCTCACTCTTGACTACAAACCAGTCCATCTGCAATAACCAATGCTTGTTGAAAACATTTTGCCTGGAAAAGGCTGCTCCATGGAGCTCATATCTATACCAGGTTGGGTTGCCAAGGCAGAGTGGTTTGTCAGTCAGTGTTATAACAGTACCAAACCTTGAATAAAATGTTTATGTTACCATAGTGCTGAACCTCAAATAACATATTTAACATTAAAAAAGAAAATATATGCCAAATGATCTTTGTACATTATAGAATTATTAGGCAAGGGTGTTTACAGTTTCGCTATTAACTTCCATGCCAACTCCATAATTTTCACACTAAATAATTTTTAATATTGCAATTTATAAATATTGATCATGAACGCAATCTAAGTCCTCACTACAGTATGCAGTAGATAGCTGCCTGTGTCCATTACTCAATTTCCAATTCTGAGCAGTCGGACAGCGTGGTTCCCATCCAAAGTCAAGTCAAGTTCATTTATCACTGGGTCTAGGAGATTGAGTCCACACAGCCGTCGAGTGGCAGGAGTATGATTGAGGTTCACAAACAGTCTCATCCTCACATTGGGTGCTCCTTGTCTGGCAGATGAGCCAGTAAATATAGGATACAATATCTTTGTCAGACATCACACTGCAATGTGTGTGGACAGAGAGATGAGAAGTATTTGGGAATATAATAACAAATGTTCCATCACAGTCGTTTTAGTCATGCTAATCTCTGGGATAACAATGCCTCACTAATGAGTAATGTGACTCATCAGTGCATGGTAGCCCCTTCAATTTATTCACTTGTCTTAATCCCAGAGATGATGTTGTGCAGACTAGAGACGTGGCTTTGTTTACCACCCACATGTTCCTTTTCAGCACCAGCAGCTTTGAAAGCCTTCTGCATGGCCCACATACAGTAATTACAACAACAACAACTACTACTCTCCCTCTGGTGAACTGAATACGCAAATGGCAAATTTTGCAGAGCTTGTTAAAACATTCTTACTCAAAAGTTCAAACCATTTATCCTCCACTTCAAAGGTGAAATATTTACGTGTATTCTAATATAATGTTTTACAGGCAATCTCACCCTGCCCTGAGGAAGAGATACAGCTCTAAATTTCTCATTCTAATGTCTGATTCTACAGAGGACTGACGAGGTCCTTGGCCTAGTCCTTTTAAACACATTTAGTTGAGAGAACTATTTGAGTTACAAGTGTACTTTCTTTGACCACATTGTCTACACACCAGATGATATACTGGTCGGTACACCTAGACTCAAATTAGTCTGTCAGGGTTGCACGATACTATGCAGTATGCAAGCAATTAATACATTACGATGGAGAAATGAAAAATATTTAATCATAGACAGTATATTGTAAATGTTGGGCAGAAACAGATTCTGATGTTTGTTTTTTATAAAACTGTCAGTATTTCCTGCCATATCCATATGGTGCCCTGTATCAATAAACAATTATCAACAACAGATACTACATGATTATTGTTGTAGAATGTTGATTAAATAAATGCAAACTTAATAGTTCCTAAAAATGACGACTTAGGTAGTCAGGTAAATTTTCCCTTCTTGACATTTGAACTTTTTTGTGGAACTTCTTCAACTTCAAGTTGAAGAAGTTGAAATACTTTGTAAATTAGAACATTGATGTGTTATAGGTCACCAGGACAAGTAGTTGCTGACAAGTACAGTAAGCTATTGTATGTATATGTACAAGTATATAATTGCTCCCGCATGTCACAGTTAGTATCTAACTGGTAGCGGTGTGATGCCCCGCCGCAAACATTGCATGTAAAAGCTCTTGACTACCGTGCTGCATAGTGCTGCTAATGTGTTGTTTAACACATCAGAATGTGACACGCGCACACGTCTTATTGCTTCAGTTCTCTTAAACCATTAGCGTGTTGTTTGACCACCACTGCACAACAACTGTTGTTTATGCAGCACCCATAGAGTAATAAAATATAGAGGCTTAACTGGAGCAATAGCCCCGCCCCCTTGCCGTTCATTTCCATACAAGTTGCTCAGTGGCGTTTTGAAGCGCCCGGAAGACCGCCGGAAGTAGGGACTACTTCCGCATATTGGCACCAAAATTTGGTGAAAGAGGGTTTATATTAAGAGGCGACACTATGCAATAATGCACCGCTCTATAGTGCCGCTGACGTCATCACTCCAAGATGGCCGCAATTGCCGCTCCCGCCATCTAGTGGCGATTCCATGAACTGTAGTCAGAACATACGAACAGTAGTCTTTTAAGAGCAACAGGAAGTTACGTCATCACTCCAATATGGCCCCGGGGGCTGGTTGTTTCTATGGGACTTCAATGGAAGTCTCGCCTCTTTATATAGAATCTCTTTGATTTGATGCCCAAATGAGGAAGTGTTTCCTCCATGAACGCGCACATGAATGAATCCATGAGCTGCCTGCAGTTCACACTATAACCACTAGGGCCGACCGCTTCAACGTTGGAGAGGCTCTCTGAGGATGTGTCAGCACTGCACAGCCAAGCAGTAGCACAGATGTGCACACATACACATCAAAGGGGGCAGTGATGGCAGTATATCCAGGGACATGCACACATACACATCAAAGGGGGCAGCGATGGAGGTATATTCAGCGACATGCACACACATACACTTCAAAGGTGGCAGCGATGGCAGTATATCCAGGGACTTGCACACATACACATCAAAGGGGGGAGCGATGGCAGTATATCCAGGGATGTGCAAACCTACACATCAAAGGTGGCAGCGATGGCTGACAGGGACGTGCACACTGCACACATACACAAAGGGGGCTTCAGCCCCTGCCCCTTTACTCGTCTGTATAACAAGTACAACTGCCCTTTCCAGTAAATAATAATAATAGCCGACGTGCGGTTGCTTCTCGTCAATAAGGTGTTTTACTTGTCTGTAACCTCACCATCTACACAAACATGGAGGACATAGTATTCATTCATACAGTTTCAAGAAGCAGCATGATCAAGCACAACATGTAATTCCTTCAGGACCACTGGTCGTCCCTGGACCACCAGTTGAATACCCCGCCTGTTCTAGCAGATGAGAGTGATGGAGGTGTTAATTATATTCAGCCAGATTGATTACAGTATTGCAAGGACGGGTATATCTCCCCCTGGGCCCCTTTCCCTTATGAATCATCATGCATTATGTTTTTTTGCATTAAACATTCACAGTGTCCCCTTTGGGGCATTGAAAGTCATATGACAGCGTTTTGAATCCAACCAGCCGGAGAAAACACACAATGCTGCAGATCTCTCTCTCTCCCCCCCTCTCTCTCTCTCTCTCACACACACACACACACACACACACACACACACACACACACACACACACACACACACACACACACACACACACACACACACACACACACACACGACACGAATACAAATTAAGTGAATATCTGATGAAATAGACTGCTGAAATTTTCATTAAGCACTTAGCCTATGAGAATTGGGAAACAGGGCTCAGATATGCAAATCTTCTGTTTGAAATTCACTCGAACCCAGGCGTCAATAACTCCAATTAAAGGGGAATTCATTAACCTTAAATCATTAACATGGTGATTAGATCACATGTTGATGACAGCATCAACATGTTATTCATGGTAATGTTTTTTCTTCAGTTTTCCAGTTCGAGAAAACACACAACAGGGGGATATTTTATTATTTCCACACAACTCTAGGTATGTTAATTATTAACGCATATTAATATTAATTATTAACGACATAGTAAAATGTTGAAAATTGGCGGAATTCGCCTTTTAATTAATAGCCTAGTAAAAGTAAGATATTCCAATAGGGTTTCAGACGCCCTCTGCCGGCCAGATACACTCAAAAAGCCAGGCATCATTTTCGTTGTTAAATTACATCATACATGTATAATACAGTGGTTAGGTTCTCAAATGTCTTCAATTTAAAGACCTCCAGTTTGCCATGCATGACTCTACGACCCCTTTTTAAAATCATTTCTATCTCTGACTGGGACCCCCAAATTGTCTCAGAGTTACAGACAGACCCATAAGGGTCCATTTGGTTCCAAACTAGCTGGTGACCCCCTGGAACTCCCTCTAGGGAGACCGTTGGAGTCACCGGACCCCAATTGGGAGCCTCTGTTAAAACACACACACACACACACACACACACACACACACACACTGACACACACACACACACACACACACACACACACACACACACACACACACACACACACACACACACACACACACACGGCAAAACACTAGTTACACATCATAAACAGCAGCAACAGCAACAACAGTAGCCCTGGCATGACTCTGTATTCCGCATGTATGTACAATACATGCGGAATACAGAACAACAGCAACAACAACGACAAACAGTATTAATCTGCCCAGCAGCATTAACCTAAAGCAGTGGTTTTCAACCAGTGGTCCGGGGACCACCAGTGGTCCTTGAAAGGTTCCAGGTGGTCCCCAGGCTAAATGATGGGCAGTTGGTTAACCAGACCTAACTCTTTGAGAGCATAAACATGAAGCCATATTTATTTACACCCTCAAAGAGTTGGTTAACCAGACCTAACTCTTTGAGGTTCATCATCTGAATTAGTCTACACAACTAGAGAAATTAGCCTAGATGAAATGGTCATTTTGGCCAGTACGTTTGCCTGTTTTGTTTCCGAAATCCAGGATGTAATTGTGGATGAAAGCAAAATAAATCTTTAGTTTTGGGGTCTGTGGGGCTAAAATGTCATCAAATGGTGGTCCGCAGCTCAAATTCTGAATAAATAGTGGGCCTGCCGCCCTGGTGTCAAAAAGGTTGAAAGCCACTGACTTTAGAAATAAAGCCAAAGATGTCTTACCTGGATTGATGTAGCCTAAACATTACCTGAACAACACCAGATCCATGTTGGCTCAAATAAGAGCTATTTTAGGCATGTGTGCACCTGTTGCACACATGCCTGTCCTGTTTGTACAGTAGGCCTAACGACTAAAGTCTCTGTACTAAAGTCTCCAAAGAAGACTAAGTTTTTGCAATGTTTATGTTGTACTATTAATAGGCCTACTACAAAAGGATAAAAATGCGATTCAAAGGTGTTGCTCAAGCTGCTGCTTCACTTGCTTCAGCCAAATCGAAGTCCAAATGCATTTCTTCCTACTTCCGGGTCTAGGACTTCTCAGTAGCCATGATGGTAGATAGATAGTGATCTGCAGAGTGTTGCGAGGAGTGGAGGATCTCCATGCTAACCCTACTGTAAATGTCGAAAATGTTAATACATTTTTCAATGAATCAAACCTCACACAGCGACACGGAGCCCACGTGGACATGGTACATTTGCACCGCTCACTTCAACTTCTCACATACAGGTTTGATTGTCAAAGTGGCCCAGGCCCAGCAGTTCAGCAGTTCCGAAAGTGGGGTATTAATTCTCTTCTCTCTCTCTGAGGTCCCTGGAAATATATTCTCAAATGGGCTGATTACTTATTAGTGACAATTTGGAGGGTCCTTGACATTAAAATGTTTGGGGAAATACTGCTGTATAGTTGAGCTGCTTAAAATCGAGTTGAACTTCATTAGAGTGAGGTTTCTAACGAAGAAAGAATATTCTGAAGCTGCATTTTTCCCACAACTACCACAAGGGGTCAGTGCTGCTCTTATCAACAGGGCTGAGTTTCCCCATCAAATAAGACCAACCACACTCTGGTATCTGTATCCTATGATTCACATAAACACATACCCCATAGGCTACAGCTACAGTTTGTCTGGAATGGCATGTCAGGTATAGCCTAACACACACACACACACACACACACACACACACACACACACACACACACACACACACACACACACACACATGCACGCACGCGCGCACACACACACACACACACACACACACACACACACACACACACACACACACACACACACACACACACACACACACACACACACACACACAATTATTATTAATATTACTGCATAGATATTTGTCTGGAACTTCTATGCTGTTTTTTTTATTTCCGAGGGACAGTTCCAAACAGATTTTGTGCTGAGGGGAATATCATTCAAACTGAGACGTGCCAGACCCAATTTGCCCAGAATTTTTCCTGTGGGAGTTTGGATGGATTTTCAGGCTACTGTAAAACAACAGTAACTGGACTCATTCAGCACCAAGGACATTGCTTGGTGGTTCCGACCAATTAGCAGCAGTGCTGCTGCTAATTGGTCAGACTCAGAACCACTTCTGGTTCTGGTTCATCGTCTTGGCCTGTTAGTTGCCAGATGGGCTTCAGAGGGGGGAACAGTCCGGTGTAGTCCCTACCGCCGTAAAAACCCTGAAATGACCGTAAAATTGGCAACCCAGGGCCCCTACTGTAAATCCGGCACTGATGTACACACACACACACACACACACACACACACACACACACACACACACACACACACACACACACACACACACACACACACACACACACACACACACACACACACACCAGAAAAGTGGACACACAGGATGTGTAACCAATGAGCCCTTTGCTAAGTCCCTCCCTAATCCGGCCTTGTCCAATAGGCACGTTAGAAGTTATTAGTATATAAATATAAAGATTGTATCAGGAAAAATCTGTCTCGGTATGACTCAAAATCAACAAAAAACAAACAAACAAAAAACAAAACAAAAAACAAACATGATGCAGGAAATCTGTAAGTCCTTTCTAGAATCACTGACATAACTCCTTTGTGTTTATGGAGTCAGAAAACAGCTATATTTGTCCATCAAAAATCTTGAAAAAAAACATTTTTTTCATAAGACATTGAATGCAACTTGAGTGCCCCCCTACACTTCATCTGTACTTTGTAGACATGTCCACTAAGGGTAGTTTAAATCCTGGTGCTCGGATGAAGTTGAGTTATTGTGTTTTGTTTTATTATTTTATTTGATTTTAATATTTTTGCCTTCAGCATCCAGACAACACATCGTCTATGTTACAGTGTATGTTGCTTTACTTCCAATGGGGACAGTTGTAGGCCAAAGTTAATCTTGGCACTACACAATCTTGTTCAAGACTGTCGTAAAATAATTTGAAAGAGAAAGATATAGAGAGAGAGAGACAGGAGAGAAAATGTTCCAGCAATTACTGAATGCCAGGTCGCCTCAGAATTTGTTTTCTTCAAAATATGTATGGAATTTGATTTACTATGACACGATGGCTTATATTTATGAGTCCAACTATCCTTCTGTACGAAGAAACGTAGAGAAAGAGGGACGGCTATACTGTAACTATAGTAGTAGATCGGAGAGACTTAATGTCTTGTGATTGCTATTGGCTAGAGCATGGGAGTCTATCCCCGTTTTGCATGTGTCTGCCTTACAAGCAGCACGACTTGCCACATTCAAGCCAGGCTATACACCTAAGGTATGGATGGATGTTTGGATAGATAGATAGATAGATAGATAGATAGATAGATAGATAGATAGATAGATAGATAGATAGATAGATAGATAGATAGATAGATAGATAGATAGATAGATAGATAGATAGATAGATAGATAGATAGATAGATAGATAGATAGGGGAAATTCAATTAAAATAGTATACGGCCTAATGTATACACATTAACGATGTGCTTTCTGGTTCATTTAAAGTGGAGGAGGACTATTACTATGTACCTAAATGAAACACCAAGGCCCTCAAATTGAAAATGGGAAATAAACACCATCAATAAAGCCACACAAAATGTAATAGCTCTTTAAGGAGGTGGAGAGTGTGTGTGTGTGTGTGTGTGTGTGTGTGTGTGTGTGTGTGTGTGTGTGTGTGTGTGTGTGTGTGTGTGTGTGTGTGTGTGTGTGTGTGTGTGTGTGTGTGTGTGTGTGTGTGTGTGTGTGTGTGTGTGTGTGTGTGTGCATGTGACCCTCATTTGCCTTTATGACTGTTGGCTAATCTGATGTTGTTGCATGCAGTCATAGTTCTAGCTCCCAATGGAGCCCTGAAATACAGCAGTGTCTTTCTGATAATATTAACCAGATGCAGATCTCTTTATTCATTTCCTTTTGGTCTACGTGTTTCCCTAATGGTTTGTTTGCATTTGTTGTTTGTTGTGCATGCAGCACATGTGTATGTGCTGCTCACCCGTCTGTGTGGGTGTGATTTTCAATGTCAATGTGTTTTGTTTTCATGAATATACATGAGATCTGGGTCTGTGCATGTGATCGCACGCACGTGTGTGTGTGTGTGTGTTGTGTGTGGTGTGTGTGTGTGTGTGTGTGTGTGTGTGTGTGTGTGTTGTGTGTGTGTGTGTGTGTGTGTGTGTGTGTGTGTGTGTGTGTGTGTGTGCCACTTCATTTTTTCCGCTATGTACTGTCGCGAATGTGGAGTGGATATATAATGCCACAAGGCTGTCTCACTTGGTGAACATGTTAAACAGTGATGACAAGACTGTCAGAGAACTTGCTAGATCTTCCCTGTTTCTAGACATGAAACGGCGTAAGGTGCCACTAGCAGCAGAAGGCCAGCCAAGTTTCTTGGGGTTCAGAAGAAAGGCAAACCTGAAAATGGACTCACATGCTACTGGGTTTGGGGTGTCATCAGACTGACCTCAATGACCTGTGTGCTAGAACTGGGGTATCCCTGAGTTGGATTAAACCTGACTCGGAAATTGTAACAGTTACTGAGGACATTATTACCAACCGTTTGATCACAGTAAGGGCTACCGCCATAGATACAGAACATCTTATATCACCAGACACTGCACGCAGGTACCTTCTATCGTTACAACAGCAAAAACAACAACAACACTGGACTGGATTAAACCTACAGGGGAAGCTTGCTTGCCTCCCCGATGCAGACCACACAGTATCTCACGCAATATTCAAGAATTATGCAGTTGATGAGGAGATAGTCCGTTTTACAGTTAAAGCCAGATTACAGGTCCTTCCAACCAGACTCAACCTTTCTCTGTGGTACCCTAACAGGTTTCCTCCTCATTGTCTGCACCACGACCACACCCTGTTACAGAAACATTGTCACATATTCTTAATGGTTGCTTTGTATATAAGGGAATGTACACTGCTAGGCATGATAGAATTGTTGACCTGTTCGCTAAGGAATTGAGCTCATATATCCCGTCATCTGTCAAAATGTACAAGCACTCACGTGTTTCAACTGCCATGTTCATGTACAATAACGGAATTGACGTATTTTCGGATGTTACTGCTAACACACCGGATATTGTTGTTGTTGATGAGGACAGTAGGGAAGTGACCATTTTGGAAGTGGCCTGTACATTTGACCACAGTCTGGAAGAAGCTTTCCTTACTAAGGTGCTTAAGTACCAGCATCTAAGGGATACTATTATACAGCTTGGCTACAAATGCAAACTGCTGGTGTTTATTTTCGGAAGCCTTGGTAATGTCCACAAATCAGTGGTGAGGGGCCTGCAGATTGCAGGTGTTCCCAAACCCAGAGCTAAGGCACTGGCAAAATTCTGTTCAGTATCTGCAATAATTGGCAGTCGCCATATATGGAGAAGACGTTGCTTCCTGTACCCTTGATCTGTATCCTAGCACTTGTTGCAGAGAGAGTTTTCCAAGCTTGCACATCTACTATTGTTTGTGTTCAAGATTTCCTTGTTAAATGTGAATACAAATAAAGATGTCAAAATGTGTGTGTGTGTGTATGTGTGTGTGTGTGTGTGTGTGTGTGTGTGAGAGAGAGAGAGAGAGAGAGAGACAGAGAGAGAGAGAGAGAGAGAGAGAGAGAGAGAGAGAGACCACATGGAGTACATCCTCATGATCGTGTCTGGTACAGTATGCATAGTGTGCTCATGACTTTTACAGTATATACTGTACATAGACATACGATGCCACTTCATTTTTTCCGCTATGTACTGTATGAGTTGAGCTCCTCCTGGGGGAGCATAATTGTTATGCAACCTATACAGCATCCCCCTCATGACATCATCACCATCTAAACAACCTGCGCTCCCCTCTGACATCCCCCTCTGTGACCTGGAGGCTAATTCTACCCACTCCAGTTCAGCACTATAAGCCTCTCTGAAAATGCCGCCGGGATTGTGTGTGTGTGTGTGTGTGTGTGTGTGTGTGTGTGTGTGTGTGTGTGTGTGTGTGTGTGTGTGTGTGTGTGTGTGTGTGTGTGTGTGTGTGTGTGTGTGTGTGTGTGTGTGTGTGTGTGTGTGTGCGTGCACGTACATTAGCATGAAGCTTTCCATAATTGTAGCAGTGAGCCCCTCTAGTCAAAATGCCAAGTGCTGTATACTGTATAGTACATATGGATGCATGTGTATTTTATGTACAGTAGTGTGTTGCTGTTGGGGGAAAAAAAACTTGTATCTTCATTTCAACTTTGTTGTCTTTCTAGTACCTTGTCATACTACAGCACACAAAGGGTGCAAAAAATGGCAGAACTACAAGCTGACCACGTGTTGCATAGCATTGTGAGGTTAAGGTGAGCTATTGTTTTTTAAATAAATGTAAGTGATTTAGTCTGTCCATGGGTAAACCATTGAAAAGTATTAACAAGATCTTGTGACTATAAATTATAATTTAAATGGAAGTGACACATGTTAATAATAACAGTTTTGTACATGTTTTCACCTGGTATATGTGTGCGTGTGAGTGCGTGCATGCATGTGTCTGCCTAAACTACAGGGTAATTGATGCACTGGAATGTACAGGGATACACACAACAGTGTACAGTACACCCCGCAGTCATGAACGCACAAACAAAAGCACCAGACATAGGCTACGCACTCACTCACACGCATCACGGCACACGGCTAAAACCCTCCTCTTCCTCTTTCACATGGAGTCTTGTGTGTTCCTCATTGTTGCCTTGGCAAAGCACTTTATTACACACATTCATCATATATGCGCGTGCACGCCCCCCCCCCCCCCCCCCCCCACACACACACACGCACACACACACACACACACACACACACACACACACACACACGAAACAGCCTCTATCAACTTTATCTCGCCTCTGTATTATCACTTACACCCTCTCCATCTGAGTCTCCTTCACTCCACCCTCTGGAGAGAAAACAGAACAGAACGAGGTCAACAAAAAATGAGAGCAGAGAGAGAGAGAGAGAGAGAGAGAGAGAGAGAGAGAGAGAGAGAGAGAGAGAGAGAGAGAGAGAGAGAGAGAGACTTTGGGCATGAGTGATAAAGAGACGGATCTTAATTTTTGCTGGGCCTTGTTTTCTACATTTTGCATCATCTCTGAAATTAATCCGTTGACGAATACATCAGAGAGTAATTTACGCATATCACAGACAGCAAAAAAAATACAAATCAAGCTTAGCTGTGCACCAAGCTAAGCACTTTACTTTGTTCTTAAAGTGAGCAAATAATTGCCCTGCGCGCGCGCGCGCACACACACACAGACACACACACACACACACACACACACACACACACACACACGTGCACGCACGCATGCACTCACACGTGCATACATACATACATACATACATACATACATACATACATACATACATACATACATACATACATACATACATACATACATACATACATACATACATACATACATACATACATACATACATACATACCGGTACATGCACACACGCACATGCACACATGTAAATTATATACCTAAGCATAATTACATACCTTTAGTAAGTGTCCCAGTTATCAGCTTGTGCAGAGACACAGCAAACTTGACCAGTCCCCGTTTGCACCGCTTGGCACATCCAGCCATTCTAACTGTGGCCTGGGCTGATGAGAGGCTGAGGTAGTGGTGCCAAGCCGGGCCAGGCTGGGCCGGGCTGCAGCGGATGAGAGCAGCAGTCCTTGATATGGTGAATCCAGTTGGGTGATGTAAGCAGAAGAGAGTCTCTTTCTGGTCACTTTGGTTGGATCCCGCTGGTCTGGACTGGAGAGAACATACTGTAACTATAGGGAAACCGTACTATAGGGAAACACTGAGAGGGTCTCAGTGTGCAGTTTGAGTGAGAATGTTAAGCTATGACTGTTAAAGAGTGAGAAAAAAAGAAAGATGGAAATGGACAATATGGATAGCACTGATGTGGTTGGCTGTCTATCATCAATTAAAGTGTTGTTTTCCAGGGCAGCTTTTCATCTTGCTACAGTAGCTTATTTTATGTGAGCAGTATGAGTGGGTGGGATTGAGGCTTTTATCTTAGTTTGTTTGTTCATTTTCCCCACTTTATTCTTCAGAAAAGAAAATAATAACTATTATACCTAACTTATTTGACAAAAGAAAGGAAGAAATTGACCATAGGAGAGTAATAGATAACTTACTCTTCAAATAGATCCCGGCTCCTTATAGGGATCGCTCAGTCCAACTTTCCCAAAAAGTTCTTTCCGTCTGCAGTCTGGGAATACAGGAATGATGGCATATCTCACAGCCTCACTGTCAGTCTGTTCAATCCTCTCTCTTTCACTCTCTTCAGTTGTCCTCTATCCTTCTCAGTTCTCCCTGTCACATTCTGGCTCTTTTTTTAAGTGATGGGGAACTAATCCACTTTCAGCACTGCTGACAGTAAGCAGCTCCCTACAATGCAGGAACGGAACGCACTGCTGCACTCTCTTTCTCTCCTTTCTCTCCCTCTCAAGGCACTAACACACTCCTCCCCCAGCCAACCCCTCCCACAGACAGACCCTAACCTAACGCATGCAGACATCATCATATCCATGGACACTACTACAAAGGCACAGTAAATGTGTTTGCCAAGATGTTTTCAACGTCAAATACAAAAGGAGATGCAATATATCTAATTTTGTCCCCTCCTCATAATAAACATACTGTACTTGATCATAGTTGACTATTTTGTGTGTTATTGGTGTTTTCGAGGGCCCTACGATAGTGTATGTCCAGATTCTGGTGTGTGTAATGCAAACCTTACAAAAACACAACACAATAATTAAATGCCTTTGACAATGAATGGACAATTTTGAGGGTTTATGTAAACATAGCGTAACACAAACATCATACAAGCCATACATGATGATGTACTGTACATTTGTAAGATAAGAGCATCCCTCACTTCATGACGTTTGATGTGATGTTTTATTGCTATACCAATACCGTTGACACTGTTGTACTATTGATTATTCCCTTGACCTCTGATTGCAGTTCACTCCACACATCCCAGACAGTCTATTAGTTGTCAATCAGTTGATTTAATGTTACTTTTAGTGTTAAAGGTTGAAACGTCTCTCTGAGAATGCGGCACATTAACCCTACTATTACTACACTGCATCATTTGTTTATATTGTTTCAGTTTGTACTGTTCCTTTCTATAGTAGGCCTATTATAGATTGACTCCTAAATGTTTCCTGTGGATACCCCCCCCCCCTTTTTTTTTGTTCATGTACTGAATTGGTTCCGCATGGGTTTAACAGAGTTAGTACACTAATTTAAGTTAGTGTCAAAGTGTACTGAGCAGGTTGATGCCTTGCATGGGTTCCTCCGCCATTGGGTGAATGTAAGGCAAAATCTCTGTAAAGCACCTTACTGTAGTTCTAGTCACCCTTTACATACTGTGGATGCCTCTCCTAGTATCAGACAAGGCTACCACCTGCATAGTGTTAAAATTGTATTAAAATAACTGAAGAGAGAGGAGGTGAGAATGGTAAGACAAAAGATAGCCACAGAGATAGATGGCTATATAGGATGTGGTCATGTGGAGAGATAATCTTATAACATCCTGCTATATTTAGCCACGCATCAAATATGGCTTCCGGACCAAAGGCTAGAATATAACACGCAGAATGGCAATAACAGGGACGTTACGAGGAGGAGAAATGGAGAGGTAGATGCCAGAAGACACCATGGGGACAAATGCACAGAAAGGGAAAGGAGCAATGAAACAATAAAAATGCAAATGCTCGGGCATATAAAAGCATTGGGAAATAGAAAGAATCAATGGGAGTTAAAGAGCCCAGGGTTGGAGCGATCGCAAAAAAACAGAGACCCTAGTTAGAGGAGGGGTGTAAAACTCAATATGGTTTATATGTGGAGGAAATTGGATCAATACTTCTCAAAATCTAAGTTCTGGAGGGTCACCTTAAGAGGACGATGGGAAGAGGAAGCCTGGTAGCCAGAGCAGTGTAAAGAATTAAGTAAAATGATGCCCTCAGCAGAGTGCAAATCTCTGCCAGGAGGCATTCAGTACCTCCCTCCATGCTTCTCTCTGCCCAGCGTAGGCGCATGCAATGATAAGGTTTTGTGATTGTGTGCCGTTTGAAACAGCACAGTACAATGGGTAAAGGTAAAGGGATAGTGTATGGTACGGTAAAGGCCTGTCATTGCAAGTGCAAGACTGTCAGTAAGTACGGAGAGACCCATCTTTGGCCAGTGAACACGTGAAAATATATAGCATGTTGTCATCACTACAAAAATAGATGCTCAGTTAGTTGCACTTAGTTGCTTTGCAAGTCATACCCATGAGGATGTAAGCTATATCGATCGATATACTAACAGTCAATTGTACTTGCATGAAGCTTGTAGGGTACAAAAGATGGTGTCCAAAGCAATATCTGAAAGGTGGTGGATCATGCCTGTCATTTGAAGAGCCTGCTGTATTTCTCTATTTGTGTGCCATGTGCTGTCATTATACATTTCCAAATGGCCTGTCTTTGGCCTGTTGGACACGGGCAGACAGACACTGACTGGCCTAGTACTTCAGGAGATTAGCTGCAGACAACACACACGATTGCAAGATCTGCATGGGGCAGAGATAAACTTCTGGTATGAATAATAACAAATCACACATACGAGCAGAGAGAAGAGAAGAGAAGGGAGGGAGGACTGTGTTCAGAAGAGCTGCAGCTGTTTCGGTTATTAAGTGCGAATGTGATTACTGTGGTTTTGGGGTGGGGGATGCGTGCACTAAACATGCTTCTCCATTACAGCATCCATTGTTCATCATTAATGAGATTAGGGTTTCATGTGCGCAATGACTCGAGGACGTATTGGTGGCTAATTGCTTGTCTCTTCGCAAAATTAGAAGGCATGTTACATTTGATGTTAGATGTTTCAAGCGTGGACCAGCCTGAAGTGGTGGCGGCAACTCCTCCCACTGCTGCATGGTGGTGGGAGGAGGTGGAGGCAGCTACCTGATCAGCACCATCATGGATCGTTAACATGGAGGGGAAAAGGGAAAGGGGGGTGGGGTGGAGATTTTCAGAATGCACAATGCCAATAAAGTGCTGAGAATTCAATTGTTCGGGAAAAGGAGATTGGGATAGAAAATGCAATAAAAGAGGAGGGAGCTGGTGGGGGAGATGCAGAGTGGAAGGAAGATAAGGATTGTGTAAACAGAGGAAGGGATAGACAGTGAGATAGAGGTGTATAAAGAAGGAATACAAAGGAGGATTAAAGGTAGAAATGTGGGGGTAAGCACAGTGATCTAGGGCAGTGGTTCCCAAATGGTTTGCCAAGGCACACTGGTGTGCAATGACGCATTCACGTTCAGGTCTGCCTATAGGATTGTTTTTTTAACTAACACAAACATGTTCTATAAGTACTTTGTGCGCACTACTTATTTCCCAGGTATACAGAGGCAAATTCTACAAGCACTTAAAATAATTAACCACCTAGGGCGTACTTTAGTTTTGGGCTAATGGGCTTTAAAATTCTTATCACAGATTTTCTAAAAATAGCTTGTAAACTTGTAGATTGTCTATTTTCACTGATTTGCAAAGTTTGTATGAGTATGAGTATGGTTAAACTGCCAAATAAAAATGAGTGAGGACAACACAGGTGTTGTTTTTGCACAGATACATACGACTACCCTTTGGTGTTTTTGTGAGCACAAGAAATTTGAAATCTAATGATCTGCAGAGACCGGCAAAAAGAATGACTGGATTAGAGAAGCAGGCAAAGTGGATAAATGGACAGAAGGGAAGAAGAGAGGGGAAGAGATGGATGGGAAATAGTGATATAGGGAGAAGAAGCAGGGGGGGAAAGAAGGAGGGAGAGAGTGATGATTGCTTTAGTCGTAGACTCGTAGATCTGTCAGAATTGAATCACACACGGCCAGCTGCGAGCTCCGATAGTGTCACACCTCTAAATATAACAGGCTCCTCGATGGGGCTGATAAAGAGCCACAACAACAGGCATGGGGAAGGAAAGAGTAGAAGGAGGGATGAGCATGTGGAGCAGAATAATAAACAATGGCAAATCTGGTTACACATGTGGAGGCACAAGCAACTCATC
Source organism: Benthosema pterotum (assembly GCA_039105355.1). Taxonomy (NCBI): domain Eukaryota; kingdom Metazoa; phylum Chordata; class Actinopteri; order Myctophiformes; family Myctophidae; genus Benthosema; species Benthosema pterotum. Next base: position 16,621,557 of record CM076984.1, on the reverse strand, counting down.
ACCAACACCAGCCTTTGCACGTAATGCACACAATGTGAACTGTGTGTGTGTGTGTGTGTGTGTGTGTGTGTGTGTGTGTGTGTGTGTGTGCGTGTGTGTGTGTGTGTGCGTGTGCGCGCGTTTGTGCGTGACTCAAGACACCCATGCGTCTTTAGGACCCTCCATGCTCAGCAGGCGTCAAGGGAGTGACTGAGTGACAACGACAACATCCCACTGGGCAAATTATAGAACATACCATCCCGCCCTTTTGCACGTACGTATACCCCCTCGAGTCACCATGAAATGTCTATCAGCCTGCATGCACCACTAGACACACGCGCACGCAATCAAGCCACTTCCACTCGCTCCTGATGCCTGTGCGCACATGGCACACTTCTATAAGTAATATCCCCTGAAGTGTATATGTCTACTCTCGCACAAGGACACATATGCCTTACACTGAGCTCCAGAGGTGACTTTCGCGTCACACACAGAACGAACGTTGTCGAGTCTGGGCCCTGGGGCACAGCTGTCCCTGACATCTTGCCAAACACACACACAGATTGGTATCTGAATCTTCACCTTCTGAATGTTCTCAACATTGAAAGTCAGAATGAACTCTTCAAAGATGACTATATTTCATTTGGGTTAAATTTGGGTTAAATCCAAATTTTAAGTCCTGTGTTCGATTCCCGTTGGGGACGCTGTAGGGTGTAGGCAAACGGCTCGTGTTCTCTCCTCTGCATCATCAATGCCCATACCTGAGGTGGGGTTGGTGAAAAGGAGTTTTCATGTTCTCCCTGTATCCCCTAGGGTAGGTAGTAGGTACCCTCACAAAAAATACATACAGTAATGCTCGATAAACTGCCTCCCCCTGGCCAGCCTATGGTGCCTGATGGAGGGGGAAAAACTGGTTGGAACAACGTGTTCCTTCAGGTGAAAAGAAACAGCTTGAACTCCTTCCTCATGCATAGAAGGAGGCGTGAGGTCGGTCAGCTGCCCCCCAGGTTAGCAGAGGAAGTATAGCATGCAGGATTACATTAGATAATTGAGACTGGGTGAAAATGTTATTTGCAAAATGGTGTGATATACTGTATACCCGGTATATATTTTTAAACAAACAAAACAAATCTAAATGTGGTGCAATAACTTTGGTTTATATCACTATGGAACTCTGTAATAGAGAAGTTTGATTTTGTCAATATTAGTATCTAACCAAAGTTTGTTTATAATGAAATACAATATATACAGTAAGCATTATGTTGAGGTCAGTTAGTTCCCACTGCAAGCTGCCACAGCAGTTCTTCTCGTCTTGACAAAATCCTGATAGATTTCCCCCACCCCATGTAAATAATTCATCTGACAGATAGATATGAACCGGTATGTCCATCTCTCTCTGTCAGTATATAAATTATTTACATCGATAAACAGAAATAGTTGGATTTATTCCAGAGAAAAGATCTTACAGAGGCTTAGGAGTTCAAACCCGTCCTCCCCCAGAGTTAGTGTCGATGTGTCCCTGAGCAAGACACTTGCAGTAACCCCTAACTGCTATGTGTGTTGCTCAGTACCTTGCATGGTTTCCATTGTCATTGGTGTGTGAATCCGCAAATCTATGTAAAGCGCCTTGGATAGAGGCGATATATAAATTGCACCATTTACTAGCTAACAAAAAGGTTGCAGATCTATTCTTCTGGTGTAAAAACAGAGAATGAGATAACGTATGATTGTACAGTATGCAAAGGCTAAAAAACCCAGCATCCTTCTGGAGATGCCATGCATCTGCAGTTGGTCTCTGTGTCAAATACTCTTGTTGCACCCTTGTGCCTAAACGAATCACAAGATGGAATTCAATGAAAAAACAAAAAACAAAAAAACCCAAAAACAATCAGTAGTCAACACATGTAAGGGCAATGAATCAATAATGAACGCACAAACTCAAGACTTCAAACACAAACTCAAGACTGAGACTTCAGATGTACATTGCAATTTTCCTCTCTCGTTCTAACAAAAGCAAAGGCAAAGCCTAATCCTAGGAATTGGATTATCTATGCCTATTCCAGCTAAAACACCAGTAAGAAGTAATAGGATAGGGGGAAAACAAGTGATGTAGTAGATAAAGAAAACAATCCATTTGTTTGATCAAGCAAATGGCTGGTTGGTTGCCTGATTCCTTTGCACCTAATTATGTAATATGTGGCGAAGTTTGTGGCGAAGAACTTGGTGTAGACGGAAATCAGTGGTCCAAGTACAGAGCCAGGTACAGTTACTGTAGAGTTATAGTCCAGTGTTGTAGCTTACTTATGGTGCATTTGACAAATAAGTGGATAAAAGATTCATAGCTTGCAGAGTTCGTTCAGTCAGATATACTGGAGGGGTTAGCATGCTGCCTTAATAGTGGGTGTTTTATGAAGGTTTGCAACAACCCACATCATATGCTGATGCGGCAATCAGCACAGCTGACCAATAGGGTGGGGAATTTAAGGCTTAAGCTCACCTAAAAGACTGCATTCTTCTTTCTTCGTTGCTGCATATGGTTAATGGTTGTTGTTATGCACTGTTTGCTCCCACCGCCACCTCTGCTATTTTTTATCCCCCATGAGGGGGTTGTTATTTATCCTCATGCTCTTAATGTTTAATGATGGCTGTATAATTTGTGCTGCGCAGAGAGAAAATGTAGCAGAATTGAAGGCCAAGTTATTATTTTATGTTATTATTATATGTACACTTGTTCTCATTCTATTGTAAATATGTGTTCAATTTATCTGGACTGAAATATATCAGCTGCAAACATTTTTTTTACATGTTTGTGCAGATTACACACAAACCTTTTGGGCGGCTGTGACTGTAATAGGACAGGGTCCTGAAAATACCCCATACCTTATTAAAAGTGATTGTTTAGCTTGCTTCTTTCTAACTTTAATTATAGTGGATATAAAGAGTGGTGCAGAGAACTATCAGTGCATCGTAGGAGATAACCTTCCCTCGCTTCAGGATATACTGTTGTATAAACATCTATCCAAGGCTGAGAGTAGCATTAAGGACAGCTATTTTGTTTTAAGGCTTTTTGTGTTTTATTTTTTCCTTTTTTTTTAACTTCAAAGTGAAGCCTGCATACTGCATACTGTAAATAAGAGTTTCATTTCGGTTTTTCCTGCAATTGTGACAATAAAGTTGATTGGTTCTGTTAATAGTGTCAGTAGGCTATATACAGTACTTCATTCAATGGTTCACCAATTATGTTGTACCGGTATGGTATGTATGAAAATGTCCTCACTGTGAGTTAAACCCTGTTACCATTTTCAACTGTTTTTTTTTACGCTGGCTTCTTTGACCATGTAAATGTATGTTTTCTCATGCCAATAAAGCTGCAACATTTTCATGCAAACATGGTATGGTAGTGGAAGGTTGGTAGGCCAAGGATCCGAGAACAGTCAGAAATGTAATTTATGGCTATTTGTTTTCCTCAAACCACTCCAAAGTTCAGACAATCAGTGCAATCGACATTCTCAATAACAAACTTATACTGGCAAAAATAAGACAAATACTAGCAACACTACTTAACAAAATGCATAATAGGATGAGAACTCTCTCTAGCCAGCTATACCTTGATCGCACAAGGCCTTCCTCAGGGTCTTATCTGTCTTAATCCAGCTAACTACCTGTAGACTGTCCCTGCAGCCTCGCTTAAATAAGAGCAGATCCTACCACAGGACAGAACAATCACTTAGGCTGTGAGCACACGATAGCGGAAAAAAGTCTTTGTTTTTGAATGGCTGTGAACGAGAAATAAAAAGTGGCTGTTGCGGCAAAGTGCCACAAAGAACTGCATCCTGGGGACACACGGGCTTGCGGCAAAAATACATTGCGTCCAACGTCTCTTTCCATCCAGCACCTGTTTAAAACACGTCAGGTGACCTCAAAACGCTGCGTCCAAAGGACACAGTTCGCAGTATGGTGTGCCCAGCTTTTACACAACATTTCTTCTCAATAAATACTATAAATACATTCCAAAATAACACCTTTTACAAGAGTAACCTATCTAAGATGTGTTACAATTACACAAATATAAATCAGCATGAAAACTCAATGACAAATTCGAATTCAGAAACACCCCTCTTCTGCCTAGCACGTGGGCCCTTCCTATTCAAAGGTTCAGTGTACTAGAGACAATTGACAAACACTCAGTGAACATCTAGATTCCCACACACATTTAAAACAATGTCCTTTCATGTTATAGAAACCAGTTCCATGTACATTTGTATATAGGGCACAGGTTTCCCTGTGACAGCAAGGCTTTCACAGTCCGAGGTTTGTTGTGGTGAATCTACAGTACATTGTTACATCAATATAGCATCGACAGCGCATTTCTCTATGGAGAAAAGGAATGAGACTTTTACTTCCTGGCCCGCTGCCCGCTCCGGCTGCACACTAGTTTGTTGAGCTTCATCACTCTGTGGTGCTATAGAGTATTTAATCTGTATTTCTTTCTCTCTTGCATGCAGACCCTCCTTTTATCTCTGCATGTTCACCCCATTTATCTCTGGCAAGATTCTCTCTCTCTCTCTCTCTCTCTCTCTCGTACTACAGTGCTTCCCATGATCAGCTGGCCTATGGGGTCAGAGTAGATGAGCATGTGCATGGCATCATTAACACCCAGCATGGAAGATCATTTCCACAGAGATCATTAACTAATGTAAACAAGGACCTCCAGAGACTATTTAAAGCCACTACTACTACTGAGGGGATACGCCTATATTCACTATATTTTTGTATATGGGCATGTGGGCTTGGTGTTAATGACCTCCTTGGTGGGTTAAGATCCACAAGGGGCTTTCTGGGTCTCTCTGGCCTAAATCAGGGTCAAATTAAGCTCCCAGCTGCGCTGGTATAAAGTATATTATAGGGTTATGATATACTTTGTTGCTGTCAGAACACATTAAGTATACATCTGTATCAAGATTCTACTCTTTCAAGCTGTGCGGTGGAGGACATAACTGTACTGTAAATCCAACCATACAGAGCAGTGAAAGTAATTTATGTAATTCTCTTGTAAAGCAGGTTTGTTTGTGTTAATGCATGAGCAAAGGCAGTATGTTTGGGCAAATATTAAGGTTTTGCACATCTAATTCATAAAAACAAAAAGATAAAAAGGTGTGGCCCAGCATGTAACCCTAGACTAATTTAGGCCTTGGGGAAAACTAATTGGGGAACCCTCCTCCATGTTGTAGAGACTCGTATTTATGCCCATCTCAGACAATTTCAGTCTGCTTAGATGTTTTATATTTTTGTTTGAGTTTATTTCTGGCTTTTGATATTATAAAGCTTGTAAAAGAGCTCCCTTATTAGAACGCTTAATCTGCCGCTGTAAATAAATGAATTCTATCAACCGCTAAGTAGCAAATCCTAAATTGTTCAGCTAAATTATAGAATTGTATGTTTTAACCATAAGACAGGCAGGAAAAGGCAAAGGGATTTTTATGAGGATGACACACACTATGAATAGAGGGATAAACATTGTTGTTTTATCTGTTTGTCTTCTCGATCCTGTCTTCCCTTCACACACTACGAGCACCCCCCCCCCCCCCCCCCCCCCCACACACACACACTGCTATAAGCTGTGGGGATGACAGTCTCAGAATAAATGGACCAGAGATCAGGATGCCGGGCAGGTGATTATTAAGCTACACTCTAGGTCCCAGGACCCTCGGCTCTCAGGGTCCCTTCTGCGAAACTGGATCGTGCTGTACTGGTTTTGAGACCCTTCATTGGTCGTTGATGAGATTGTGTTAATTTAAGTATACAATATGATTAAAAAGTGAAAAAATTCCCCATAAAGGCACATCCATGCTATGAGCCCAAAAACTATAGGCCCAGAGTTAGTACACAGGCCTAGGTCTTTCTTAGAATGAGAAAAAGCAGTAACATTTATCTTCTGGCCTGCCAGGCCGAAGGCCATGCAGACACATACTGTAGGCCTATTGTTTTTGCACCTGAGTGCGTGTGTTTGTGACTGGCCAACTAATCTCGCCAACTGCTGCACACTACACATTTTTCACACAGATTTTTACATTGTGTGCCTCACTAATGCACTATCCTTCAGTACCTCCATATTTAATCACATATTGTGGAGGCGCTACAAAAGACAGACAAAAGCAATTTTATATAGGCTAAGCACCACAAATGCAACAAATGTCCTGTTTCTGCCTCAGCACATTACATTTTCTATGTTATATTTGATTTATGTGACAAATAAATTTAAATGAAATACGTGCCAAACAGGTTTCTTTATACTGATAACTTAAATATGCTTGCATTGATACCACAGATGATGAGCAGAATGTTTACGGTATCTACTGCATCTGTAGGGCAGCATAATTTTGTCCCACCTCAGAGGACCCAGGACCCAGTAAACAAGTCTTATTTATACTAGATCAGGAGGAGGTCTCCTCCTCCAGCCCGTGTCATCAGTTTCGCCAGGTTGGCAAAAGGGCTTTTTCTGTGTAGAGTTAGCATGTCCTGCCCCCATAAAGACATGCATTAATCCTGGTCTCTAAAATTCCTCCACCAAGGATGTTAGAAAGAGGATAAAGGATGCGAAGACCCCTAAGGTGGAGTACATGGAAGGAATTAAAGGAAGAGAGAGTAGAGCCCTGGATCACAATAGGTAATTGGCACTGGTTGGAAAAAAAAGGTTACAAAATCTGGGAATAAAAGAAATTAACTAATCATGCCAATTGAAATTTGTTCCAAACAGTTTGATCAACCCACCATGGACTGATTCCAGTATTTGTGCTCACTCTTCTCGTGCAGTAACAAGTGCTTTTTTCAATCAATCAATCAATCCCAAATACTGTAATGAAAACACCAATTAGATTAGAATTTAGTTCCAAGAACAGCAGTACTGTAAATAACTTGGGGCTACAGAGTATTTGCTTCCACCTAGTGTTGACAAATAGGAAGTGTAGTAGGACGTTGAAGTGTTCACTCAGTTTCAACTTCAACATTTTTTAAGCAGGAAGTTATAGTAGTGGGGTGGAGATACATTCATACAGCATGCTGTACCACACTGACTTAAACGCTTTTCCAGATTCATATCCACATTGACTGAATCAGAACAGACTTTACACGTGCTTTCAAAATCATTGGCATACCGTACATGAACACGCATGAACACCAGCAGATACTATATAAACATTTATTCTCTGTACAGTCAATATCATCATCATAATTATAGAAAAATACCTTTCCTTACAACATAGTCACTTCCCACCCAAACATAAAATGCAACATAAGATGAACATTTTATGAACCTCATATGAAAAACAAAAAAAAACATACTGCATGTCATTTCCGTTGAGATAAACATCGTTTAAAAAGACAGATATGCTGTTCTGATCCCGTATACACCATTGGCATATATCATATTTGAATAATATTCCCTAGAAAAAATATCTGTGACTATCATATTTTCATCTTCCTCTTTCCATTTACTAGACCTCAATAGAAACTGTGTGCAAAATTCTGAATTCTGAATTAAAACAAAATCTGGCTTGATATACAGCAATAATATCGAGTTGTGAGAAAATTAAACAAAACAATCTTTGGGATGATATTTGGCTTGATGTCTGGAAATCAAGTTAATATGTCCTTTGGGTACAGTAATGTCCCCCAGTGGTCTACACTAAGTTCCTCCTTTTTTCCTTCTACAACAAATCTCTTCACTGAACAACAGCTCATCTACAAGCCCATAATGCATTGCAACATAATAACATTGTGGGCTGTAACTTCTGCTATTTCCACTGAATGTTTGCTCCACAATAGCGACGTTGGGATCTCGCCATGTAACACAGAACGGCACTTGTTCAGAAATGTTCATCGTAGGCAGCTTCTAATGACATTATTGATCTTGGCCTCATAAATCTTTGTGGGTAAAAACACATTAACAGTTTTTTTCTGGGCTTGCACCTGATTCCACTACTTCTGATTGGCAGCCACTCTGGCCATTCACCTGGTAATATCTGATTGGCAGTTACAGTGTCTTATCCGCTCTGTCAGGAAGTGAAAGTGAAACAGGGAGTTCTTCCAAATAGGCAATGGGCGCCAGTCCTCTCCTGCCATTGACCTTGAAAACACAAAAATATCAATCAATTATTCAAATACCTTAAGGCCTCGGCTGTCCCGTTCTTCAGATCACATGATATGCAGGATTCTAAAATCACATAAATGGTGCATTTATACTGTATAGTGCCTTTATCCAAAGCACTTAGATTGTACAATACATTCATCGCCCGGTGGTGGGGAAAACCATGCAAGGCAACAACCTGCACATCAGAGCAATGTCTTGCTCAAGGGCACTTCGACACCACTCTGGGGGAGCCCAGGATTGAACTGGGAACCTTCTGGTTCCCAGGCGTCTGCTCTACCCCTGAGCCACTGCAGTTCCTATGCTATATATATAAATACTCTTCCCCCTGGCAATGTCCTTGACGGTGGAATTCATTGGCTAACCTGAGCCTCGCAGAAACCATCATGGCGAGGGTTGCCTAGCAGCGTGACGGTGTCCCCCTCTCGTAGGGCCAGCTCTCTGCTCGGATGGAGGTTAGGGCTGTCCCTCAGAGGGCTGTAGCTATAGATGGCCATGCACTAAAGGACACACACACACACACACACACACACACACACACACACACACACACACACACACACACACACACACACACACACACACACACACACACACACACACACACACACACACACACACACACACACACACACACACACACACACACACAGGACACATGGAACACAGAGGACATCAAATCCACTGTTTTTTAATACTTTGCCGAATATTATTTCATCAAGTATTAAAGGAACTACAACATGCTTGATACTTGATATTTCGGTTTGTACTCTCATTGCAAGTAAATGATCACTCTTCATTTTGGCAATTTAGCAAATCAATTTATCTTTGAGTCATAATACTGATGCCAGACAAACCCACGCTTGTTTCCATTCCATACCAGCTTGGAATACAAACGATGGCAGAAACCTACCGTTTTTGTTTCAGCCGTTGGTGGTTTTGAAAGTGAAGAGTTGCTCAAACTCTACAAAGAGATGGACAGAATGACATGACCACACTGGCAGGTCACATAAGCAGGCAGTAATAATCTGATAGAAGTTGAACATACAGTATACGTACATGTTGAGTAAGGCCACTGTGTCTGTGTAAAGGGGGAGGGTTATGGTCAGGAGACGCAGAAAGAGTAGAGTGCTCTTCCCTGAAGGACTCAGTTCTGTCAGGCTGCGACCCAACGGGCCGATGAGGAGACGGCCCTCTCCTGAGGGAGTCAGTTCTGTCAGGCTGTGAGTCACTGGGGCGATGAGGAGACTGGTCTTTCCTGAAGGACTCAGTTGTGTCAGGCTGCGTCCCAACGGGCCGATGAGGAGACGGCTCTCTCCTGAGGGAGTCAGTTCTGTCAGGCTGTGAGTCAATGGGCCGATGAGGAGACTGCTCTCTCAAGAAGGAGTCGCTTCTCTCAGGGCGACTGTAAACGATGTGGACCTGATTAGAGCCCAGACCGTTAGAGCCCAACGTCTGAACACTGATGCGGATTGGGACACTTGAGTCCATATTCTCCAGAATACACTGAGGGAGAGAGGAACGCGTGCACGCACACACACACACACACACACACACACACACACACACACACACACACACACACACACACACACACACACACACACACACACACACACACACACACACACACACACACACAGTTGTTATTGTGCCGTTTGTGTTTTGAGAGGAAAATATGTGGTTTAGGTTTAGCTGCCATGCATCATGCATTACCTTGGTACACGCTGAACTCATCACAGACTTGTGGAAGTCTCCATCCACATACACCTTTAGATGGTAAAAGAAACAAAACAACAACAAAAACAAAACAATGAGACCAACTCCACACATACAGCAGTGGTCCTGTAAAAGTCCAGTGAATGGCTTCTCACCCTGTATCCGTACACAAATGTCCCATTGCTGCAGCCCAGCTCATCCAGTGGCGGCCTCTCCCAGCCAATCATGAGGCTGCTCTGGCCCACATGTCTGATCACCTCAACGGATCCCACCTCTGCTGGAGCCTCTGGAGGTGGACAACAACAACCACAACAACGATGAGTAATTGAAGAAATAAGACACAGAGACAGTCATTATTCTAGAGGGTTACCGGTATGCTTACATGATAGCATGGGAAGAAGTACCTTACACACACAGATACAGATCAGTGGTGAGGTAGTTCTGCCAACAAGGGTTGATACCCTAACTACAGAAGCTGCTACAATTAGAAACCGAACCATAACAGATAGGCTGTAACAAAAACTAGCTATCAGGTCTGGAGACAGACATCCAATTAGAGGCTTTGTAATCGAAGTTAATCACATGTCCAAGCGCATGAGAGAGAGCCTGAGAAGCAAGGTTCTTTTCAATTGATTGACTCAAGTTCCAATCGGCAGTGATGGATTGGAAGCATGACACACACACACACACACACACACTCCCACACACTATGAGAGAGCTGTTCTGGATTCCAAAGGAAAGGAATTTAGAAGCAAGCACACTGTGCAAGTAGAGCTAACAGATAAAAAGATTAAAGCTAAAACATTTATTGCCATTGATTTGGATAGTCATTAGTCATAATTATGTATTGCCTCTGGGCGAGGGAGAGAGAGAGAGACAGAAACAGAGAGAGAGACAGAGAGAGAGAGAGAGAGAGAGAGAGAGAGAGAGAGAGAGAGAGAGTCTTGCCATAGATAAATGGGGTGAACAAGTACAGATAAAAGAGCGAATAGAAGATAGGAACACAGTCATTGCTGACCAAAAAACATTCTAAAGGTGGATGTAGCTCCTGGTGTGTGTTTTGTGCGTCTATAATTGTAAAATGTAGCTACCATAGTAAACAAGTGTAAGTTTTATTGGTTTGTCTACTCAGTTATCACTTTGGATTTACCGGTAGCTGTGCTTGTGCGAGTGCTTGTGTGTGTGTGCGTGTATGTACTTCTGTACCTGGTTTTGGTCTTTCTGTTTTGGTTTTATTATCTGGAGGCAGGGTAGAGTTCCTGACGACAGGCTTGCCCAATCTTCCAGGAGACGGAGGGGCAGATTTACTGCAGGATGTTGGTGATGCAAGACCAGCCAAGACTTGGGCCATACTGTCCAGATCGCCAGTAATGGCGGTGATAGATTCTGCCATTCTAGAAAGGTTAGCCGTGGGGGCAGTTGGTATGCACGGGGCAGTGGTATTAGAATTAGTAACAGTACAGACAGACACAGCAGGAACAGTGGCTGCAGAACTGACGGCATTAGCTGAGGTAGATGACCTGGGAGTCATAGTGGTAGAGACTGGATGCTGAGCTGTATCTGATGTGGGGATAGAAGTGCATTTCCGAGTCTGTTTGGAGGATATTGGTGTACTGGTGGCAGTAACTATCTGGACACTTTCACTTGAGGTGGACCTACTAGGTCCTGTATGACTGACAGTATTCGAGTAGTTAGAAAAAGCTGTAGTTGTTGTGGCAGTGCCTGCTGACGCTGCTTTTGTATGTGTCAGCTTACTAGGATTGAGTGCAACATTTGCAGACCTAGAGGCAACTGCAGTGAAAAGGGTTGCAGACATGGCAGCTTTTATAGGTTTAGTTGATGATGTTGCTAATGTTACTGTTGTTTGCGTGGTTTGGCCAGGGGCAACGGTGACTGGAATAGACGTGGAAGCGCTGACAGGGAGGTTCTTAGTCTGAGAGCTTGGGGTCAGGTCTCCTGTGGACGAATGTGAGAAGGCTTTCTTAGGGTGCTGTCTTCTCCCTCTGTCACCTACTTGGATGTCTTCTGACTTCCTTCTCGCTGGAGCCTTGAAAGATATTACATATACAATGCGTGCATTAGATATAAAATATACTACACCTGTGTGTACGTATCCATAACAGAGAATGTCTGAAGATGAACGACTACAAAAGAATAAAATGAAATCGCTATTCGTCTCTGGCAGACCAAAGTCACTCCAGTACATTCAATGTGTGTGTGCGTGCGTGCGTATGTGTGAGTGTGTCTGGATGTGTGTGTGTGTACGCAAGTTGCTGTGATAGCAGCAAAATATGTTGTATGTTTGTTATTACTCCTACAGATTTGGTCTTAACATTATGCACATTGGTGCATATTATCTCTATAGAAAAGTCATCAAGATGAACCTGTCCAACATTTCATATTTCCCTAAGATCGCCTTATTGTTTGTTTGTATGCACTCTGCCTGCATGTTTACCTGATAACTGCTGGAGAGAGTCTTCTGCAGTTCATGATGTAAGCTGATGATCTTCTCAGGACTACTCAGTCTTCTGCCCTGACTGAAACCTCTGTCTGGGACAAGGGCAGCACATCTCAGGTAGTTCCTCCCTCTGCCTTCTGAACCACTGGCTGGAACGGAGCTGGACTCCCCTTTTATGTCAACATGGTATAGTCCGGTAAGCCGTTCTGGAGAAGTAGGTGTTTGGACTGGTCCACCAGGAGACTGGGGCATCTGTCATTCAATGGAGGCGAGGCTACATCAATTTCACTATAAACTATACAATAAGTCAAAACTCTACTAGAACATAATGGGCTAAACTGAAAAAAGCAAAAACCAAGAATGGCGAAACATTTTGGGACCAGGGCCAGGCCCCTTTTTAAAAATGTTGGGACCCTTTTCTAAAACCGTCGTGACCGTTCCTAATGTGGTCACGATTTTTTCACAATGGTTGCTACCTACCTTCATTATAACTATCCTGTTCTACAGCAGATTTGAATCCTGGCAAGGGCTGACATTTGTATCGCTGAGCCAATAGAGCCTGCACTTACAAACCAGTAACAGGATCGTGTCAAAGATCGTGTCCAAACTAAACAGGGTCTAAGGTTGGTATAAGGTTGTGTATAGGTTATACTGTGTTAATTAACATACTTTGACAAAAGGAGAGATCACACAGCTTGTAGCCAATTAGCAACCAAATGCCTTCTCCAGAGCACCGTGACTATGAGCTGTACAACCTTTGTGCTCCTCCCCACTAATGGTGTGCACTCCTACCTCTTTGTTCATTTAACATACTCTACCTGCATTATGTGGCATTCTGCAGGCATACTCTTTTTCACTGCAGGAACAGCAGGTGAAGGTGGCGTCTGCACGTTGGCACGCTCAGACACTGCTGAAGTTGGCACAGGTGAATTGGCTTGGTTTTTCACTTGTTTTTTCACTCCAGCGGTTGGTGTAACTTCACTGATATTGTCCTGATGCTTTGCAGGGTTTCCAGTGGTGAATAGGCTAGCATGTTCTCCTTCAGTGCATTCAAGGTGTTTTATACCAGATCCAGGAGTGAGTCCATTTAGATATTCGTGGTCTCTTGCGCCAGGTGTGAAATCGGTGTTACAGTTTGGATCAATTGTGAACCAACTGTCGTAGTTGTATTCGGACCGTGGAATAAACCCATTTGTGTAGCCCTGGAACTTTACATCTGGGGTGAATGCTGCAGTATAGTCATGTTTTTTCACATTAGGTGTAGATGCAGTATTGTAGTCCTGGACTCGGACATCGGGTAGGAATGCATTGCTGTATTCCTGGACCTTTACATCAGGTATGAATGCAGTAGTGCAGTCCTGCATCTTTACATTAGATGCAAATGCAGACGTGAAGTCCTTGACTTTTACATTGGGTATGAATGTATTATTGTATTCCTGGACCTTTACATCAGGTATGAATGCAGTAGTGCAGTCCTGCATCGTTGCATTAGATGCAAATGCAGACGTGAAGTCCTTGACCTTTACATCAGGTATGAATGCAGTAGTGTAGTCCTGCAGCGCTGTGTCACACAGCAGGTGTTCTGCCTGCTGTGTGAGAGTGAAGTCTGCACATCCACTCCTGTTCATGGCTCTCATCATCTGGACCAGTAAACTGTTCCTCTCCTGACACTTCACCACCAGACACGACAGCTTAGCCTGTGTTATATTGGAATATACAGTATACTGTGTATTAAAACCGGTATGGTACATATACATTTCATCCTGACATCGTAGATTCTACAAATCGTTCGCTTTGACGTTCGATTTGTGCTGCATTCTCACATTCACTCTGTGGTGCGCTACGAGCTGTGAACGCATGCTATTTTTCAATCAAAGTTAAATCACCACAAGTACAGTACAGAATAGTTTAAAAAAAAGTATGGTACGGTTTTCACTTTCCCAGGGTTGAACAACGTGTGAGTGTCATTAGCTGGTATATTAGCTAATAAAGCAAATGAAAATGCCATGTTTAAAATCGTATGAGTCATTCAATGTACCTTTAAAGGAGCTATATCCAGATCTGTCTGGCTCTTCTTTTTCAAGAGAACGTCATACTATTAAATACAAAGAAACAGATACGGTATGTGAATATGTGAACTGTCGAATAGCCCAAGCTTGTAGGAATTGTTTGACTACAACAGACTACAAAATGGCAGCTGGTTGCCTACTTTAGATCTTATGTCGCCATAGCGTGACCTGAGGGTGGCGAGAGTAGCACTCAAATCCTCCTTGTTCCCCAAGTCTCTTCTCAGGGATGTGTACTCTGAGTTCAGCTCCTCTAGAGCCACAGTCTGTGGGTTCAGATAAATACAAAACATACATCTTAAAATACTACAAGCAGGCATTCATTCAACAGCAACGACACAGCCACAACTCCGAAACAAAAATGGCTACCTTGGCTTTGAGTTGAGCCTGAAGGATATTGAATTGCTCCTCTATCTGGGTCTTCAGTGCCAGAGCATCAGCCTTTTCTCTGGTCAGGCCTGCCAGTCTGCTATGTAGCTCCTTCACCTAAACCAGAACAGTTAAGTACATTAATTAACCATCCACAAAATAATTACTGAGGTTTGAATACCAGTGTTGCTTTCCCTTATCTCTTTATGATCTATTTTCTCTTTATCACTTTATGAATACCTCACTTCCTTGTACCACAGCCAGTGGACACAAAAAAAGTAGCAAAAACAGCAGTTCTACAAGGTCAACACAAATTTCTACAAGGAACTTTTAGATTTTAATCCTGAATAGTAATTTTAGATCTGGACAGCAATAATATAGATGACGTAAGTGTTCTGTGCATTGAAGATGTTAACATGTTCAACACATGACATATCATGTTATATAAAAAATACAGTATCACATTTCCCAGTTCCTAACTCTGAAATGAGGATTAACAACTATTTTACAGGCCTCTCGTGAGAGAAATCAAATATTCGCCGGTCAGCAAAAAGGTGGAAACCTCACTAAAGGCACATACGAACTAGATGCCTTCCTTGGAGCTACTGAAAATAAAAGGTAAAAAAGCAAAGCACATGTGGTTGGATGCAAAAGAACGTAGTGGTGCAATGGCAAATTCACAGGACAAACTTTTTGATAAATGTACCTGTGCTGTCAAGCTGTCATTTTCCTTCCTCGCTTCTTCCATCTCATTGCTTAAATCTGTCAACCTCATCACTTCATTGGCTGTGTGATCTGCCCTCTTCTCTGCCTCCACCCTCATAGCTTCAGACTGACACAGTTTGCTGTTCAGTTTCTGGATCTGCATGCATACAGAAACAATGGTATTCATAATGTCGTAAATACTGAACTACAGAAGTCATTTCAACAGCAAACAGCTCTGTATAATACTGTGAGTGTACGGATGCTCACCTCTAACTGGCTCTGGTCCAGTTCTTGACGCAACATGGTGAGTTGCACCCCCAAGGCTTCGACCTCCGTCATCAGAGCTGTTTGCTCCTGTTTTCCACACTCTTCCACAGCCTTCGTCTCCATGCCAGCATGGTTGAGACCAGAAGGATCTTGTCTCCGACTCCAGTCCGCTGCAGCATCAACAGTCTGTAGCTCCTCCTCTCTGAGACTCAGTAGTGACAGTCTAATCTGGTGCTCCTCTTTTTTCAAACCAGCTATGGAACGTTCAATCTCATCTTTCTGTTCCTTCAAAGTGCAAATTGACTGTGACAGCTTGTCTACCTCTTCTCTGTATTGTTCTTGATCTCTGTTCCCCTTTAGACCGTGGAATGAATCCATTATGTCCTCGCTTTCCTGTTTTAAGTCACACACCTCCTGGCTTAAGCGGTCCTTCTCCTTGTGTAAAATTTGTAGCATTTGGGTGATTTGGTCTCTTTCTTCCTTTTCACTGCAAAGAGATCCTGACACCTTTTCTCTTTCATCTCTAAGGTGAGACAGTGACACAATTAGCTGCTCTTTTTCATCCTTCAGTCCACTCATGGACCGTATGAACTGGTCTCTCTCATCTTTAAGCCCACAGACCGTCCTACTTAGCTGCTCTCTGTCTTGTCTGAGACCAGATAGAGACTGACTGATGCCGTCTCTCTCCTCCTTCAGTCCCCAAACAGCCCGAGTTAGCTGTTGTTTCTCCTCGGTTTGAGTTTGGATTGACAGGGAAACCTCTCTCTGTTCCTCCCTCAGGGACCGCACAGAACCCATCAACTCCTCCTGTTCCTTTTCCAGGATCTGTAGTGAACCGACCAGCGGTTCAATCCCATCAGACATCGGACTAACTTGTGTCTTGCCTCGTAGGCTATGGCTTGTTGTGACATCATGGTCATCGTCTTGAGAGCCAAATGCTGAATCTGAAAAATGGTGTGCTTGTGAACAGGATATGGACTCTGTTATATCTTCGCTATCTAACACACTGTCCACTAAAGCGTCCACAATTCCTTCTAAATTATTCTTCTC
Organism: Benthosema pterotum; assembly: GCA_039105355.1. Taxonomy (NCBI): domain Eukaryota; kingdom Metazoa; phylum Chordata; class Actinopteri; order Myctophiformes; family Myctophidae; genus Benthosema; species Benthosema pterotum. The sequence goes on along the minus strand of CM076984.1, from coordinate 16,604,798 downwards.
ACCGCCACCAAATCCTACGTTTGGAGAAATGTGGCCATTTTGCAAATGGACACCATTGGGTATGTGGTGGCACGGTGGTGGTTCTTCTAGAACCTGCACACTCTCCGCCAGCCTCTGCTGCAGCTCCATGATGGTGTTGAGATCGTCCTCCGTCTTCCTGGTTAGCTCTGTGATCAGACAGGCTTGCTCCTGGTTCTCTTGCCTGAGCCTGGTTCCAACTGCCTCTAGCCCAGACATCTGCTGCCTCAGCTGGGCTAGATCCTTCACGTTGTCTGCCTCCTGGAGCCTCATGTGGACCAACAGCTCCTGGATGCGCTCTGCCAAGGCCCGGTTCTCCTTGTTCAGAGCCTTGGCGAGGTCATCCTCGGCCAGGGTGAGAATGGAGTCCTCTTGGGAGGACGAACATGAGAGGTGGGCAGCACCATTCTGAGTTGTCGTGTTCTGCGTCGGCACCCCGTAAATCTAGAGCAGATAGATGAAAGTAGGAATAGATCAGTGAAGTTGTTTTGGTTTAAAGGCATGTGAAATTGTCTACGTATACTCCGAGTACATGTCCTGGGGACATCTAAATAAAACATTTAACCCACTAAAACTGGGAATGCATCTTTATTTTAGATTTAAGCATAGATTATTCAACAACATATGGTATACAAGAGCACAGCGGGTCGCTTCATGCTATGTTGCAGGCATGTACATCTGCTATTTTTGAACATTTTTGGATAAAAAAGGTTGAAAACTACCTGGCAGATGCTGGTGGAGCTTTTACCGCTCTGCCAACATTTTTTTTATTTTTGTAGGTAGCTACTGCCAGCGATTTTCACACAGAAGTCATATTTCAAATTTCGGTCTAGGGGTACAAATGTGAACCAAATGGACCCTAGCGGGTCCATTTGGTTCCATTTGTACCCTCTCAGGAAAAAGGGGTCTGAAAGAAAAATTATTAACATGGTGAAATACATGGTGAAATACATCTTGATGAGGTCATCAGATGTATTTCACCATGTTAATGATTTTTTCAGATCTCCATTTTTAGGTAATACAGAATTGGGAGAACTTTTTTTCATGTCCACACAACATCTCTAAGGTTTATTAATGACATACTGTATTAAAATGTTGAAAATGAGTTCCCCTTTAAAAACGCCAAGTCAAACCCTACCTTTTCCTCCGAAGGCTCTGCTTCCATTTCCTCTTCCCGTTCCCTGAGTTGTAACTTGAGTTGGCAGTTCTCCTGCGTCAGCGTCTGCAGCTGCTCCTGGGCGCGCTGCAGGGAGGCCTCCAGGTGCCTGCGCTGCTCTCTGAGGGCCTCCACGTCCTCCCCCAGCCCCAGGCTGAGGTAGGCGGCCCTCAGGGCGTCCGACTCCTCGCTGGGGCAGATCTCCTCCAGGTTCAGGGACCCTCTGGAGCACCAGGTCCCCACCTCCACCGCGTCCGTGGTCAGGGAGAGCGAGCGCAGGCTGAGCTGCTGTTTGGAGGAGTTGAGGTGGGAGGAGAGATTCACAACATCTGGTTTGGCCTGTGTGTGTGTGTGTGTGTGTGTGTGTGTGTGTGTGTGTGTGTGTGTGTGTGTGTGTGTGTGTGTGTGTGTGTGTGTGTGTGTGTGTGTGTAGCTTTGTAGGCATGTGGTTAATTATGTATACAGCATACAGTATATGTATGCATAATGCAACACACATGTGTATGTTGCAGAGGTGTGTGTGTGTGTGTGTGTGTGTGTGTGTGTGTGTGTGTGTGTGTGTGTGTGTGTGTGTGTGTGTGTGTGTGTGTGTGTGTGTGTGTGTGTGTGTGTGTGTGTGCATTAACACTTTTTCATAATATTTAAATCTACAAAATAAGGGAAGTTCTATATAAGCCTCTAGGAGGCTTCTAAACTTCTCCTGCTACGTATGTATTTTTTCTCTTTATGTGTTCATAAATAAAACTGGGGAAAGAAATGTATTTATTACGGAAAAAAAATGTTTCATTGATTTAGTAGAAGAGATGAGATTAGATGTTGTGTTAGTTGTTTGCTGGCGGTGAACAGATGGGCATGTTTATTTATTCAGGGGAGAGTTGGACCATTAATATATGCAGTAATATTTGTTTGTTAGAAATGTAAGAAAAAAAGCAATAATCTCAATTATGCATTAATTTCAATCTGTTCTGACGTACCTTTCCAGAGCTATTTGCCAAACAGGGTCTCACGGCTGAGCCATTAGAGAGTGGACAGGACCCAGGGGCTGGACTGGTACTGGTGGGCACTGGGGAGCTGGGCCCGGGGCTTGGAAACGCAGACCCAGCGATGGTGGACGTCTGACTGGGCGTCTGGCCGGACGCCTCCATCTCCTGCTGGAGCCTCTGGTTCTCCTCTCTCAGCTCCTCCACCTCCTCCATCAGAGAGCTCTCAGACAGCTTCAGCCGGTAGATCTCGGCCTTCATCCCCTCCAGCTTACAGCCCAGGAAGTGGCCGTTCTCCTGGGCTTCCTGGAGCTGCTCCGTCAGCTCCCTCCTCTCCGCCACGCCTTGCTCCTCTCTCTCCAGCAGCACCCTGAGGTCCTCCTGCAGGCTGAGGATGAAACCCTGGAGCCTGACCTCGTTCGAATCCCCTCCTTCCATCCCGCCGACTCGTTGGTACCCGGGCGCCTGCTTCCTCCTCCTCCTCCTCCTCTCTTCCTCCTCTTTCTTCTTCTTCTCCTCCCCTTCCTCCTCTCCCTCCCCTTCTCCTCTCAGACATGGAAGTCTTTCCAGCTCCCCGTCATGCGTGGTGGAACCGGCGGTGATGCTCACCGCGCTGATGTTTGCGATGTTGGTGGCAGCGGTCACCGTCATGTCCAGCAGCTGTTTCTCCAGGGTGTGGACGCGGCACTGCAGGCTCTGCTCCCGATCTCTGGCCAGGCCGAGTTTGTGCAGGAGCTGCGTCTTGAAGTTCTCAAAGTACTGCGACTGGCGGCCCATCTCCTCCTCCTTGATCCTCAGCTGGTTCTGACTGCGCTGGAGGCGATCCCTCCACATGCGCTCTAGACGCTCCTTCTCCAGAGTCTGTGGGAGGAATGGAGGGCAGAGAAAAGAAGAGAGAATGGGAGTGAGACAACAGTAAGCAGTGGAAGAGGCAAGCGAAACAAAGGTTTTGCTACAATACTTAAATTTACAAGACAAATTTGCGCATTCAATTTCACCCCCACCAGCACTGGTACAGAACAGACAGAATGTGTATGTACTGTATAAAATTTGCATTACAATGTCCATTCAATCAATATAATAATATCAAGGAAGTAGCAGACCCATCTCATGAATGGTAAATGGAGTATTTATTTATCGCCTTTATCCAAAGCAAAACAGTGCATAACCCGTTCACACACTGATGACGGCGGACACCATGCAAGGCTCAACCAGCACATCGGGAGCAATTTGGGGTAAGGGGTTTTACCCAGGGACACTTCCGACATGTAGACAGAAGGAGGAGGCGTGGGATTCATTCAAACCCCTCAGCTCTATTCCTGAGCCACAGTTGCCCCATGCGGTATGTATAGACAGATACCGTACATCTGAATGTCCAATTCATGTATTAGTCTGAGCTAACCTGAAAGCATTTTGGCCTAGAGAGGCAGGACCGACTCGGATTGAAGGTAGACCTGATTGGACCTCACCAATCTGTCAGTCAACCCAGGCCCCTCCTCTCCTCTTCAGTGCTGCACTACGTCACATCATTTGGAGCGATGCCCACCCAGAAGGGTACACTCCCCCTTCTAAGCCTCCTTAGCCAATGATTTAGCCAATGATCTTCATGGATGAAGATGAAAGCCTGGGTGCTGAGGCTACTCAAGTATAAATAACCTGAAAATGAATGAATGAACAAACTAAAGAAAGACTCACCATGGTCCGGACCTCGTCCCTGAGGGTGTGTAGCTTCTGGTCCTGCCTCTGGGTGTGCTGGACGCTCGGCCAGCAGTCGCGCGAGGCAGCGGCAAGTTGGCTGAACTGATGAAGCAGATTCCTCTCCGACTGCTCCAGTTCTGTGATCCTACCACCAACCACAGCAGCACATGATACAAACAAGTACTCACATTACCATAGATGACTTAGCTTTAGCACAGCACAGAGCAACTCGTTCATACTGGATCCGCATGTAGCGCTCAGCCAAACGTACACCTACTGTAAATTCACAATTACTTACTTTTTGCTATTTGAGCGCCAAATCGTATCGCTTTGCATTCCGGTGACGGAGGGAAGTCAAGTCATATCCAGGAATTAAATTTGTGGAATAAATGTGAGCACCGGCGTGTGCTGGTGTGTCAGCGTGCAGTGTGTGACATGTGATATCACCTTGGCCATATGCGAGTCTGTGGGACAGACGTACTGTAGGTGTGTGTGTGTGTGTGTGTGTGTGTGTGTGTCAGCAGTGGGCCTGTCATGGGATCCCCCCTCCCCCAGTCTCTCACCTGTTCCTCAGGTAGCTGCTGTCAGACTGGCTGACCGATGTAGCACTCTGCTCCAGAGCCTTCACCCTGTCACTCAGAACCTGCAGGTCCAATGGCGGATCGGCAGCCGGCGTGTCTGTCGCCACGTCGTCTGGCGGAGGCACGCCGTGGTCCTCCATTGGTCAGCCCAGTTACACCTGGAGCATGTGAGCAGTGGGAAAGAAAGTAGAGTATGTCAATTACAAAGTAGATTTACTTTTCCATATCAATGCTTTGATTGCTGTATTTTTGTTGTTGTTTTTTTGCAGAATTGTGAACGTTTGAAAATGTTTCAAATAGAGGATATACATGTTGTGAGCTTGTAGATCACCAATTTTCACTATTAGAAAGAGGGCTCAAGTGGTTAATGAATAATGCAAGTTTGGGTGCCTTCCTAGAGATGTAGTGGAGTCAAAAGAGTCGAGTGAAAGTCATTAAAGGAGAATTCTGTACTAGCTGTTACTTAATTCTATCGATAATGTCTTTGCACCTGTATATTATTACTATTATTATTATTAATCGTGTATGCTACACTAGCACAAGGGCTACTACTGAGGGTAAATCCGCTAAAATAGTATGAACAATCCATCCAAACCGATTTGTGCATTTTGTTTGCTTCCAGTGACTAGTCTATATGGTACGGAGCCCGGGAGGTGCCATGCAGAAAAATATATTTTAAAAGCGTTCGGACGCATTATATATCGTCCAAACGCGTTGTTATTTCGTCCAAACGCATTGTTATTTCGTCCAAACGCATTGTTATTTCGTCCAAACGCATTGTTATTTCGTCCAAACGTATTGTTATTTCGTCCAAACGCATTGTTATTTCGTCCAAACGCATTGTTAATTCGTGTGCGCGTGTGCTGCTGCCGCACTGGGAGTGACTCGCGGCAGCTCCGGGGGTCCCCGGAGCGTCTTTTTTGGACTTCCAGAGTCCAGACAGAGCTCACGGCGAGCAGGGAGCCGAGCTTCGGACCTGCCCGACTGAAGAGCTCTCTCGGCCGGGTAGAGTCGGCCGCTCGCCCCCTTACTCGGCGCGAGCTACGGAGGTCCGAAAAAAATGAAAATGTTTATAAGTCCAGCTCCATCTTCGAGGGGTCCCCGAGCGCCCCCCTGCCCCCGGGAACCCTTTACACCCAAGGATGAGTCAAAAAGCTAGTTAGCTAGCCAGCATTGGCTAGTGGGAGGCAGTTACCACGCCATAGACGTGTAGGGATGTGACGTAGTTGAATCCTCCTTCAGAATCTCCGCCGTCTATACACTGTATCAGGGCCATATAGTAGAAGAGTTGCGACATTGAGGGGGCAGAAACATAGAGTTGGATAGAGACGTATTCTGATTTTCCCTTCCATCCACTTGCATTAACTGTTTCCTCCAGATGTGGTCTCTGTATTTTATAACTCAATGGGCAGAAAGCATTCTGGTAGACTCTAATGCATTCCGTGACTTCCGGTTGTCCCCATTCTCACGCCGAGCAAGGGGAAGAGCGGCCGACTCTACCCGACCGAGAGAGCTCCTCGGTCGGGCAGCTCCGCAGCTCGGCGTGAGAATGGGGACAACCGGAAGTCACGGAATGCATTAGAGTCTACCAGAATGCTTTCTGCCCATTGAGTTATAAAATACAGAGACCACATCTGGAGGAAACAGTTAATGCAAGTGGATGGAAGGGAAAATCAGAATACGTCTCTATCCAACTCTATGTTTCTGCCCCCTCAATGTCGCAACTCTTCTACTATATGGCCCTGATACAGTGTATAGACGGCGGAGATTCTGAAGGAGGATTCAACTACGTCACATCCCTACACGTCTATGGCGTGGTAACTGCCTCCCACTAGCCAATGCTGGCTAGCTAACTAGCTTTTTGACTCATCCTTGGGTGTAAAGGGTTCCCGGGGGCAGGGGGCCGCTCGGGGACTCCTCGAAGATGGAGCTGGACTTATAAACATTTTCATTTTTTTCGGACCTCCGTAGCTCGCGCCGAGTAAGGGGGCGAGCGGCCGACTCTACCCGGCCGAGATAGCTCTTCAGTCGGGCAGGTCCGAAGCTCGGCTCCCTGCTCGCCGTGAGCTCTGTCTGGACTCTGGAAGTCCAAAAAAGACGCTCCGGGGACCCCCGGAGCTGCCGCGAGTCACTCCCAGTGCGGCAGCAGCACACGCGCACACGAATTAACAATGCGTTTGGACGAAATAACAATGCGTTTGGACGAAATAACAATACGTTTGGACGAAATAACAATGCGTTTGGACGAAATAACAATGCGTTTGGACGAAATAACAATGCGTTTGGACGAAATAACAATGCGTTTGGACGAAATAACAACGCGTTTGGACGATATATAATGCGTCCGAACGCTTTTAAAATATATTTTTCTGCATGGCACCTCCCGGGCTCCGTAATATGGCACTACAACTTTAGGTAAAAAAATAAGATTGCTTGTTTGGAATTCACTTTGACTGTAAGTATACAATTCAAGTAAATGTAGTATCCACCACAGGTGACAACAGTTGTTACAACAGTCAACAGCAACTCTTCTAAAGTTCTTTCTTCCCCTATTTAATATCACTTATTTTACACTTTAGCTGGACACCAGACCATACACACACACATACATGTGCACGCACAAGTTATTAATTATTCACAATAACAACAGCTTGGTAGCAAGATGTCAACCACAGGTGTCTATCGTGTTACTCCACCTCCTCAGCAGCTAGCCCCGCCCCCTCTCCCCTTCCTGCACACATTGCCCAGATCCCACTGTCCTGCATGGAAACCTTTGCTCTCTCATCGCTCCAAGTTCATTTGGGTTACTGCATAACCTTGTTTAGGCCAATGAAAGCAATGGATAACTTAGTTCATAGACTACATGTTGTACAATGTCTTTGGTACTGTAACCAGGTAAACGTCATTACATACTGTGTGTATATGGCCTCAACACATAATATTGTGAAATAGGGTTGGGTGATATGGCCGAAATCAATGTTGCAATATATTTCACCAAGTTACCTCGATCTACAAGATGCATCATAAGCTTGTATGTATTTTATATACATTTTTGGACTATTCAGTCCTACCAACTAGTACAATGTAAAATACGGTAGGAGCACTTATGTGACGTCACTTCATGATATTACAATATCTGATCTAGTCTCATTATATTGACAAACATAATTGCTCAGCCCTAATAAAAAAACTGGATTCTGAAATAATGAGAAGTAACATACCTGCTTTTACTTCTGGTCCGGTCTCTATAATCTGGTCCAAGGAAAGTCTCCAGTGTTGGTTTCTAAACCTGGCTGTACTGTGGTTTCCATAGACACACCACATGGACGCTGACCGTTTGCCAAGCTGTCCAATGTCCAGGCAGGCCAAGCATTTGGGTTTGTCCATTCCTTCACTCCTCCTCATGGCTCAACTCTCCCCCTTTCACTGCTCTGTATACAGTACTGAACCCATTCCTTTGGTCTGTCCGTCCTCCTCTCACCCTGTGGCTGCACGCCTCCATGGCCTGGCTTAGCATTCCTTGTCTCATGTCTCTGTAGTCAGAACTTCTTCCCTCCGTACATCTATACATGTTCTCATCTCACAGTGATGTTCAAGCTTAGGGTTCCAGGTCCAAAAACCACTAAAGACATCATCTATTAGAATAATATATATATATATAAAAAAAAAAAAAAAAAAAAAAAACACACATGTAGTTTCTGCAGTTAGCTTTATGTCTTCGAATGCTTCCGGCATTCCAGTTTAGGGTCATCCAGAAAAAAGTGCACGTTTATCAAAAAGGCCATTTGGGTTCTTCGACAGATGTCTAGAAATGCATAAAAAACAAAGTCTGTGTTTCATCCTCTCTTGCCACCTGAGCGCCTTAGCACCTGAGGAGACAAGAAATAAAATACATATTAACATTAAAATCTACATAATAAGTACAACCAGATGATGATGATGATGAATATTTCAGGAGGAGCGACGGGTGGCCAAACGTGGCATCATTTTGTGACAACGGCATACATTGCAACATTTGGCCACGACCATTGGCCTAACAGTTGGGGGATAAGGTTAGGTTTAGGTATAGGTTTTACTGAGGTTATGCCTAGGGTTAAGGGGTAGGGTTAAGTTTAATAGCAACCGATGAGGAACGGTCATGACCATTGGGCCAATGATCGACCGTTCTCACCGGATGCAACTAATTTATAACGGTCGTGGCTGTTTTACTACTGTAAAACGGTCGCGACTGTTTCACTACCCGTTGCAATGTATGCCACAGTCGCAAATTGATTAGCTGATTAGCTGTCTCTCTAATATTCATGCATTAGCGTTTTTAATTTAGTTTAAATGACAACATGGAAATGTAGCTGAACAATGCAATTCTACACTAATTCATAATTAAATGAATGTGAAGTAATGATTGTTGTGGAATATACCTGATATCGGTCCATGTCTCCTGGATTAAGGCCAAAGAATAAATGCTAAAGAGAAAAACAAAAAGAGGAACAAAAACTAAAGAAACACAAAGGGTTTAACAAAGAGGCCAAAAGAAAAGGAAGACAAATATCATCAATACGCATAATAGTATCATCAGTCCAGTCTCTTTTAGAATGCGTTCTGTAGCTAAACTGTCTGCCCAACATGCATGTTTATTTCCATCGGCCAATTACAGAATATAAGAAATAGAAATAACAAGTACCTTTTCCTCTATGTCCTTTATTTGTCTCTTTTGCACATCAATCCTGCCCTCCAACTCCCTAATTCTCTGCAAGGCAAACAAACAGGAACAGTGGAATGCTTATCAGCTGTTCAACGTGTTCATACTGTAAGCAGGGAAATACAGGGAATATACAGGGAAATGTTAAAAAGTAACCATGTGCTCCACTGGATACAATACATTGTAGATATTTAATCAGTTATTTTTCATTGAGTAAATATTTATATAACCCACAGACATACCCATGTTTAATCTGGTAGTGTATCACTACAGTACATTTGGCATCTTATTAAAGATACAAGTTACATTATACGTGAAAATGCCCAATTTCAATCTTGCAAGATTCTAGCGAAAATATTTGAACAATTTTACAAAATAGCTGATCTACCAAATCACAATGCATAACAATATGTTGACATTGGAAGCCTGCCTTGTGGGGAAAAAAAGATTAAATATAGAGATACAAGTTTCTCAAATGTGACAATAACATGTATTGTACACAGCAGGGAAACAGCTGCTTAAATGTAACTGTTTCTGTTTCATTGAAAGGGCAACTGTGCGGTGAAACAGATAATGAGTAAGGCCAACCACTTCTGCATCTCCCCCAAAATCCTGCCTCCTTCTCTCCATGCTTTCAGTCTCCATGGCAGCCATTGTCCAGCATCAAATAGAGCCCAATTTATGTTCAGCAGCACGCAGAGAAAGGCAGAACATAGTAGGTCTACAAGCTCACAACACCTCACCCCTGTGCGGCGTTGTGAGCTTGTTGGTCGGCTATTCCTGCCGCAAGACACTGTCGTGTGACGAGGCATGTAATGGGCTGCCATGGAAACTGGAGTGCCAGATCGGTGAATGGAGGAAGTGAATCCGTCTGTGAGATATAAAACCCAAGTGGCTCATTTGCACACTGGGAGAAAGCGGATTAACTAACAAGGCCCTGTAAACAGTATTCTTGGATACGGCGAACATGTGCCTCATCCAGCCACTAAAACCTTCCTTTTTGTTCATCCAAAATATGCCTTTCCAATTTGTTGCAAAATAGAGATGGATTTCAATCTCCCCTTTACAAACCAACTAAGATCGGCGAGAAATTGTAAAACTGAAACGGAACCTTGCAATCAGGCAGGCCCAAAATTGCGTAAAAAAATAAATAAAAATGAAAAGAAGCCATTCATTCACTAATACCACATCTTCCTAGCACATTGAACCTAAAACCTAATGGTATGACACTTCCAGTAAGCTCACTGTACCATATAGAGTTTGCTTGGGTTAGACTTAGAGTGGCAAGGGTCTAGCCATACATAAAGTCCTATTGGACTTTGAACTGGGAAGAAATTCTGAATGTAGTAAAAGTTAAATGGTCTACAATTTCTATAGCACCTTCATCTAAAAGACATGACAAGAGTGTGTTTCACACCAACCAACATTGGAGGCAACCATACAGGGTACCACCCTCATTGTCAGGCCAGTGTTCAAGGGACACTTCCCCCTGAATCCACTAGGGATCAAACCGAGAACCTCACGGCTCCCAAACAGCCACGTCACTGTCCTCCTCTATGTTTCACTTGGGGAAAATTGCTTTCATTTCATTCTATGAAGTTCTATGCAGAATACATGACCCAGTGACCTGTTGAAAACACTTCTGGATAGCGTGTTAACCTGAACCACAGGGAAACATCATAAACATTGTTCTTCTTGTCCCTCTGGTGTTCTTCTGTGCTATTGATAGGTTAGTAATACTTTGTGGTCAGTTAGGTAGGTGTATTGAGTAAAGGGTGTTATGAATATCATGGTAACATTAAGTGTTAGGATATCATGGCAAAGTGTTTCAAATGAGGTTTGGTTGATCCCTTCAGTGCATTCAGGGAATGGAGTCACATGACTATTATGAGGGTTGAGGAGTGAAGGGATGCAACACACAACAACACAGTACACAGTGCACACACACACACACACACACACACACGCACACACACACACACACACACACACACACACACACACACACACACACACACACACACACACACAGTTTCCACTTAAACAGGAGTGGTCACAGGTAGGGATACTGCATCTTTTTCTCCATTAAATCAGGATGTCAGGTTGAGAAGTAGCAGGACTTGGAGGTTGTTGTCTCAGGGCCAGTGGTGGAAAGGACATTGACAGAGGTATAATTTTACTTATCTTGAGTATTTCAATTTTTCAATACTTCTATACTTCTAATCTATGAGATCTCAGGAGCAAATATTATAGTATTTACTCACTATACGCACTCAGCATCAAGGGGGCGTTAGTTCAACTACAAGGGATTCCCGAGTGTGGCACGGCTCACTGCTCCAAGAGATGGGTCAAAATAACTAATTTTGCATTCAACAATTTAGGTGAGAATATTTCTTTTTAGAATGGGCCTTCCTGGTTAAGCTGTTCCACCACTGCTCAGACAGGGCCTTCCTTACCTGCTGGGCCTGCTGGAGCAGCTCCATGCGCTCCTGTAAGATCTGACTGTCAAACTGCCGGCTCTGCCGGAGGATCTGCCGCCGCAGCTTGTCCACGGCCAGCCTCAGCTCCTCCCTCTGCCTGTCTGTCAGCGACTCGGCCACGCCCCCACCGCCGCCGCCCGCTGGCTGCTCCTGCTGCAGCGCGCTATACAGCGTGGCCTCCAGCTCCTCGATGCGCTGGGGCGGCCCGCCGGACGGCGCACACACACACACACACACACACACACACACACACACACACACACACACACACACACACACACACACACACACACACACACATACACACACACACATACACACACACACAGGTTCATGAACACCTACACCAGGGTTATTATAGTTAACTAAAACAAAAATAAAAAAACAACTTAATAATAAACCATTTTACAAAAAAATAAAAATAAGGGTTTACAAGAAAATAACTAAATTAAACTCGCAATGTGTAATTACAAACTAATAACAACACTGTCTCAATATATATATTTCTTTAATAACTAGCAGGAATAGCTGATCTGCAAGCTCAACCCATTGCAGTGCTCTGTTAACCTGTATTTAATATTTTCTGAGCTTTTTAATCTTGCCACTGAATATTCAATATTTCAGTAAAATACTTACTTTCAACAAAACACTAGACTAAAACTACAGTAAGCCTTTTAAAAATAAAAACGACTAAAGCTACTAAACTACAAAAGCATCAAAACTAAACTGAAAGCAAAACAAACTAAAAAAAAGTAAAAATATAAAAAATGAGGAAAAACTATAATAACCTTGGAAGACACGCACACGCACATTCACACACACACATTCACGCACGCACACGCACACACACACACACGCACGCACACACACAGTGCACATGCATATAGACAAACATGCACATGCACAAGAAGATGCACAACCACCATGTGTAAATACAGATTTGTGCATTCGTGCACACACAAACATAACCACAGTGGCCATAGCAGATATGGAGAACACCGATTCACTGAAGTGTTATTTGGGGCTACAGTAATAAATAATAACCTGTTGTAGCTCATGTTCTGAACGTTTAAAAACTATGCTTTCTCAAAGTGTGGTCCTGGGACTGCCTCCGTTTGGTTTGTACAGTTAAATGAAATGTATAATAAAATGGGGTTCTTGAAATAAACTAAAATCATGATTCATTGCTTTAACCAACACAATGTAAAGTCACGGATACCATAAATACAAACCAACACAGAATCATCTGACCAAGTGAACTGGTTAAAAACCACGTGGAGAGTGACACAAGTGTGAAGTTGTTCTGCTCGGCTATTGGAGTCAGTGAGGTCTTAAATCATGATAACAGAAGAGGGAAATCCATTCACATTGCCCACACTGTTCTTCAGATCTCCAGAGTAATAGTGATTTCGACCAGTGATTGGCTTTATTTGACATAACACAGCCAATGACCAGTGAACCGCCACAGATAAGCTCCTGGTGTCTATGGTTAACACATTGGACTTCATTGGTAAAAGATGCAGTATCCCAACAAAACATGACCAGTTTACTCTTATGGTGTGATTAGGGTGGATGATGCATGATGGATTTCTGAAGGATTATTTTTCATGCTTTAAGCAAAATGCACATCTACAGTCAGTGCTGGATTATTGCTTAATGAAACCATTTTGCCTTTACTGTGGTCAAGTACAGTAATTGTGTTTTTTTTTGTGTGACTGACAACAAACTAGAGGTCAGTAGTGGAAAAGTACTCAAACCATCAATACTTCAACGTAGAATTACTCTGTTACCAGTAATAGTACGGATACAGAATTCAATATTTATGTTACCCAAAGTTAACAAAAGTAGAAAGTGTTCCGTATGCACTTCTGTTTTCAACAATATTCTCCTCCGAGATGCAGTGGAGTAGAAGTAAATGTAAACAAATAACCTCAAAACTGAATTTAGTACAGAAATTTAGTACAGAAAACTTCCAAAATGGTCCAGACTCCATACCATGTAAGCCTGGTCCAAAGCCTGCTTCCTGTAGTCCAGCTCTTCTTCCAGGAAGCCCTTCTGTTTACTGAACAGCTCCTGCAAAAAACAAAGATGATTCATTCATACATTCAATTTAGGAAGATACAACATCCCAATTGGATCCACTAATGGCAAAATGGTAGCCTGGTGAACCACCCCCACTGGAAACAGAATGTGATTTTCAGGGTGGTGAACGCCCAATGTTTACTGGTGCTAGATCCAACAAGAGTGTGTTGCTAAGGTTGATAATAAAGTAGATCTTTCTCCTGATTTGCCTCACAGAAAAACAAAACCATGCGGTAGATATGGGTAGTAGCAAGTAAACCAATTTGTGTCTTCAAAAACACATTGCATATTATTTAACACAGTACATGACCACAGAGGGGCCCATTGCACTATATCAGGGGATATAGTTTGGGCAGGATTTTGCATCTTAGAGACATCCTTAAATAGATCTAAAGTCTTAGTGTGAATGCTCCAGGTGTAAATTGTATCAGACTATGCCTTTTAGGATCTGAGCCTTAAATTTAGTGAATTATGAAGCTCTCACCTTGTCGTTCTCCAGGTCTATCATCTTCTGAGTAAGGGCAGCTTCTGTGTTGTCTATCTGCTTTAACCACTAGAGGTGAACAAGAAAGAGTGATTGCTTGATTGAACACATTATCAGACATAAATATAAACAGCATCAATCATCAATCATCAATCATCATCAATCATCAACATCAACACTATAATTAAGCACTCTGTCTGTCTGTCTGAATGTCTGTCTGAATGTCTGAAACAGGCATAAGTCGTCACTGACTACAGCAATCATTCTGAGTTTTCACATGCTCATTGAACATAACATTAGGAAGAGATTAACGAAGCCCTTTTCTGAAAATAACCAATTGGTGATTAATAATTAATTTAATAGTGCAAAATCGGCAACGTCCGAACGCCCCCTAATGTCACGCATCACATCACGGGCACCGTTCTCAGTGTAACCCCACTGCCATGCGGAGTTGTTGCTGGAGGAGCGGTGTTGTCGGAGGAGGAGAACGCTGGCACAATGTGGATTTACGATACGCCGGGAAGGAAGCGAGGCGGACACCATACGCGCGTTCTAACTGCAAGACAGTTGTTTGTTTTCTATGTCGCTTTTCAATCGCACGTTCAAGTGGTGGGCAGCAGCAGCAGCAGCAGCCCCAAAATGATGATAACGGAGGGTAACACAACTCTTGCGTCATGGAAACGTTAGCAGGCGCATTTCTTTCCCTGGCCACCTCGCAAACGAAAACGGCCCATCTACAATCTCACACTGTTTTCATATTATATGACAGGGGTTTTCAACCAGTGGTCCGGGGACCACCAGTGGTCCTTGACAGGGTTCCAGGTGGTCCCCAGGCTAAATGATGGAAAGTTGGTTAACCAGATGTAACTCTTGAGAATGTAAAAATTAAACCAAATGGACCCTTGCGGGTCAATTGGGTTTATTTTCACACTCTCAACAGTTAAAATATTCATCCGAATTAGCACTATTTAAGTCTACACTGTTTGGTTTGCAAAATCCAGCCTGGAATTGTCAAAACCAAAATAATTCTTTAGTTTTAGAATCTTGGGGCTAAAATGTCATCAAATGGTGGTCCGTGGCTCAAATTCTGAATAAATGGTGGTCCCTGGAGTCAAAAAGGTTGAAAACCCCTGCATTAAAGCAATTACATACTTACATGATTGGTATAATCTATTAATTCACTTCAATTCACCCACACTGTTATGATCTGCTAATTCACTTTACACTGTACATTATTTGTTGCTCATATATTTACACTGTACATTATTTGTTGCTCATATATTTACACTGTACATTATTTGTTGTTCATATATTTACACTGTACATTATTTGTTGTTCATATATTCACAACGGGTAAGGTCCTAGTAAATATAAACAGCATGTTTACAATACAACACATTAAAGCTAAAAGGAAGGAAAACATGTTTCCATTGTAGACCCTTTTAATTAATCAACACAACAAAAAGGTTTTGAAATAATACATGTCATCCACAAATACAAACAAACAAAAATCAGTGAACAATTATCTTCCCTTTTATTTTCCTAGTCCTAAGGAAAATGCTAGGCCTACATTACACACTACACATCACACTGTTTGTCCACTAGATGTCAGGAGTACTGTATGTTGTTATAACAGTGATTCTCTACAAACCTTCTCACACAGGGAGAGCACTGTTCCTGCCTGGATCACTGCTACTTGCTCTTCATTGCGAAGATTCTATGGAAAACACCACAAGCTCAGTATCAGGGTCAAGCAGGTCAAATGCAAGATAACAGATGGATCTCATAGATTTCCAATAGCCGTTTTGTTAAAACTCACTCCGTTGTCTCCCAGGATATCCAGTTTCTTCATCAGTTCAGGAATGACCACATCCTACATAGATTCAAATACACACATCATGTTACTCACTATTGTTTACATTTCATGTGTTGTGTCAACTTGTGTGATGGACAGTGAGTGGTCCGTCTGTTGAAGTGCCATGAGGCTTGAAACATCATATTTATGGTGAAATAAAACCTGGAGCAGCAGTCCAGTGTGCGGACCCCATTTATTTTTTTCTAGTTTTCCTTTCGACCCAGCACCTGGCGTTTAGTTTTTGGATGTGTGTGCCCTTTTGCTTGCTTCAGTGAGTGGTTGTGCAAATGTACTGTATATTATTTGTATAGTCGTCATTTGTATTGTGGAATGAATATCCTTTTAAATGCAATATGTGAAAAATTGTATGAGGGCAAAAATAAATTTCACCCACTCCTTTTCACCTGTAAACATGTGATGTGTGGCAATACAATTTGAAGTTAAATACTCTATGTACCGATGAGGGAAAGAATTGGGACAATGTTAATGAATGTATCTGCGTCATGCAGGTACGTGTCACCTTGACCCCCTCCTGGTGACAGTAGATCTGCAGGGCACTGCTGCTGTTCTCAGGGAAGGCAGACATGTGGAGGTTGAGGGCCGGAGACCTGCGCTCCCTCTCCTATAGAGAACACAGAGCCGTGTTACACATCTCCCTCTCTCTCACACAGACACATATACACATCACATACAGGTTCTGCCTTAATGAAACACAAGCCTATTGCAGTGGTTTTGATGAAGAAGGCATACCGGTAATATTACTGAGATGTCCAGATGTGCCTTGGATTTGTTTTCTCTCTCTCTCTCTCTCTCTCTCTCTCTCTTACAATAGAGGGTAGTGCGCATGCACAATGTGAATGGCAAATTAAGTGGTAAAGTGAGTAATGTCATTTAATGCAATCAGATAGGACTTTTGTTTGGTTATAAAAATGCCATGCGCAAAGTACCCTCTATATCAGCACTTTGTGGGCACTTGTTTCCCAATACATGGCAAATTCTCGTACTAAACATACATTTCAAGCTGGTGACACTAATTGAGGAATAATTATGTTAGGTTATGGAAAAAAGAAATGTTTCCATTTTCTCTAACATTTGTCTAACAGTGAAAATAGGCCACCTACAAGCTCATGTGTCACAAACTTGCATATCTTCCATTTTCGTTATGAAGTATGCCTTTTTAATTGCCCAGCCTAGGACACAAATAGTTTGACAAGCACTGCTCTTGTATAAAATGTATTATAAATGGTGCACTGCAGTGAGGGAACGAGCACGACGTGTAATGAGGACTGGGAAGTGGGTGATTGTAGGATGGAATGTACTCACATGGCACTGAAAAGCATGGTCAGGATCTGCCGAAATGAGATACAGTGGGTGGAAATGCAGGTTTTAAAACGGGAGATGCAAACCAAAGCAGTTGGATTTTGAAAACGCATGCTAAAACTCAAGATAACGATGAATGTTGGGACTGCCATCACTGTAAATGCTGTCACATTAAATTATGCTCTGTCCACGGATTCTGTTAGGGCACCAATGTAGATACAGTAACTAACTGATAAGCTCTGCTATAGACTGAATGTCAGAGCACCTGGTTTTGGAAGTGAATCCTGTTCATTTTCCTCAGACTTTTCAAAAAGTATTTATATGAAGACCTTTACACCAGGAACAAAGCAGATTGTGACAAATCATGACAATCACAATATTTTGGAAAATCAAATAATTAGTAAGAAGGAAAAAACGACTGGATACAACCATTTTTGTGTAGTATTTCTTCTTACAAATTACCTGATTGGCCCGAAATATTATCATGATTTACCACAACTGCAGTTGGCTTTGTCTGCACCATAAACATCTTTATATAAATACTTTTGAAAAGACTGAGGGGAAAATGGGGAATTCAATTCTGGAACTGGTGCCGCTGTTGCACCGCTCAATAGGTTGTGTACATTTTGTTTATTGAAATGATGATAAAAACTTGTTGTCAAGCTTCTTTCTATGTGTACACTTGCCAATTATGGAAGCACAATGTTAGATATGGCAGCTATCATTGCTGCAAAAACAGATAGGCCTATAATCCAAAATGATTGTCAGACATATGAGATACAGTATGATGATCACTTGAGGACAACCAACTCATGAAAAACATTTAAAAAGGAAGAAAATGCATGCAAGGATGAGAGGCATAAAATGAACACATAGATATGGGTTGTATGGTAAACTTAAATACATTTTTATTCCGTTAAAATTATATTCATCTTCATCTCAACATAAAATCAAAAAGTAAAAAGACAAAACAAAAGACATTCCAGTTCAGTTGAGGCGGTTGTGGTCGGGCAGATGACATGCTAAAGGATATTTACTGTGGTTACATACAGTGAAAAACAGACATGTGTCTCTGTCTTTGTGTTATTGACCATATGCAACTGTCCGTCATACTCGGAAGCTAAAAAGCGGTTGCTGTATCGATTATGGTCAAAGTGTGTCTATTTGTCTGCAGGTCACTGTATGTAGGTCCTGCATCTGGAGGTGTGATTGTTGGTGTCAGGCCCAGGTGACAGCTTGATGGGGGTGCACTCTCTTACTTCCAGCTCCAGCACTCTGAACTCCAGCAGCTCGTTCTGGTCCCGTGCATCCTGGACCTCCGCCTGCAGCCGAGACTCTGCCTGCTGCAACGCACTCATCTGCACACACAAAAACACACACCATGCATGTGATGTTACCCATTGTGTAGTTTCACCAAAGCATTACTGAGTGATAATGGGGAACACACCGTCTTTCCCTACCGAAAGCATAATATTTGGTATCAACATAATTATTGATATTAATGTAGAGGGAGGTAGCTGTTTTATCCAGTCTGTTTCAATATATCTATTTGACAGAGTACAAATTCATAGCATAGGGAACACATCTTTGCACATTTCCAAACACGGCGGGTGGTCTAGAAGACTAGGGAAATAATGACAACTCCATTACATGTGATGGTTGAAATTATTTTGAAAATATGTGGAACCATTGCACCACTAAAAGCTTTTGTGTTGGGGGTGAGAACGTACCTTTTCAAGGAGTTCTTGGTTAGTCCTGAGAAGGTACTGCTTCTCCTCAATCCATTTTGAGTCCTGCCATCAGAACCACAAAAGCACAAAGCCGTCGTGTAAAACACTCAAAGACACACATTAAATAAAAAGGGAGACACTGTGTACCATTAGATGTACCAAAGAACCCAAAGTCACCGGAATGAATGAGTATAATTAAAGTAGTAAAGCAGAAATATACAAAATCATCTAAAGTATACCTCTCGCGCATGCAGACAAAGACACAAGCAAACAGGGAGAGAATGGCAACAATTCAAGTTTATTGATCCACAGGAGAGACAGACCAATACCGTGATTACAGATGAGTGAGACCTCCATTCGCAGTCATTCAGTGTTCATATAAACAGCAGAACAGCACTCTGGGGTTAAGAAAACATTGATTGGTGCAGCCCAATGCCAGCAGTCGGGGAATCAAGCCACAGAAGAACAGGCAACATGCAGTGAACATGCAGTGACAAGCAACAGTGCAAACGCATTCAGAACGGAGGAAGGAGATATGAATTTAAATATCACTAACATCCTCATTAGTCATTTATTATAAACTCGTAAAGTTCTCCACTGCAGGATCTCTTAATGTTATTAAGCTTCTCCAGCAAAAGCTATATCAACATGTACTGTATCTCAAAATAACCTAGTGTGGTTCTCACTCACACCTTTTAAACATGAACTGTTGTTAGAACTGAATGAATTGTGATTCTTTCATGTCTGTTTGTATATCTACAACTAAAGTAAAGTATGATAAAAAAGGCATCATATCAATGTTTTTCCTGTGGAAAGATATCAAAATGCATTCTGTCTCCTGTTGAACGGCTGAATTTAAAACTCAGAAAGAAAAAGAAACCAATGAGGGATAAATGGCATGTGTGCAGCATGATTAGGCTTGTGACATCACAGGATTCTGCAGAACACCCTGTCGGCATAGTGCCAGGCCAGGAGCAGAGCAGCCAGACAGATAAGGAGCAGGGCCAATGAGAATGGCAGCGAGGATGTCTTTGTTACCTGCCCCCTCTCCGCCAGGGCCTTCTCCAGGTCAGCCATCTTGGCCAGGCAGCTGTTCAGTTCTGCCTGCAGCTGCTCACGCGTCTGTGGAAGGGTCAACATATTAACCAATTAGGGAGCCAGCGTGGAAATCGCCAGGGCAACAAGTGGGGCAGTGGGATTGATGATGCCTGACATTCTACTATGTGGCAGAGAAGGTAAGGAAAGGTGTTGCGCACATTGGAAAATAAATGTGGTCAATGGAAGTACAGATCGCCGCTTACCGGGGCTGCGAGACTATAAGCCCCATTGCGCAACCTCTCATCTTCCGGGTCCATTTGATTACGTTTGTACATTCTCGCACATGCTGACACCTGATACAGATACATAAGCGTCCATTTGGTTCCTTACTATAATTCAGCTCTAAAGGACAGCGGACCACTGGTGGTCCTAGGATGACCAGTTGAATACCACTGAATGTGGTTGAAGAAAAAAAAACGTCTTATTTCATTAGAATGTCTAGTTGCTAAAGCGATATAATGTAACCTAATCTGGTATTTTAGTCCTGTTTAGTTGTGTTTGTGGCGCAGCAACTTCAATGAATTAGCTAGTTAGCTAGCCAACATAAAGAAGTACAAACAAAGCCATGCTTCCTTGTAGCGTCACAAACAGTCCGGCCTCTGGCGGCCGCTGATTGGCCCGCCCCCCATGGATGGGCCAATCAGACTGTGAATTGGAAAGCTCCCAGATGGATGGCTGCAGCGAGGAGGGAACCTCCTCTCTGCTGCCCCATCTGGCGGAGTCGGGTTAGAAACACGTTGGAGTCATCTCCATTACAATTGGGAGGTGGATTTCTGAGGTGGAGTGCCACACCTACCATCAGGTACAGAGACTTGGCGCAAGACTTGCCCCACCAAGGTGTGCTACTCATACGCTGGGTTGGCGCTGCCCGGGATCGAACCCATCGACTTGTGATTCAAAGGCGAGAGCCGTAAAGGTATACAGGAAGTGTGCATGATACTACTAATCACTGAATTTAAAGCTTTTTGCATAGATAAAAGCCTACAAAACTTTCTTGAGAGGGAAGGGTTGTAGTAAAAAGGTCATGCCTGCTATACTGTGTAGACATAAGTGAGCTATGAGTGTACTCACCCTGGCCTCCCTCTCTGCGTCCAGAGAGCCCCCAGCTTGCTCCTGCAGGAGGGCATAGGCACGCTGGAGAGCCTGGTACTCCCTGGTGAGCTGGCGGAAACGCAGCTCTGACTCCTCACGAGACACACCCTGAGGTAATAGGAGGGAGGGTGGTCAGAGCATGTACTTAAGTTGCGCCCCTCACTTCACACAAGCGTGATTATTTTTCTTTTACAGATCAGTTGAATAAAATGACAAACAGAGGGATTCTCTCTACTTACATCTTCAAGATCTTCCTCCGGCGTGGCAGGGGTGCGGTCTGTCAGGTCAGTGTTATAGGAGGTCAAAGACGAGGTCTCAGAGTCTATCGACTCCTCATCAAATCCAAAATATGTCTCCACAACATGCCTCTATGAGAGAAGAGTATATGAAAAGCTAACAAGTTAAAAATGAGACTTTGTGTGGAGTTCGCATTACCTCCACATGTCCCTGGCCTGGGACACCTGTTGAAGGGGAAAGGAACTGGTTGGAATAACGTGTTCCTTCAATGCACTTCGTCCAACCAGGAAAACTGTTGACAAAAAGAGTCTTTAAGTCCAAGTGCAGGTCAGTCTGTTGCTCCAGGTTGGTAGCGCTTGGGATTACATTAGACAAGTGATAAGGGGTAAAAAATAAAGGGTTACAAAAATTGTAGGATAAAACATGATAAGAGAAGAGTGTAATAAATACAGATACTGTATACGCACACACACTCTCACACCACAAAACTCATTCTAAAATGGATCATTCCAGTCCTGGATTCTGAGCCCTGTTGCAAAATAATCAATTGGATAAACAATAATGTGCCTTTGCCAATGTCTTGTTTACAATAGTCTCAGGGACGTATTACTGATTACTGAGTTTTTCCTGTGACACAATCCAGTGAATTATCCCAGAGTTTTTCTTATCCTCAAGCTTTCAAATCTGATGTCTCTCTAAACAATTCTAAGGAAACAAGACCAAAAAACAACCACATGGACCACCATTCCAGCTTTTTTTTGCTGTACTACATTACTAATACTGTACATATCCTGTGCTTACCATCGTGCTTATAGGTCATCTCCTGGCAGCCAGAGAAGTAGAGGCAGACCAGCGCACACAGGCAGATGAAAGAGGAAAAATAGAGGATGAGGAGAATGTACTCTGACATACTGCCCTACACACCCTGATGCCAATCTATACAGTATCTGTACACAACACCTCTAACATGGACCTGTGCCAGCAGATTTATACCACGCACAACAATCCTTGAATGCTAAGTTGAACGTCTATTTAGCCAAGTTAAACACCCACAAAGACACAAACGGTGAAGAATCTGATCCTCAGAGTAGACTCAAGGTATATTTATAGCTCTCGTAGGATCTGTAGTCAGGTGAGGTCTTTAAATTGTTGAGCTACCTCCAGGTAGGAAGGAACAGCTCTCAAATAGAGAAGTCGATCCCATGAATGATGAAGAGGGACAAAAATGGTGTGTTGCATGTTCAGACTCCTCCTCTCCTAGCAACAGCACTGACTTTGCAAACTCCCTGATGATCCATCCCAATTAAAACACACACGCACACACACACACACGCACGCACACACACACACACACACACACACGGTTGCTATGTGACAACCCTCTGGAGTAACTATGTTTGCAAATACACACACACATCACAAATCACATAATATTGTGCTGATGTATTTTAGTGTGCACAGCCATACACACACATACACACTTACTTTTTTTGAGAGGTTGAGGGGTTTCCTTTTGTTTTTTTTGCTGATCATCAATCGGTCACGTTCCTAAAGAGAAACACACAGAGGAGAAACACAAGTAAGAGATATGCCCCACAGGCATGTCATTATAGCCACCCTATCTTAAATGTATACACAATGCATTGCGTCATTGAGACCCTGTAAATCATGGCGCAACACCACTGTACGATGTAACACAAATCAGGCTTAGAACTGCACCATGTCACAGTCTTGTTCGGCCAGATTTGACAGCTGACATGTTCACCACTGGCTGAGCTAATAACTGCCTGCTTAAAATTGAACCTGAAGGTGAATATAATTGTGTATAATGTGGAGCCAGCCAAGGGAAAAGCTCAAGATGTGGTTCCCAAATGTTGTGCCCAAGCCCAATATTAAAAATGTCTTAAGGAAGGACAGGCTGGTCGGTGGGCATTGCCTGGAAATGTACAGAAAAAAAAAACATCTGTTTGTTCACCAGTGCAAGTTCATCTGTGTCATAAGTGACAGACAGCTAACCTGCGTGAGTTCATCGATGATGCCACGTTGCTCGGAAATCTGTAGCTTGAGGAACTCCACCTCCTGCTCCTCGTGGGCGTGGCTCAGATCTGTCAGAGAGGTGGGACGCTTCAGCTGAGGCTGATGGACTGGCTGCTGAGACGGGTGCCGAGAGGAGGTGGCCTTCTCCTTCTGATAGGGTGGGCGATGGAGAGAGGGAGAGAAAGAGATTACAGTATGTTCTACTATCAGAACAGAAAAAAACAACTCATATGGTTTTACAAGATGCATAGGTTCATGCCATTGAACCTGTGGGTCATTCTAAATTATTTTCCCCTTGGGTTCCTTGGATCAGAAGCCCATTACCATCTGCCAAGTTGGCATTTTCTTTGTTACTATTCCTACCGTCAACTGCCAAACCTCACCCAAATTGGAACAAATGATCTCTGTAGTCATGTGTTTTCATTCAATCAACATTTTTCCTTGGACCTGGATGCAACTTAGAGCCCTCGTTTGTGCCAGGTTACATTTTCTGCCATTGTGTGTTTTCTCCAAAAAACACTTTCAGCTGACTACTACTAAAGATTTTGTCCCAAACTCACACAAATCCGTAAACATCATCACTGTAGTCATGTGATCAAGATGTAAGAGTTTGACTTCTTAAATCGCATTCCAAGTGTCTATGACCAAAGTTTGCAAGCCCTGGGTAGGCAAATGGTCATGAAAGTGACTTATGCTACAAGGAGCTTTGTTATTTCTCATGAATATCATTTTTTGTAAAACAACCAGTAGAAGTCTTATTTTTTCTGTGTTCAAAATCTCAATGCCAAAAACAATTCATCATACCCCATTTTGGTTCACTGCTGATCACCAATTCTGTAGAAATATTGATGTTAAGTAAAAGATCAAAGTATATAATAATATTTAGCAATTTAAAATACATTGCCCATCTATATACCAGATGTCATTCTAAAGCATCTTTCCCTTAAAAACCTGCACTATCCAGATGTTTAACACATATTTAATAGATTTGCTAGATAATTACTGTATCAATTTCAAATCATTGAATCAGATCGGATTGCCTTAATAAACCAATATGTATCGTATCGTAATCCATGTATTGTGATAGATATCGTATCGCTGAAACGTATCGTTACACACCTACAGTATATGCTAGTTCTAGTACCTGGGACTTCTACGTAAATTAAAGGCTACAGAGGAAAGGGGAGTAAGAGTAGGGAAAGGCCTGTCAAGGCTGTCAGGTCTTTCTCACCATCTCTGCGTTCTCTCGGCTAAGGTTCTTGAGTTTCTCCTCCATGCGTTGCAGTGTTTGCAGGAGGTCATCATTCTTCTTAGACAGTCTCTTGTTCTTCTCAAACATGGGCTTCATCTGGCTCTCTGCCTCTCGCACCCGCTTCACCTGCAAAACCAAAGGAATTATTATTATTATTAATCAATGTAACATTTTCCCATCCAGTAATGTCATTAAAGTTGCAGTATTTTCAGTGGGTGAGTTAGTAGTTACGCACATTACATAATGTAATAAAAAAAAAAAACTCCTCCTGCCCATGTTTTGTAAACTGACATGGTGCATTGAGTGAAACACAAAGTGTCTTCCTCATCATAATGATGATGATTGGTCAACACAGATTAGGGTAATTACGGTACATACTTATATCATTATACTGGATATCATACTATTGGCATAAGCGCTCTTTTCCCCTCTGTATTGGCAAGTAGAACTGGACCAGTGTCGTTGGGAAAACATTTTTCATTGAATGTGTCCGAGTAAAGTAAAGTAGTTACTTTGAACTAATTATAACTCTTTTTTAAAAAAAAGAGTTATAATTTAAAAACTTTTTAAAAGTAACTTCCTGTTATTAATACCACCCCATTATGATGTAAAATTAGCCAATGTGTGACAACTGTCCAGAACTGGTCAACTGTCCACTTCAAAATTCTTGATGAAGACCCTCGCAATCAAAACAATCAGAGAGTTTAGATGTGAGACTTGTATGTCGGTGCAGCCGGCACTATCCTTCCGGAGTGATTTTCCAGTTTTAGCATATTGATTTCCAGCTCTATCGCATTGACCACAGGTTGGAGACACCAAAAATCACACAGCACCATGTACAAGAATGTGCATGCTACTTGCCCTGACAAACATCTGACTCTAAACACTGGCATCTGCAGTACATTTATCTGCGTGTCTATAATGTGGCTGTGTGCATGCGGTGCACTCAGGTTCATGATGTCACAGTGACGCCAGCGGTTCTCACCAGTTCGTTCCTCTCGTCAGCCAGCAGGGCGTTTCTGTCCTCCAGCTTTCTGGTGACAGAGTGCAGCTCTGCCATCTTCAGCTGGAAGCGCCTGGCGTCCCGCTCCTCCACCTCCTATTGAAAAAAAAAAACATTCAATAGTTAAAATGTCCAGTCTGCAAGCTCACAACGAGTCAACAGATTGGCACATTGAACTATTCCAAAACGTTTTTCAAAATAGTAAAAAAGGTCAAAGGAGTTAGGGATAAGGGGTTTAGCGTGTGACGAAAATGGAGCCCTAGGAGTTCACGAGATGGTTGTGAGATGCCTGTGAGTGCACTGGGTATCAAAGCACGTTTTGTTTTGTGTACATGTGCAGGTTTTTGTGTCTCGTAGTTCATGTGCATGTGCTAAATCCTTGCCATGGATGACTGAATATGTTGTGTATGTACGTGTGTATGTTTTACGTCAGTGTGTACACAGCATGATCATTCCATGGATTCCCTGCATGCAAGCGTTGCTTGTCCGTCCACATGCACAATATGGAGACACTTCTGCCAAATGTCTAAATGGCTTGAGCTTTGATGTCTCATTATACCTGTAGGATGATCTGTAGTAACATACAGATAGTGTGTATATCGGTTTGGTATGTTAACATGCGTTTTCAGCAATGATTCATTCAACTCTGCACAATGTACAGTTATTGTACACTCCACTGACGCTGTGCATTGAAAATAGCAGATCTACAGGTTTGTAGATCCACCCCATAAAGAGCTGTGGGGCTCTGGCAGATCATAAATATGGAAATAGTTAAAAAACATTTATGCTCTGACCAATAATTGTTCATTTATGACTGCTAAAGCCTAATTCATAAATTGCACAATAAAAAAGTGTGTGCTGTGAAAAAGCAACCTCAAGTGGATTACACAGCTTCAATTCATGTCAATAATTAATTGTCCCGTCAACAACTTTAACTGTCACCATTGCATACATAGCATGCATTGCATGCATTATTAATATTTATTTTTTAAATTTTGAAATGTACCTGGTTGTTAAGCAGGTCCGGGGTGTCCCCTAGCCCAGGAACAGCCTCTCTCTTGGGGCTGCCGTGGTTGTGTCTCTCTGCTTCCCGGACTTGGCCCAGCTGTTCATCCAGGGCCTCCTTCTGGAGCTGAAGCTTCTGGGCGTAACCAGCCTGAGCCCCCAGCTCTCTCTCCAGGGCACACACCACCCGGTCCTTCCCCTTCAACTCATCCATCTGCAGGGAATAGTTGTGTTGCATGCTTGGATCGATTCTCAATCTTTTACACCCGAGTTACAGCTCAGTGCTAAATTGCCCACCAATGGTAAAATATGTAATAGTTTGTTAGGGGATCAGGGCAAAATTGATTCAATTACAAAAAAGGTTTAGCAATGACAGTGAGAGTAGCCTTTGCTCATACAAGTTCTGCACAATTTCTTGCACAAACATTCATTATGGGTATAAAAGGGACTTTATTCCTGCATTTAATTTGACTCTCTCTCTGTTCAGTCTACCGTATTTTGCTCCAGTTTAAACTACAATATTAAATGTAACTCTGCATTAATAATTCATGACGCGTTGTTCCTGGCCTGCGTTTGCATGGCTTCCTCTGCTACTGTCCCCGTTTCCCCTGTCACCATTTCCCTTTGTTCTTTTGCTCCTGGTATTTCCTGCATTCCTCTCAAAACAACCCGTCTAGTCATGGACTTTAAGTGTACTAGGTTGACTATACGACGAACAAACCATGTCCTCTCTTCAACCTTTCCTAGATGTTTTATATTGATGTAACTTCATCTTATAGTTGCCTTGCATGATATAGTTAATGGATAACTCAGATTGGCACATACTGTCGAGCCGTATCTAGGGAGACAAGCAAATAGTGAGATAAAGGCCTGTGTGGGGAAGAATCTGCAATCATTTACCACCTACTTGCACAGTACGTCAGTGAGATAAACTGAGTATGATGTGAGCGCGAAATGGCCACCATGAGAATACAGCAGGTGCCAGTGTGGTGATGTCAGGCTATGCCAAGGGACCATGTCGTCCCTTGGCAGTCTGACTCCGGCAGCAGCCTGACTGACTCCAACACAAAGTTCTTTTGAAGTCTCACCAGACGTCGGATGTCTCTCTCACAGTCCCTCTTGATGCGATGCACCTCATCCTGGTGCTGCTGGTAGGCTGTGCGGAGATCAGCAGCCTTGGCCTTGTCTGCTTGCAGAGCGTTGGCCAGCGCCTCCTCGGCCTGCTTCCTGGCTGTTTTCTGCTCTTGGACCTGAGGGGAAAAACAGCACGCACACGCACACACAGGAGGGCATCTATCATTATTAACACTGTTTGAAAGCATTCAGGCTGTTTATGTAAAAGGTTACACTGAAACAATAGGCTGGCACAGGGAACCCTCCGTACTGCTTCCTGTTTTAAGCCCGGAGCTCAAGTGCTCTCCATTTTAAAAATAGCATAACATTTTATGCTATCTGAACACTGTTTTTGTTTTTTGAAACAAACTTATTTATTTATTTATATGCATATACAGTACGTAATGGGAGCAAGCACACATGAGCCCTTAATCATCTTATACAGAATGGGAGGCCGCCACCTGCAAACAGACACATGCAAACCCATAACATATACAGTTTGTTTCTCACCTGTACAAGACAACTAAAATATATGCACATGAAACAGAACTCGACTCAATTAACAGATTAGAACCGTGAAAGCATCTGTGTCATTTTAGATTTTATCATTGGTAAATGGTGCATTTATATATACAGCAGTATATACTGTATATTGCCTATATATTGCTGTGTGTGTGATTGCAGCAGAAGGCATGCAAGGTACCAACCAGCACAATCGGGAGCAATTTGGGGTTCAGTGTCTTGCTCAAGGACACTTACAGCATGTAGACAGGAGGAGCCAGCATTCAAACCGCCAACCTGCTCTATCCCCTGAGCCACAGTCACCCATTGGATATTCAAAAATAAAGGTGTACAAGCTCACATCGCTGCGATGTGAGTGATTCACTGCGATGTAAGCGATTTGAAAAATCATGAAAGTGTAAAAACTACTGAAGTGGCAGGCATTTGTAGGCCCCATCCTTCATACCTCCTGCTGCAGTTTGAGCCTCTCCCCATCGAAGGCCCGGCGGGCCTCCTCCCGGGCCTCACAGAGCAGGGCAGTCTTCAGCTTGTCGGCCGCCCCGTCCCTCAGGGCGAACACCAGGCCCTGGAGCCTCTGGACCTCTGTGTCTCGGATCTTGACGGCCCGCGCCAGCTCCGCCTCATGCTGGCGGGCCAGGGCCTCGCGGACGGCCGCCGCCTCCCGGAGCTTCTCCTCGTGCAGTTTGGCACGCAGGTCTGTGATGGCCACGGCGTGCTTGTGCTGCTCCAGCTCGCGTGCCTGCCGCTGCTCCTGGAGCCTCTCACGCAGCTTACACACCTGGCGGGGGTTTGAAAAGCATGGTGTAAGCTGGAAGGTACATCGTTAATAGTATAGATTTGCACCATTATGATTTTTACATTTTTTGCAGAGTGCCTTTGCCTTAAAACTGACAGTCATTGGCAATTCGAAAATTCTACATTTTCTAATTGTGTAGACTCTTGAAAAGTACGTAAATCAGATGTTGATGAATATAATTTAACTCTTGAGAGTGTAAAATGAATCATGTAATTAATCATTTTAACACTCTCAAGTTACAGATCTAGTGTCCAAGTGCCCCCCCCTGCTGGGAGAGCCTAAAATCTCCTATGCTGACAGTATATACAAGAGGCATAACTCCTTCGCTGCCGTGTTACTACCAACCTCATAGTTTGTGCAATATTGTAATATTCATCATCATCATCACATTGTCTACACTCTCTACTCTATCTGTCCATCTGCCATTTACAGATGTTTGTGAACAAGTCATATAGACAGACAGTCAGACACAACACATCACCTGCAAAGAACACACACAGGCTAACTATTTGCGGTTTAATGTTCCCTATGGGGCGTTATTATTGTATTATCTATTTCCCTGCTCTTAATGTTTAATGATGGTACTTAATTGTGCCGAGCAGGGAGAAAAATGTATCAGAGCCGGACGCCAAGATAAAAGTATTATGTGCACACTTGTGTTCTCACTATACGGTTACAAGAACTTACAATTCTCAAACAGAAACATTTTTAGACAAAATAAAATACCGGGCAAATCTGCATTTAGGACTGTCTGAAAATCCCGCTTGTGTGAAGTGAGGGTCACTCTTATACACCCTAACATCACGTTCTGTGCTCAGAAAATCAAATCACTGTACACACTGTACAACTGTACACACAAAGCTCAGCGTAGGATCTCTGATCATCACCTTGCTCCTCTCCTGCTGTAGCTCAATCTGGCTGTCCGTCAGCCTGCTCCTCAGCTCCTCGTTGGCAACCTGCACCGGGTCCACCATCGCCTCGGCTTTCTCCGGCTTCCTGCCCTTCTTAAGGGGTGGGGCCGAGGGGGGTGCGTTGGATGACATGGCACTCTGACATAGAGCAGTGGGTTTGGAGGAAACAGGGGGGAGTTCAGAGTCAATCGCTGCTCTTCCTCCCTGCACGGATTATCCCGCATATTACCGTCATCATCGCCATCTTCTGTGCCATCCTACATCGTTGCTCGAGGTCCCTGAAGGTCCCTTTGAGATAGATGGGAAGAACAGAAGACACAAAGACAAAATGGTGAGTCAGGGTTACAAACTGGGTTAAGACAAAACTACTACATTCAGCGTGACACCTCTGCACAACACCCGGGGCCAGAACTATTATGATGCATTATGTACTGCTGAGAACAGTCTATTTTAGGGAGCAACATTCACAATAGTCTATGCTTCTTCAGCGTCTCCTCTCTCACACTCACACACAAAAAGAGCACTGCCAGCACTCTGGTCTTGACAATTTATCACAATTGACTCGTGTTTAGAGGCTCCACAGTGCATGAAAACCTGCCTGGACACAATGGTCTCCTCTTCTGAACAACTTCCTGGACCTAAACCCTGGCAAACTTTAAGCAGGACCCACCCACTCTACCTCTGGGCCTGGAGATAATGACCAGGCAGCAGAATGTGTCTATGAGTACCAATACCTGGCTTGGCACAATCATTGACCATAAACTCACTTTTAAGACCAAGGCACGGAGTATTCTCAAATAGTTGACGACCCCCCCCCCCCCCCACACACACACACACACACTGTGAATCTTTGTTGTCTTTTAACCACAAAGTTTCTGAAAGAAAAAATAAAAATGTTTGAGTCTGTATGATGTCATCCTACATTATTTCTCCAGCTGTGAGTTCACTTCACATACAGCCACACATAGACACATACACGCACACAAGCGCGCACACAAGCGCGCGCGCACACACACACACACACACACACACACACACACACACACACACACACACACAACACACACACACACACACACACACACACACACACACACACACACACACACACACACACACACACACACACACACACACACACACACACACACACACACACACAACCACTTTGTGTGTACAGGCCAAGAACTCACCAAATATTGTGTAGTGACTGCAGAGAGTATTTGTGAGTGCTTAAACACATGGATGAACAGCTGGATAAAAAGAATGAGACCATCATCTCTCTTCTCTTCCACCTATCAGACCAGTCTAAAATTACTTAACAAATAGAATAATACTGAATGCTGTGTATGGTTCTGTCCGGTTATTATTTAATAGTTATTGATATGTTTTTGTCTTTTTCCCACAGGATTAAGGTCCATCTACACTACTGTATCACTGTCTAGCAGACCTTGCCAGAGTGGGTGGAGTGGGGGACAAATAAAACCTCCTGGATTCTTGAAGCTAGCTTGAGGTCGAATACCATTTTAGTCTGAGTGTAGTGGAATACAGCAGGCACACTGGCCATTATGTCCTCAATCTGCATTAGCCAAACACCACTGGATCATGCCGCTTAAATGCTTTACTGGGATGGGTATGAAACACTTAACAATGATATGAAGACAGGGAGGTCTTTATGCCTCTGTGCAATTGGATTAGCACTAACTGAGTGCAGCAAACCGAACTTTGAGAAGAAAAGAAAATATCACACACGCTCTCAATCAGCAGTTGTTCCTTTTTTCAGTTGAAGCAAATCTGCAGTGACATTGGCAGCTTTATACCTGTCCTCTGCCAATGACACCCAAATACATCATCCTGGGCTGAGCAGGATATAAAGGGAAGTAGACTGATATTATAATTTCTTCGTTTACACAAACGCGCGCGCGCACACACACACACAAACGCGCGCACACACACATGCACGCACGCGAAGTGAGGGGCACATCGAGGGCAGTATTTATATCAGCCAGATCACGTCTGTCATTACCCTAAACACACTTAGTAGACTTGATGTCATTTTGAAAGCCAAAAACTAGCTCCATTGTAACCTCGTAACTTTGCAGTTCTTTCTGTGTTGACTATTAAATAAATAATGCATAACAACGAAGGAGCCAAGGAGCTGAGGCAGTAGGACCGCAGGCACCTCCATCTTTCCCACAAACATTCAAACACAACTGAAATAGTGCACAGTGCACTCACTCATTCACACTCACTCACTCACACCATACACACAGATGGCAGGAATAGTTTCCACGGCAACCGTCCCTTCAAAGACACCATTCCTCCCACAGAGTAGACGTTGATGGGAAGGAAGAGGAGAGAGCACTTTGGATGATTTGAGACACAAGTATGCTCAAACACACATGCACCAATAGCACAATATATTACGCATTTCTGAGCAAAAACAGACGCGCACTCTCTTGATTTGAGAAATCTAACCACGTGTGATTTCATCCTCCGTCTCATCCATCTCTTAAGCTAGTCTTAAACTGTACATAGTTGGACACCGGTGTTGTGCACTGAAAATAGTAGTACATCTGTAACCCTTTACATTGCCTGTTTTCAGCTATTAGAATAAGTCAGCCATTAGTCAAGGTTGAGAGAGAGACAGCAATGTAGTGCTGCCACTGGGTGGGTGCACACAATTTCAAGGTGGCCTTCTACCATGTTGTCTTAAAGGACCAGTCAATTGAAAATAGATTTTTCACACATTTAGATCACATTCGGTTTCATCCCATTTCTGAATCATACTCCACAAACACAGGTGCCTTGGTTACAGTCAGTTTAATCCCATTTCTGGCATCCATAGTATTACTTGGTTTAAACTCAATCATATCTGAACACATTATATACTAGAAATAAGACACATAGCAGTAAAGTGGCAGAGCTGAGCAACCATTGTAAACAAACAGTCCATGCGTTGCGTGTATAGTGGATCTCACCATGATGCATCAAGGGAGGCATGCTCTGATTGATTCAGAAACCCTCTGTGCCAGATAACCGGGTGGGATCCAGAATAAAACCCCAACCGGTTCTGCTTCATTCCACCTTTAAAGAGTAGTGAACTCTTTAGCCCACACAGGGGGATTTATACAGAACAGGAGCAGGGACAGAGTCAGTGATGGAAAGGCAAAAGGAAATACAACAACTACAAAACAAGCCCAGGAAAGGCCAGGAGGGGGCAGCAACAGTCAGAACCCCCCTACCCACCCACCATCACCACTCTGGCCTACATTCTCTCCGCTTAGCGCCCACCCCTCCATCCTCCCTCCAACTGGCAGGACTGACGTCAAGTCACAGAGCACTTGGAATCAGTGATCTCACTCCCATTCACAAACAGAGGGACACACACACAGACTGACACGGAGGGATCCTTCACATTGAAAAAGCACAGACACATTGCATTGCAATCTAGCCACCCCAGACACACACACACACACACACCCACGTGCTGATTCACACCACTAACACTATTTAATTCATATTGCCAAGTGGATGTGTTTCACAAGCATTAGTATAAAAACAGAGTAAAATATGTTACAATATAGTATATATATATATAGTATATATTTTAAACACATAAAAACCACTACAGATGTTACTGTGTTGTGCATTATGCAGTATGCCCACTTATTGTTTTTGCAGCGTGTTTTGGCATGCCTCTCTGCCACAGTGATAACCAGGTGTTCCTGTGCTGAAAAAGAGTCTGTGAACGTACAGTACATGATGGACATATACTTGGAGGCGTGGATGCTCTTGCTCAGCCTCGCAACATCTGGCCTGACTGTGAAGTATATCATCAATGGATAGAAATAAGCAGCAACTTTCAGACAAGACAAAGACACAACTTTGATTACACACAATGGCATAGACTCTATATATGGCCTTGTCCGATTGAATGCAAAGACTTGTGTTGTCATGCTGGTGTAGCACACAATAAATAGACAGTCTACAAGCTCACAATACACAATGTGATGTTGTATAAATCAAGCTTGAAATGAACTCATCTTCGGAACCCTACTCTTAAAATGATCAGATAAATAATCAGGAATCTGAATCTTTGCCTGAAACCTGAAACATGGAAATGTGCACGCGCACACACACACACACACACACACACACACACACACACACACACACACACACACACACACACACACACACACACACACACACACACACACACACACACACACACACACACACACACACACACACACACACACACACACACACACACACACACACACACACACACACACACAAAATGCATCCTGGAAGCACATGTCCCAGGGAGCAATAGCAAACTTTATCGTCCATTGCAAACAAGGAATGTTAATACGGGAAACTGGAGGTTTTATAGGGGCATGGAGAATCTAACAAGCACCTTTCATGTGCACAGAAGCAAAAACAGTTTACTTTCATCTGTTCAAAGTATTTCTACATTATTTCTTAAAGGCAAGTAGAACCTTTTAAGTCAAACTGATAGGGGACTGATATGAAAAATACCACAATCGATCATATCAGTCTTCCAATCGTTCACTTTCATACAGTGACTCACCAAATGATGCCATTTTATTCCCAGTTGTGAAAGGGGAAATTGAGCAAGATAGCATTACTTTAGTGCACTATCTGTCATAAGTCAAGTGTTCCAAGAGAAAAAGAACTTTTGTAACAGCTAAGCCTTGACAAGCTGTTGAACACAAAATCCTTGGAGGACCATAAGGCACATAAAATGATGTTATGAGGCTCTTGTGTCACAGGGGGATAGCGCCTGCCTAACGCAGGCAGAGACAGGTTGTGGTTTCAAATCTCAAGTCTTTGTCAAGTATCTAAAGCACAAATGTGAATGGTCAGTGTTTAGCGGAAGGTAATAATTGTCACTCACTGCACAAACTAAAAACAACCTTTTTTGACACCTTTGAAAAACATTTTTGAATAGTTCAACTAGCCAGTGTGCATTGACATGTTGTGAGCTTGTAGACTGGGCATTTTAACTGATTTAACTGGTCTTCCCGGTGAGGGCTCCTCACAGCAGTGGCAAAACAGAATCAGTTGGCATAATGTCTAAATTGGAGAAAGAAAAAAGAAACCTTGTCTTGTAAGGCCAGTCTAGGCTGATACGTACAGTATTAATACCAACAGTAAAGAGCAAGTTAAACACAAAGGTCTTAAATAATTTGCCTAGTCTACGGTGATAAGGTGAGCACCAACATGGTGAGTTGTAAAAACAAGAGTGATCTGTTTGGGTAAGCGTTTCAGGTAGTCCCCTCATCCCCAAAAAACTGGAGTATAAATAGGCCTTTACAAAATTAACTACTAATTAACAAGTAGTAATACTCGGACCTGCCGAAATGTTGCGACATTTCCACCTACGGAAACAAAATAAATCGTACCAACTGTCATGGCCCACCACACAATGCTGCATATACCGGTATAGGGGAAACACTGGGATGGCTGGTTCTCCAAAATAAATTTAATTTAGGTAGGAAAACAATAACAGACAATTAACTCCTGAACCGGCAGCCAAATGCCTTTACAGCAGTCAGGAGCTCATTACCAGAACCCAGATGGACATCTTCTAGGGCAGGCTGCAGTGCAGCACAGAGACACCCACAGACACCAATTGTTAAACATTAACTAGAAGTGACTTGGAGCAGACGCACACACCCAATAAATACATAAATGAGTTGCATATGTGCCGTCAAACAAACACTCCACCATTTTGTCTGGGTTCAAAAGCAAGAAAGAGAGAGAGAGAGGGTTAAGTGGACACACAGTCAGATAAGACAGACTTTCTGTGGAGTGCATAGTACTGCACCTTCAGAATATTTGCCCACCCCACCATTGACGCACACAAACATTGTTTTTTCAGTCATCATGTAAAACATAACCAGACCGACTGTAGGGTGACAGAACAGGACTAACCACACAAACATACCAACCAATAATGCATGCATGCACAAATACACACAGTAGCCTGAGAGCCAATAGTCTGTGTGCAGTGAAGCGTGTAACTTAAACTAATAGAACCATACAGTCAAGACAAACAAGTAAACAAGACTGACACCATGTCACACCAGTCTGTGTGTGTGTGTGTGTGTGCGCGCGTGTGTGCGTGCGCGTGCGTTTTTTGTCTACTTTTAATTAATAATAATAGTAATAAGGGTAATAATAATAATAATAATAAATTAATAAATAATGAACATTCACTTCACAATTCATTTGGATGTTAATGGTTTATCCACTGACCACAAAAATGTCACAGTGCTGCCTTCACAACACACGGTTTGATAACACAGACTAGACAGGGTTTTAAATTCTGTAAGGGGTTACTTCATGTTGTGCTCACATGACTCCATGTATAGTATGTGGCACTGAGAGATGCAGATAACAACACAGGCGTGTGTGTGTGTGTGTGTGTGTGTGTGTGTGTGTGTGTGTGTGTGTGTGTGTGTGTGTGTGTGTGTGTTTGTAAAATACCATGTGCTTGCATCCTTGTTAGAACCAGTAGTACACAATACACATATACTCCTCTCTGAGGCATTAAAGGGGAAATCAATAATGTGATTACCTTGTTAATTTAAGACTACAGGCCTGATACAAGTATCTGCTTTTGTATCAATAACAACCAGCAACTTTTTCAATGACATTTCGCTTTTCTATTTAAAAGGAAGAGTGTATGCTTGCACATCGTTAATCAGCTTAATTACTTAAAGGTAGGGGAAGTGATTTGAAATTCATGGTGTAGTACCAGCCTGGTGCACTAGGGGCCCCCAACAGTAGCTACACTATGTGAACCTGCTGCTCGCTCCTGATTGGAGGAGAATTGTGGTGACCTGGGGAACTTTTATTAGCTCCTCTGCTAACGTGGGGGAGGGGGAAACTCCATATGTGGTTTCCACACCTTATAATAGAGCATTTTAACAGAAAATAAATATTTTTTGGGTGATATCTGACAAAAGTGAAATCACTTCCCTACCTTTAATAAAAGGCAACGTTTCGATCCCTCCGGACATTCTTCAGGCACAAGAAAGGCCTGAATAAAATGCATTTTTTTTTTCATGAGAAAAAAATCTCAATGAATGTTTTCTCTTGGCAATATCAGTGGAAAAACAATGGCATCGTTTTTGTGTGGGGGGCTTAGAGTGCATGAAGTATAGGCTTTCTAATCGCACCACCCGTGTTTGTATTGGTGTGTAGATAAAACGTTCTTAAGATTTACACTAACGTGGAGAGGCTGGATCAGACAGATCTACTGTATGTTAATAGATAACTTTTCTTTTGACCGTCCCACTCTGACCTTGACCTATGGTGCATTATTTGTTGAAATCACATCCTATCCTATCAATAAAGGAGGAGAGTTGCACACACGAAGACCAGATAGCCGAAATGTTTGTTGTCCTCACTCAATAATAAAATATTGAAATGCAGTCTTGTTGTGTCCCAATAATAGCCCTCCAGTGCCTTTAAAGCTATGGTTAAAATGTGATGACATGATATATACCGGTACATGCGAGTGCACAGGCCTCTGTGATCAGCCTTATAGACTCATCACTCATGCTGACGTGGAAAGCAATATGAAGATAGAGTAATGTATGTATGGAGAATAGCTGGGATATATTAGGCCTACTTTAGAAATGGAAGGAAGAGAAGGGGAACAGAGAGGATCATACTGGTATTAAGTAAATAAATGAATGCAATAATGCAATACATCTAATGCCAAACAGAAACCGTTACCTATTGCTGTTGATGAAGTTATGGTGAATAACTGAGGTTATGCATGCCAGTCAACCTTCTTGCAGGGGTATGTCATGTATAACTCTGTGTGGTACGGGGACCACCAGTTGTCCTAGTGTTCCAGGTGGTCCCCAGGCTAAATGATGGAAAGTTGGTTAACCAGATGTAACTCTTTGAGAGTGTAAAAATGAAACCAAATGGACCCACATGGGTCCATTTGGTTTCATGTTTTACACTCTCAAGAGCTAAAATATTCACCATCTTAATTAGACCAAGTCTACACAACTAGAAAATGTAGAAGATTAACAGTCATTTTGATCTGTATTCTATGTTTTACTGTTTTGTTTCCAAAGTCCAGCCTGGAAATGCCAAGCTGGATTTTGGAAACAAAACATGGCTGGAATTGTGGACAAAAGCAAAAGAACTCTTTTTGGGGCTACTCTTTAGCTGTGGGGCTAAAATGTCCTCAAATGGTGGTCCGTGGCTCAAATGCTGAATAAATAGTGGACCATGGTATCAAAAAGGTTGAAAACCACTGCTCTAAAGGAACTACTTGTAAGGCTAGTATTGAATATATATATCCATCACCACCACCAATAGCTAGACAGACAACCACTAACAGTCAGACCCAGGAACCAGCATGTACCTCATCATGTCAGTCAGTGGTCCTCGGCGCCCACCGGCGGGAAGCCAACACAACACACGTTGGCTGCCCACACCGGAGTATGATTTATGGCCCTCCACCTCCAGAGTGCCTGATAGAGACGTTATGACAGCGATTCCCGACACTAACCCAACAAGACGTGCAGTGTGCATGATATGTACTGTATACGACGGCTACACTGCAGGCTACAGCCCTGCGCTATGCGACGTGGTGGTAGTCGCTCAGCTCTCTAATGAGCTGTCAAACGGAAGATTAGCAGCGGCAGCGGCTACTGGAGGGAACTTGTCTAGCCTGCACGGGCCACGACCACTCGGTGTGCCAACCAACCACACCCCACAGCGATCTGATCTGCGTGTGTGTGTGTGGGGCTGTGGGGGGCTATCCGTGCCGCCCTGGCCGCAGCATCGTCGGGTCAAACGCCTCACAGTCACACACTGACACCACCACCAAAGAAAGCATGCATCAGTGTCATGCATGCACACACAATTATGTTGCCATTTGTCGGATGCTGCCCGTCGCATGCTGCCCGTCACCGAGCCGTTCGGGTTGGTATCAATGGGCTCCCCTGAGTCCATGAGCAGGAGATGTTAATGAATGGCCGATTATTGCAGACTCGAAACATATTTATTTGGCATCCAGAAGTGCATGCTCATCATTAGACAGCACAGCAGCCTACAAACCGCAGCAGCAGAAACCTCGCTGGAGGAAAGCCCGTTAATATAGGCTAGTTCCTCATACGGGCGGCTCAAGTCTGCAGCCAAGAACCACATACACGTCAAGAAGCGACACACACACATACAGAAACGCCAAGCGCCAAAGATATTGCAAAAACGAATTACACTGTTATCTTATACCCCGGATATTGAGATGCAGCGCATCAGCTATGCTATATTATTATTATTATTATTCCCCCTTTCGCGTTTTAACTGTTCAACGATAACCGTTTTAAGTCACTCTCCTTTCGATCATCAGGAAATGAACTTACCTCATATCAAACAGAGGTCCAGTGAGTGTATATAACAGGAGTCAAGACAGTTCTTTGGGCAGAGGTTGAAATGTTGTTTCTAGCTTCACATCCATGCAGGGAGGCTGGGCTTCGATCTCATGAATGCACCGACTGATGCCCTGCTGCTGCTGCTGTTGCTGCCAGTGCCACCATTGCAAAATCATGTACATTAACTACAACTTTTGCAAACCACGACCGGATTTTAATGGCACAATAGCAGCGACCAAAAATAGAATAATGCCATAATTATTATTTATTATTTGTGTGGTGGCGTCTGCCGCACAGTCTTTCAAGCTCTTCGTGTGCACGCCGACATATTCGTCCACGCCCACACGCAACGTCACCTGGTATAATAATT
The DNA here is from genome assembly GCA_039105355.1 of Benthosema pterotum. Lineage (NCBI taxonomy): Eukaryota > Metazoa > Chordata > Actinopteri > Myctophiformes > Myctophidae > Benthosema > Benthosema pterotum. The sequence continues at coordinate 16,564,842 of CM076984.1, read as the reverse complement.
ACCGTCCGTTTCGGTTTCACCCACGGATGAAAAAAAAAAACGTCCACCGACAGCCACAGCCAGCCAGCCTATGGATGCGAGTTCTGCAGTTACGTGGACGGACGGACGTGGGAAAAGCCGGGCGTCGCCGGTAGCGTGATAGAAGCGCGACACCTGACTGCGTGTTCAAGAATGACACCGCGCACGGTAAATGCGTGCCGTGCACTGTACACGGTGCTGGAGGAGGAACCATGTGTCGTCATGGCGTTTGGTGGTTTACAGAAGAACACAGAGAGAGGGGTCGTGTGTGTGTGTGTGTGTGTGTGTGTGTGTGTGTGTGTGTGTGTGTGTGTGTGTGTGTGTGTGTGTGTGTGTGTGTGTGTGCGCGCGCGCGCGCGCGCCTGTGTGTGGAGAGAGAGAGAGAGAGAGAGAGAGAGAGAGAGAGAGAGAGAGAGAGAGAGAGAGAGAGAGAGGAGGTTTTCAACTAAAGGATTCCAAGAGGAATCCAAAACTGAACTAGAAAAAGTGTCCTTCTGGGCTCCGCCAGGTCACTGTGTGGCCTCCTGGTGGCGCTATAGGCCAATGTGCCATTTCTTCTCATGCTCTTGATGGCAATTAGATGATTTGAGGCATTTTTATCCAAACAGGCCATTGTGAAAAGGTCATCCACCTTTTCACAATGGCCTGTTATAACAAGTGGATATATTTCTCAGCCCAGTATGAAAGTGCATTAAAGATTTCATGTGAATTGCACATGGTGTTCACTGTTCATGCAAATTCACACACATTTTGAACGTTAATTATAGCTAATTAAGATGAAATATGGGACAGCTGGATCCATCTTGAAAATGTGTTTTACAGAAAACGGCCTCCTGGTGGCGCTATAAAAAGCTGAAGTGAAAAATACAGGTAAAAGGTTCATCCTTATCCTATAAGGAGTCTGCATGCAACCATGCGGAGAGATGCTTTCATAGGTAAAATGTGAAAATCTGCCTCATGGTGGCGCTATAAAAGGACATTTTAGACAATGTGGTGTTCATCGTTGGCATCCAGGGAGTGTGTGTACAAAGTTTGGCATAGATCGGATAAATGGTGCCAAAGATTAGCTATTAACAATAACATGCAGACAAAACATACTCCTCACCATGCCTTGGTGCAGACAATTACACTTACGGATATGGAGAGTTGGTAACTAAGTGGACCACTATAGAAATAGATCTTCTATAGAACTATAGGAATAGAAATAACTCTTGAGAGTGAAATACATATTAGCCCTGTATTAGCCTCCCTTCACTGGCTTCCAGTTCGATATAGGATTGATTTTAAAGTATTACTTTTTGTTTTCAAGTGTTTGAATGGTTTGGCACCCACTTATTTATCAGAGCTGCTAAAACCCTACGCTCCCACGAGGACCCTTAGGTCCTCCGACCAGCTTCTCTTAGTAGTGCCAAAAACACCCAGGCTGAAGCTCAGAGGGAACAGAGCTTTTTCGGTGTCTGCTCCAAAACTTTGGAATGAACTGCCTCTCCATATAAGACAATCCCCCAGCCTTCAGGTGTTTAAATCACGCCTCAAAACATTTCTTTATTCTGTGGCATTTCCAAGCACAGTTTGAGGTTTGAGGTCTGTCTGATGTTGCAAGTGACAGTGATGTGGTTGTTTGTCTTGTTTGTTGTTTTTAATTTAAGTTCTGATTTTTTTTAACATTTTATTGTAAAGCACTTTGGTACAACTCTGTTGTTATATAAATGTGCTATATAAATAAAGGTGGTATGGTATGGTATGGTATGAAATATCTATTTTTTTTTATCTAAATGCCTGTGTGTATCTAGGGGCCTAGGGCAAATAACAACAACAGCATGTTGAAAAATAATATGACAACATAGAAGTGTGCACATAGTTAGTTAGTTGTATCCGGCGAGTATCATGACCCAGATTGTGAGGGATGAATTACTCACGCCCAGCTGCCTGTCCCTCTGCTTCACTACACTGTGCCTGACTGGCATTCAAACACCACCATACACACATCACTGCACTTTAGGCTGCAGCATATGCATTCTACTGCTGCAGGGCCTAGACCATGCCACCAGGATGTAGTAGAGATGAGTAGTACTATACTGTAGGCCTACATAACCAGAGATTAGTTGTAGGCATTCCATATGATATTTAGGTTTATCCTACTACTCATTTTTATAGGAGGGGAGACAAGTATGAATATTGCTATTCAAGAGCATTGGTAGGCAATAGGCATGCCCCTAGTAGTGGCACCGATTACTGCTGAGGCTAGCGCATGTACACGCAGATAGACTGATAAGATGAATGACGGGTGGATGGAGAGAGAAAGAGAGTGAAGGGCTGGGTGTGTGAGTTGTGTTTTGTTAGTGAAGATTAAACCTCAGAACAGAACAGAAAGGGCAGAGCAAGGGTGTGTGTGTGTGTGTGTGTGTGTGTGTGTGTGTGTGTGTGTGTGTGTGTGTGTGTGTGTGTGTGTGTGTGTGTGTGTGTGTGTGTGTGTGTGTGTGTGTGTGTGTATGTGTGTGTGTGTGTGTGTGTGAGAGAGAGTGAGAGAGAGTGAGTGAGAGAGAGATGTACCGTTGTATTGTTTGTTGCTTTGACAATGTAAACGTATGTTTTCTCATGCCAATAAAGCCCCTTGAATTGAATTGAAATTGAGAGAGACAGAGAGATGGCTAATGTGCGTGCTTCTGTTTGTGTTTTCACCTGAGGTTCTTCTTGGGCCAGTGTGGGATTTTATGAGTTTCTTTTTGTACCACATTCCCAACAACCAACAACAACAAGAACAGAAGGATCATTTCATGCCTGGAAAGGAGGAAAAGGAATCACATCCATCTCTAATTGGGATAACCATGTGGTCAGCCCATGTGACCACCTCTTTGCCTCAAATGGAGCAGTTTCCCTCAGTAACTGATGAGACTCAGGTGATCCCATTACTGGAGATATACAGTATAAACCACAGGAGATGTAAATGAAGAGAATGCCTGTTTTCTAAAAGCTTCAAGGAAAGCATTTTGAGACATACAGTATCTCTCACAAATATGTGAGGATTCTAAGATGCTTCATGTCTTCTACATTCATGAATGAAAAAAATAAAACGCATACTAATTTGCTTCTTATCGGTGGCCACAATATCATTAGAAATAGCAGATCAAACTATAATATTGTGCTCCTTGGCGCACAGCTCTCCCTCAGCCAGGGCAGGTAGACAGCTTAAAGTGGACGAGCCCTAGCCTTGACACCCTTTAGCTTTCATTTCCGTCCCCGTTGTGTGAAAAGGGAAAGCCTGGACTAAATCGTCAGCCAAGGTGGCCTAGAAGTGGGAGTCAACCTTTCTGGCCTGGCTGAAAATAATTGCAGGCGAGTTCAGGATAATTGTGCCTTCATAATTCGTATTTTGATCAAAACAGGTTACTGAAAACATTGGAAGTCAAGCGAATTTTAGCCAGTCAGGATGGAATATTAAAAATGAAAACATATCAGTCTTGATAATATAACTATAACTTTTCCCCCCAAAGATTAACCTCCTGTTGGCGCTATAAAGTGAAAAATGGGACAGAGGTTCTGCTATAACACCCAGGGAATGTTTGTACACAGGGACAAACACTCACACACAATGATGGAGTGGACTCTATGTGGTATTCATAGGGACAAGATTATCAAATAAATCCAGCTTCCTTCATCCACATAATCAATTTACAAGTAGAAACACACACAAACCAGTTGTGTGCAAAAAATATACACACACATGTATGGCAATGTAAGTGTTTGTTTTCTCATGCCAATAAAGCTTCTTTGAATTGAATTGCCTGCATCCATGCATGCACACGCACACACACACACACACACACACACACACTGTACACATACAAACCACATAACACCCACTCAACCAACTCTCACTCAAATTCTGATGACTGTCCTATTTTCCAATGTGTAAACCCGAGTCCTTTGCTTTTGGGCTTGCCAGGAGTGACATAACTCTTTCATATGAAGGTAATTAAGCCTAGCAGGCATGACTCATCCTATTCACCAGTCTACAAAAGTCTGAGTCTACTATTCCATGTCCGTCCTCTAAAAAAATTATCCAAAACATGCACTTAACAATCCAAAAACCTTACAAGCAGTGGTACATTTCAGTTGAGCATGCATTTAGAGTTCTGATTAAGACCTGAGGAATTATATGGAAATAATGTCATTGAGTGTTCCATTAGAGTAGACACAAAACAGTCCAGGGCTTTTATAATACACTATTATAACGCCCACACTAAGAATCTTAATACACGTTGACTAATGGCACTAAAGTAGAAACACTGCGCCTACATTGGAAAGTTATTGTTAGTTTTGCTGTCCATTGTGCTCACGTGACCCACTGTGTGTGTGCGCGCACGCACGCACGCGCGCACGCACGCACACACACACACACACACACACACACGCACACACACACACACACACACACACACACACACACACACACACACACACACACACACACACACACACAGGATATTATGAGGTGTCATTAATTATCGAGGACATTGTAAGCCTGATAGAACAGATTCACAAACAAGCACAAAGTGCAAAACCAGAGCTGTTGTTCTGTGAGATTGATTAAGATACATGGGGATTGGGGAACTTGGTGTGAACAGAGTTACAGACATATTGCTCTAGTCTGTAACTTGGTCATGGTCTTGTGAATACATTAGGGGGATCCACAAGATCATTAACTCAAACGACAATTTCTTAATATTGAAACAATTGGGTCTATGTAGACAGAAAAAAACAATGGTTTGGATAGATGTTTGGCTGCCTTTACAGTGGCACTGCTTCTCCACACAACACCGTTCCACACAACCTACAATAGTTTCTATGGTTACTGACCACCTCCTCTTCTTCAGGTCTTCTTGTACGTTGTGTCATTCCCATCATCAGGGGTGACCATGGGCAGGCCAGTCAAGGGTTTTGCGGGACCTGTTACCATAGAGACAGGACATGGGGCATGCAGGAGGACAAGGTGTATTCATTTGGTATATTTTGCAAGAGCCTAATGTTATACTGCCATGTAGCAGTCAGTGTCAACACTGCAATACCACATTAAAACAAGCTGATAATTGTTACCAGATGTAAGATTACGTAGATGGACAATTGGAGAAGTTGCTATAACTGCAGCTGTGTTTTCAATAATTTATTGGAACTTAAGTATTGCACTATTGCAGACAGGAGGGCTGAGGAACCAAAGAGAGTTGTGTAGTTTTAAACTCTCTCTCGAAAGTAACCGCAAGGTGCTGCTGAAGGAAATTTTCTCAAGCTCCTTAAAATTCATTAAACAGCCTGTTTAATGAATCATATTACCCAATCGTATTACAACTCTCTCTATCTGTTTAGTTTGGGCAATTGCAATCCTGCTACCTTAAATTACTGTAATAAAACTGCCCTGATGGTAGGCAGGAGGCTATTGATCAAGGAATGTAAAACCACCTCTGCACCATCACCGTCCCCGTGGCACGCCTCTCCTGGGCAGCCTTAGAGCGATTGTCAAATGAAGAATAAAATAGAGTAATAGAATGCCATAAAGGTAAATTGTAAAATTGTCTTTGCTAGGAGTATTGTACAAGTCTCTTTTAGGCCGATCAACTGAATATGAAGGATCCTAATGGAAACAAGCCATATAGGGTGGGCTTTAAATCTGACCTTGTAATTGTATGTGCTTTTTTCTGAAAGCTGTATTCAATCAAAAAGACACCATGTGTAAGAGCCTTTATCCTTCTTCGGCTCAGGAAATATCACATGGAAATTACCATGATTTCATTAGTGCTTTTGTGCTTTCAAAAACACTTAAATGTAATTATTTGTAAGGTTCACAGTGTTACCCTAACAAACTTAATGGAAGATTTGCATAATCAATGGGATTTAAATCATAACAAGCTCAAATAAAAGCTCCAGCTTGCCTTAACCAATTAAGGAGATGCATGTGTGTGCTGGCATCGCCTAAGAACATTTGAAAGACAGATTGCTTTTAAAGGAGTAGTTACCCCCCCCCCCCCTCATGGGTGAAAATGGCTTCACCCATGAAACCTTGAATTCAATTTGAGATTTTTTTTTGCCTTAAATTCATTGTTTTTCGTCACTTTATGAAGGCAATTTTGACCAAAATCTTTTTTAACGTATGTAGAACCTTTCAAATGAAAGTACAGGTCAATACAAAAAATCTATTTTAGGATAAGACCCAAAAAGCACTAGACTTGAGCTAGTGGGACCCCATTATCAATTCATTAGAACATTGAAAGACGTGCAAATATACTGTACACTTCAGAGTCAGTTTCAAATTGCAGCCGTCAGTAGATAGGAAAGTTGCCTAGAGTCAAGGGATTCACATTTTAAATGTCTGTTGGTAGGGCAGAACCCCCTCCAGTGTGAGAATGACCGGACTGGGGTACGGAGAAGTCGGGCCGCCGCGAAGTCGGACCCTGAGTATAGACAGAGTTACGCTGTTGCAAACCTGATCACTAAATGGGATCATTCCAATGGCGGCTCTCCTACATAGACTTCATATTATCTTTATTTTAGATTGTTTTGGAATACTATAGGATATAGTAAAAACATCAGGCAATAGCCTGATGTTCATAAATCCCTTTATTTTACGTCATTTACTACAGCATACACATTAACAACCCAGCTTTGATGATTATACATACATTGTTTTATTTTAGAATGTTTTGTAGCCTACTACTACTAGTAGGCCTACAGCCTAGACATTAGAGACTTTAGTTGTCACTGTGCAATACTTTATAACAGATGTTTACATAGCTCTTATTTGCACCGCCATCGTTGAAAACAATGTATTTCAAACTCCAGTTTGTCCCTCTTTCAGGCTGAACAGCCTTCCCGCGCACAGTTTCTGACCCCTCAATGTCGCAACATTTCGGTTGGTCCGACTTCGCGGCGGCCCGACTTCTCTGGTGACCAATGGACATACTTAGACAGATACAGTACATACTGTATTGGTAGTGTAGGAAATCTTGTAGAGCAGATGTAGTGTGAGTGTGAGGCAGAGACATTTACTACTACTTTAACATAAACTTCTGAAGTGGATGTGTGGGAGGAAAAAGAAAACCAGGATTAAGCCAGTGCTATCAATTGGGTTGGATTAATCTACTTGTCACCGATGAATCACCAGAAACAATTTACATAAGTGCCATATAATAATGTGCCTAAGGTATTACTCTCCTAATTTCCACTTTCCCATTTCTTTCACTCCCAGATCAAATTGCATGGATTTAGTCACACATGATATTTGGTCTCATCAATGGCAATGTAGTAGGAGCATAGGCCTACACCTAATGACCTGTCCTTCTCCGACAAAAAAGGTAGAGGTTGGTGGAGTGCAAACTTGCGCGTTATGAACAAGTAGGCCATGGCCTACCTGTATTTGTGTGTGAGGGGTGCAAGCCGACATTAGCTATAAAGGTCCATTACTTACATCATCATTACGTCATCACCTAACCTCCGCTCACACAAGTAAAAATCTACAAGGATCTAAAATTTGGTTGCCAGCTCACCATCATCTAGATGGGGACCACCTGAAACCCCTCAATGACCACTGGGGGTTCCTTGAAACGATGATAAACAACAGGGCAATGGTGCAATATAATAAATAAACATGATGTTAATATGTTTACTTCATTTTTACCCTTCAAATTAACTTATGTCAGTTTACCAAACTCTGCAATGTCTTTGTTTGGGTAGGCCTAAAAGTGTTCATGTGTTTGTCCATACTTTTTTTTTTTTTTTTTTAACCATCTTTGGTTTTGAACATTGTTTGGTTTAATAATAGTAGGCCTACCGTCATTACCCGCATGAATGTAGATTATCCATCACCCTGATGACCACCACCTACAACACAGAACTACAGCAATTTCAAAATCTGGGTGCCCCTCATTTAACATGAGTGTGACGTTTACAAGCCATCGCGCTTTGACATTCTTAACAGTTAGATGACGACATCTCCTGGTGGACATAGGAATAACGTCACACTAACAATCAAATGAAGAGATAGTCGAACGTGATAAAGTCTGAAATAGACCAAACCGCCTAACAGTGGACAAGGACTTCATCCAATAAACAAAATCAACATCAGTCAATTAATCATCCAATAGTATATAATTGTCTTGACGTCGCAAGACTAATACAAGATTTAAGTGCAGCTTGGCTGAGCTGAAACAGTGTTTTCTCGACACACCACTACGTTTGTCTGTAAAAACAGCTGCCAACCATGCCAACCAGAGACCTTTATAGTATAGACAACTCCGTTCACTTCATGGGGTCGGTTCAGACCAATGGCGGCTCTTCTACAAATAGGGTCAGACCGTCGGAAGCAGCCGCCCTCGTTCAAAATAATGTATTTCCAACTCCAGTTTGTCCTTATTCACGCTGTGATGTTTAGAGCAGGATGCATGAACAGTGCTCGAAAGCACTGTACCATTTCTGACTCCTCGATGTCGCAACTCTCTTCGACTAAATGCCAACATTGATGTCCCCTTCCGGTCCGTTATGACCAATCAGAATGATGTAACGACGAGAAGCCACAAATGGTCCAATCAGAATTTCAGAAATACGAAATGGGCGTCTACATTGTGTATGACAACTGCTAACAAATCCTTCCCATTTGCCTTTTAGTTGTTACTAGTTTAGTACCAGTAGGTGGAAACAATCAATGACCAGTCCACTATACATACATAGGCATGAATACATACATAAAATAAGATAAAGAACTTGGATATCTCTAGAAGATTTCTCCACAGACAGACTAAACACACACTGGTGGGCTTATCGTAAAGGTGAGCAAACGACACATGCTAATGAGATTCGTGCTAACATTTAGCAGCACCAAAGAAGTTCAGGATTATTAAGGGTGAACATTGTGTACCTGCCTGACATGCCACTCACCCACTAGTCTGTCTGTTGTTTCGCGTTCTCTCACCATGAACAATCTAATGTTGCAATTGGAGATAGTTTTAGCTTTCCGTCGGCCTGTGTATTAAAATAGTGGATGCCTTGGTTGGTAATGTCAATTGTGCAACTCTTACTGGCCAAAGGGGATTCCCTGTTGTGATGTTTTTAGGGTAGGTCACCCTGTGCAGTACTGCACACCTTCCCAATATAGCCCCACGCTCTCATCCGTCCCATGGTGGGATCACATGAGCAATTCATCGGGAATGATGAATAGATGACTGTACTTGACAATGGTAATGGTAATGTTACCACTGTAACCACTGTTATTGCACCAAAACAAACTGAACGCCTTGTGTACTGCATTTGTGCTTGTGAGTCCATAGACCATGTATGAAAATGACACCACCATTCATAGACCGTTAATTAAAAAAAAAAAAAAAAAAAAAAAACTGTAGGAGAAGTGGTGACTGGTGAGCTGCAGATTTCTTAGATTAGGAGAAAGTAAAACTGTCTTTCTGCGCATCACAGCGAAGAAGATCCTGATTTTGATTCCAGTGTCCTTTTGTGGGGCCGTTTTGTGGGGTTGGATAAAGGGCCTTTCTGTATGGAGTTTGCATGTTAACCCTGTGTCCCCTAGGGTAGGTACCCTCACAAAAAACATGCAGTCATCCTGTTTTCTAGACTGCCTCCCTCTGGATAGTCTGGGCGCCTGATGGAGGGATAAAGGAACTGGTTGGAATAACAGGTTCCTTCCACGCACTATGTCCAAAGCCGCATCTTGGACTCCTCATGTATAGGAGGAGGCATGAAGGAGGTGTAGAGTCCAGGATCGCATCATACTTGCCACTGGGTGAAAAAATGGGTTTAAAAAAAAAAATAAATAAATAATAAAAATCACACAAGAAAAAAAGAAAACAGTGTCTTTCTAAAGACTGCTGCCTTAAGACACTGTTGGTGCGCTGCACGTGTGTTGCAATGCTGACACTGACATTTTCTCATGTCTCTCAATGCAGTGGACAGCTGCAATCCCTCCCCGTATTGATTCTCCTCTTGGCCCCGCTTTGGTCCCATGCACCCTCTGTCCTGCTAGTCCTTGGAATATATATATATATTTTCATACTAGGTCTGTGTGGTTTGTTTGCAAGTTTGTGACTAGCGATCCCCAGATCCGATTTAGATCTGCCAAGTTATGTACCAATATTGATTTTTCCTGATCTGATGTATTTTTAAATAGAAGATCACAAACAATATCCAGTCTGATATCATTATGTGAATGTAATACTGATACAAGGACGCCCCCCCCCCCCATCCGGATCCAAATTGATCATTTGAAAATGACATGGTCAGTCCCGATTTAGTTGTTAATGTGTTTTAAGTCGTGTCAGGATTTGACTGGTCATTTCCGTTTTTCAGACATGGAGCCATCACCGCCTGGCACCCTTGCCAGCTCAAGGACTGGCTCGCCTGCCACAACCCCACCTCCAGGGACATCAAAATCAACCCCCACCACACCCAGAGCAACCACACACGCCAGTCCCTCCACATCCTCTCAGTTTGCACCTGTTCTATCTCCTCCCTCTCCTGCGCTCTCCACCCCACCTTCCTCCCCTCTCCGCCATCCTGTCCAGGTGGGCAGGTCTCAGCTCAATGCAGCTTCCACAGAGAATTCCAGACCCACGACCACAGCTGCAGCCACTCCTCTGCGGTCTACATCGGCTTCTGAACCAGGTGACAGAAGTACGACGCCCCTACACATATAAACCAAACACACACATTATGCACACAAAATTAGACTGTGACCAGGTTATGTTTCTGCAGAGTATTCCCTGGACGATCGGTAGGCGTTGACTTGTTTCTACTTTCTGCTGTCTGACAGTGATACCCTGACTCATCATGATGTGCAATGATGTATCCATGACAACCATACACATTTACAACATGTAAATGTTGTAAATGTGTGTAAATGCTGACTGAAAGATTCTCTTAGACTACTCAAGTTCCACTGAAAAGAAATGCTCTTGGTAACATTCATATTATAAAAGAGCTATCAGTTCAACTTGGAATCTGTGACACTGGTTTCTAGACATGCAAATAGACTATGAATGGACTGGGAAGTAGGAAATCTGATACTGCAGTCTGCGCCACTTGAATTTGGAATGCATGCGTTGTGTATAAATATAGAACTTCTACAAGTAAACCATGGCCTTTCCTTGTGTGATATCATGCGTGTCTTGGTGTCCTGATTTCAACAAGAACGTGCTGCGTTCTACTCACGTGGAAAGTTGCTGAAGATGCATGGGATGCATGTTTGTGCAAGTGTACTCTATGTTAGATAAGAGCAGCATGGTGATAGTTCATTGTGCAAAACAAAGTCATTTTAACATAGCATATCTCATGTGCTCAACTGGAGTTTTGGTTTAACACTCCAGAGACATGCAATTAGGGATATTTAGCTGAATTTGTAGCAATCTGCAAACTAAATGCTCGCCACTAGCTTTATTGGTTGTCTACTATGACCTCTAAATGTGTTACAAGCCAACTCCCTTGGGAAATATTTTGACAGCTGCTGAAAGTTAGGGTAACTAACAACCTACTTTATTTACTATCTATACCTTCTGTTTCCAGAGCCAGAGCCAGAGGAGGAGCTAGCTTTTGAGATCCTAGAGAAGAGAGCAAAATCTGGAGACGCCAAATCACAAACCAAGGTGAGCAGCAACAACCACTGTCACAATAACTGTCACCGTAAATATTACTAAATCGCCACCATCAGGATGGCGATTGGATGGATGGAAGTGAGAAATTGGATTGGATGGATGGAAGTGAGAAACAATTAAAATCTAAACTCACAGAATGAAAAAAAGTGACATGTGGAGACAGTCTTTCTTCCTGACATTGACCATTTCATTAAAGGACATCTTAGTAGTCATTACTAAAAAATGTGTGTGTGTGCATGTGTGTGTAGATGGGTCTTTACTACCTGGCGCTGGCAGAGGAGAGAGATGAGGAGCTGAACAACTGTCACGCAGTCACCTGGCTGATCCATGCTGCTAAACAGGGCCGCAGGGATGCTGTCAAACATTTACAAAGTTGTCTGGCCTCCAACAAAGGTAAAGTACATTTGCATGAATGTACTGTACAAATCATTTGCTGTTTTCCCCAAGAGAGTGAGAAATGCATTTTGTTATGCACGTTACTAGATGTTGAATAGTTGAGAATTTCTAATATTCCTAATATTCTGATCAGAAGACTTTCCAAAGGAACTAAAGAAAACTCTTTAGTTGAAGATGTTTGATTTGTGGTAATTATTTGTCCTCTTCTTCTGTTGCTGTTTGCATCAAAATACTCATTCACATTTTGTCTTTGCCAGGCATCACACAAGAAAACCTTGAGCAGGTGAGGAAGTTGAGTTTGGAGACACGTTTTGAGAGAGGAGTGAGGAAGGCTGCCCTTCAAATGTACTGGAAGCTAAACCCAGAGAAGAAAAAGACAGTAACTGTGTCTGAGATGCTGGAGAACGTTGGACAAGTCCACACAGATTCAGGTAGACGGACACAGCAGAGGTGGTCATAGCCAATTCTGTAACGGTCGCAACAATAACTGAATAAAATAAAAGCAAAAATGAGGGAGATTTTGACTCAGTCTAGAAGAAGGCCGTAAGGCTGAAACGTTGCTGACCTTTAAATAAATGCTCTTGAACCAATAAGTGGTGGTGTGCGTGTCTCCTCCATTCTAGACTCAGTCTAGAATAAAATCACTGAAGAAATCTGTAGATAAATATAGCGGAAATGTATTAAACGGCAAAGAAAGTATAGCTTCAAATAAAAATATTTACACTGTTTAAAACTAAACACAGATTTCCCAAAGAAAGCAAAATGTAAACCAGTCTATGCCGTGAGTTTAGTAAGTTAGTCTCCTCTTACCGCCCCTTTACCTCTTTTGCACAGTTTGTCCTTTAAAATAGCAAGTCTTGAACCCAGAAATCCAATAATCAACAATAGAAAAGTTCACTTCATCCAGTGATAGTGGTATCTAATTGAAAGTAGTAAGACCTGGGGACTAATCTGCCTGCTCCTCCAGTTGTCTCTGCTCACATTCACGCTGGGCTGCCAGAGCTACTATCCACAGGTGCAACAAACATTGTGAGTGCAGCCTCACTCAATCTGATTGGTGATTTTTGGGCAGGGTTTCCCCAATCACTGCTATACTCACAGCAGTAATACACACCACAGCCATCAGTACTAACTCAGTGGCCTTGTGGTTAGAGTGTCCGCCCTGGGACTGGGAGGCCTCATGGCTCGGCCTAGGCTCATGACATCATGGCTAGGCAAGGCTTACTTCTTACTTACAGCCATATATCAGGAACATAAAATAACAACGGCTTCTTAAAGAACATAGATCAGCAGATTATTAGAAGATAAGAAAGCACATCAACAATTAAAAAGATAAAGATTTTTAGCAAATTATTTCGTGTTTACGTATGGCTGTATTTCCTTTGCTTTCCCTTTCCGACAGACACACCACGCTCCCCAGGCATTCTGCCCAGCGGTGCACAGAAACAGAGAAGAGTTCTGCAGACAATGGTCTCCAGTGAAGGTACATTGAGCCCATTTTTACGAATGCCTTCGAAATCAGTAGTTTAAATACTTTCAAGATAGCAGATGTACAATGACCTCAGAGGGCAACACAAAGTACACAATGAGAGCTTGTAGATGTGCAACTTTTACATATGCAATCGGAAAATGACCTATGCTTTTCTGGTTTGATACTAATGATATACAGATTTTTGTGTTTGTTTATATATTTTTTGTTTTATTATTTTTATTAGCAAATGTATGTAAAGCCAGTATACTGGCTTTACATACATTTGCGAATACTGACAAACAAAATGAATCATGTAAATTTCAGAATAATTTACATGATGACACTTGGATTGTCCTGCTGCTATTCACCCTTAGGTGAGGTTGAGTGACGATTGTCTGAATCCAATGGAATATTTGGAGTATTGGAATGGAATATTGGAATATTTATGAATATTTATGTTTGTGTAAATAATGTATCAATCAAACAGAGACAAATTAAACAAACCAGAGGAGGCTTCCAGGCTCAAATCAACTAATACATTGTGATTCTCCCCATGTAACCAGTTGGTACAACATTCAGTCTTAATATGAAATGACTTCAATAATGTCTCTTTCTATCTGCGTTTGAAGCCACGTCCGACGTGAGTCTGGACGACTTTGTGGAGATGACCAAAAAGTACGCTCAGGGTATTCCTCCTTCACCTGTCATGGCCCGAGATGATGACGATGACGATGATGACGACTACGATGATGTTGTGAAGAACCCTGATGATCTTCCCCTGCATCAAAAGGTACAAAACTCTTCAGGGGTTTCACAGGTTGACTCTAAGGTCTCAGAGTGCATGCCGTAGCCACTTCATGCTCAGTGCGGATCCGCACACACACACTCACGCCGTGTGTGTGGATCCACAATGAAATTTGCACCCTGCCTGATCAAGCAACCAGGTAGTACATCACCTCTCCTACCATTTTATTTACTGTACCTGCACCAGGCAGGTGGGCAGATGTTAGTGTCAACCCCTGCACTTACAACCTACAGGTGTCTTGATTTCCTTTCTCAGCAGCACCCTGCTTTGAGGATGTATTGTGATGCAGTAGTTCCCAAACACTTTCAGTTTAATCGCACACTATTGAAAGTGTTTGCAGCCCAACCATCTGGTCAGAGGCTGTAATGCACTATGCATTTATATTGTGCATCCTTCTCCTCTTTCTGTCTCCTTCCTGCAACCTTCAGGTTCTGAAGTTTCCCCTTCATGCCCTGCTGGAGATCAAAGAGCACCTGATCGACTGGGCGTCGCGGGCCGGCATGCAGTGGCTCAGCGCACTCATCCCCACACACCACGTCAACGCGCTCATATTCTTCTTCATCATATCCAACCTCACCATTGAGTTCTTCTTCTTCGCCATCCCACTGGTGGTCTTCTACCTCTCGTTCTTCTCCATGGTCATCTGTACGCTGCGCGTCTTCCAGGTTAGCAAGCCACAACTACCTATGTTGTGTACTTGTGTAGAGATTTCATTACTGTACTTTGTGAAGAGAAAAATCAGTTACCAGGAACAGTTTCATAACATAGCAACACAAGTTAACATAAACTATTTTCTCTGTAGAATTCCAAGTCTTGGGAGAATTTCCGGGCCTTGACAGACCTGTTGGTTCGCTTTGAGCCAGGTCTGGACCTGGAACAGGCAGAGTCCAATTTTGGATGGACACACTTAGGGCCTTACTTGTAAGCAAACTTCTGTTCGATCTTCATTCAGTGTATGGATTTAGCCAGTTGTTGTTTAATGGTCATTAAATTAGGACTGTTATAGTTTAGTTTTGTAATGGGTACAACATAACGAGGTGAGGTTTTATTAGAAGCCCTAAATCTGCCTTCTTTTCCCAGGTACTTCATGGGTTCTGTGGTCTTTGTGGTTTTATCCTTCCCTGTGGCTGATAAGAGCTGGATCCCCTGCTCAGAGCTCGCTACCATCGCCCTCTTTTTCACCGTCACGTCCTACCTTGGCCTCCATGCCTCCGCTGAGCTCTTTTCCCGCAAAGCCCTGCTCACCGAGGTCCTCTCTGGTGCCTGTTCCCTCACATACCTCCTCCCTGACTCGCTGTGGTTCCTCCGCGCACTGGGGAGGACATTTATCACCATACCGCTGGGGAATATGGTGGCACTGAATCTGGGGCTGCCCTGTCTCTTATACGGACACCTCTTCTTTCAGCTATTCCGCATGGCCCAGGTGAAAGGCTTCAAGGGAACCTACCTGTGTTTGGCGCCCTACCTGGTCTGCTTCACCTGGTGTGAGCTGTGCTTCGTGTTCCTCAACAACTCCACCGCCCTAGGACTGCTGCGTACCTGTGTGGGCTACTTCCTGTTCCTCTTTGCCCTTCCTATTGTCTCGATGGGCCTGGCACTCATATTGCTCTTCCAGATGATCCAGTGGTTCCTAGCTTTGGAGCTGACCAAGATGGTGGTCACCTTGACGGTGTGCTTTGTGCCAGTGGTGTTGAGGCTGTGGACCAAGTTCAGCCTCAACCCTATCGTCGTGGTCCGGTCGCTGTCGCGGAGTAGCATCGTCAAGCTCATCCTGGTGTGGCTCACTGCAATGCTGCTCTTCTGTTGGCTGTACGTGTACAGATCTGAAGGCATGAAGGTTTATAACTCTACATTGACTTGGCAGGAATACAGCAACCTCTGTGGCCCCCGGGCATGGAAGGAATCCAACATGGCCCAAACTCAGATCCTCTGTTCCCATCTCGAAGGCCACCACGTCACTTGGACGGGCCGTTTCAAATACGTCCGTGTGACGGAAATTGAGAACGGGGCACAGTCGGTCATCAACCTGCTGCCAGTGTTTATAGGAAACTGGATGCGGTGTCTGTACGGTGATCCTTATCCGTTGTGCGATGAGGGGAAGGACAGCGATGGAGAACCCCAGCCCCTCCCCGCCCCAGAACCAGCTCCAGTGGACCGGCTATGCAAGCTGAAAAAACTAGCCAAGCACGAGTGTCACGTCAAACGCTACGACCGGTACAAATTTGAAGTTACAATGGGTATGCCTCTGGAGAGGATGACAAAAAACGGGACAATCGTGGAGGACGAGGACGCCACTAAAGATCTCGTTCTACGGGCCAGTAATGAATTTAAACATGTTCTATTACGCCTGAACACAGGCAGCCTTGTAGAGTTCAGTACCATTCTGGAGGGTCGTTTAGGCTCCAAGTGGCCCGTGTTTGAGCTAAAAGCCATCCACTGTATATTGTGTACTGATCCCCAAATGACCAGCCGCCGCCAGTACAAGATTGAACATGACTGTAGACGCTCGGCCCAGGTTGCACTACAGTTTGCCTTTGACTTCTTTTTCAACCCCTTCTTGACGGCTCAGTTGGAGCAAGACTGGCACACAGAGAAACAGACTGAGACTGGCTTACAGGAGGCTGGATAGACAAGTGCACAGTATGTGATTTCACAAAAGGAATGAATGTATACTCTACCGATACAAACGACTAAATGGTATTAAAAGAGACTAACTGTAGCAGGTGGTGTAGGTTTACATTTCTAAGTGGTATTGGTAAATATTTACTGTATGGAAGTAAGTTAAATGGACTGTTGACTCTAAGGTGTGTGATGATGTGGTAAAGATGTAACTGGCTGACTATAGTCTTCTACCACAGGATCTAATAGGAATATTTTATTTGATTTTTAGATTGTTTTTTTTTTTTTTTTTTTTTTTTTTTTAGAGCACATACCGATGGTTGTTTTTGCCAATGTAGACATGCTAATTGCAATTATGCTGTTTGAGTATGTCTTTTGTTGTTGTTTGTTTTTGTTCTTTGAGCCAAAGTGTGAGATTACATAAGAGGTTATGTGATTCTGGGCCTATATGTATATTGTGTTGCTTACATACCTGTAATGTTGTAGTTGAGACTACATCGGTTGCACAACTAATGTGAGGAAAGTATTTTGTAAATTCAGAAGTTAGAAAGCACATCATTAAAACAGTCTAGTCACTGTGTAGTTTTAATGTCATTTTGTTGACAATCTATTTGCAAAACAGATTATTTTTCTTTGTAACAGTTAATGATATAGGCCCAGGATCTCTACTACAATACTACAAAAGTTCCAGAGAGGAGAGGATATTACACAAATGTTCTATTACAGTGCAAGACACTACTTTACCACACTATACTGTAACTCACCATTTGTGGTTATGGTGTTTATTTGGACTTTCGTTATAAACGTATGCCATTTTTGCCTATACGGTTATAAATACTGTAGATCCATTTTCATGTATGATTCTGATGAGTGATTTTAAATGGTAACTATGTGTTGAGTAACAAATCAACAGTGTCTGCGTTTTACAGCTTCATTTCAATTTTTAAAGCATTAAGTATTTATATACTTAATATAAGTGCCTTAAAATACATTATGTCTTCAGAATAGTATTGATATTCTGTTAATATTGTTAAGACTTGTAGTAATTAGAGATCCACAATATTGGAATTATGACCGATTTCCAAGCTCCTATTATTTGTGGGGTGACTGGGTCATAATGGCCTATATTGATTCTTATATTATATTTATATTGAAGTCATTGCTTAAATTATGAGACTGGTTGCTCTGCAAGTACAAAGCCATCGACGGTCACATCGTTATTGCATCATCAATATCGGAAAAATAATCAGGATTATTTTGAGACCGTTTCGATGCCCAACCGATTATATGGTGCATCTCTTAGTAGTAATATATAGTTTGAAACTGCCTATAACCACTGAACTATTTTATTTGGACTAAAGCACGTTTTCAGAAGAACAGTGGCCTGGAAACCCCTAGAACTTAACTCTGCCCTCGTTCTCATGTGCCTCCAACCATTTCATCACTTCCCATCCCTGCTGTGCAGGATCTCTACATATTGAACATGTGCTGTACATCCATCACTGATGAGGTCTGTGTTTCAGGTTGTCTTGTAACATAATACTGTGACTGTGAGCAATAAATGAGGAAGAAACATTTATTTGTTGCTTTTGTCTTTCTCTCTTTTTTGAGGTGTGATATACTGTAGCCCCTCCAATCCAGGGCTTGTGAGGATTATGTCATGGCAGCCAAGTCATTTGGATTTCAATGTTTAATGTTTTTGCTGATATACAGTAATTGCATCTTGCATCAAATTGTGTTTCGTACAAGAGACAGGCCAAGGATAGAAACTGTTATCAGTATGGGGAAAAAGTGTCATACAGTAAGTAAATTCATAGAGAGAAGAGCTAGAAAGGAAAAAGAAATAGCACAGATTACAACTGTAACCAAAGTGAAAAAAGTTTTATAAATGTCAAGTCAAAAGAATGCCTCTCACTGAATGGGACTCTGGTGTGCTGCTCAGTGCTACCAGGCTACTCATGACATGAAGTGCTCAGATAGATGATTGATACAGTAGGTTATTGGTTTACTGAAGGTTTATTCATTTCATTCTTCAATTTTAGTTGATCAGGTGACCACGTGGTGGCTGAGAAAAATCACATTACACTGTGACTCACTGCTCATCCCAACACTTCTCTCTGACTTTAGGAACTACTGTTTCACTGGTCACCTTATCACTTATCAGGTATAGGCCGGGCCCTCTATGATCCTATTACTATTTCCATTAATTTGTTGTATTACCTCGTGTTTTCCTTGCTTCACTCTGTATTGCAATTGAAGAGTGTAAAAATCATAAATGGAGAGGTTGAGGGCCTATTTTATTACCAGGTCAGGCAGTGTGGCCAGTGATCTTACACTATGTTGAATGGCCAAATGGCATTGGTTTGCTCGAAGTCTTACGTTTCTACTTTTCTAATGTTCTATATTGACCGAATCAACTTTATTTACAAACATGCATAACATGATTTATGAATTTTTAATATTTATTTTTTTATTTTAACTATACAACTCAAAAAAGAAAAAAGTGGTCTTGCCCTTTAAACAGGATGCTTCCCCTCAACAGCCTCCACCTGCGAAAAAAAAAAAAAAAAAAGTTTATAGTTACAGGTTATAAGCATTACAAACATTTATGTATGGAACTGATGAGAAGTGTTTGTAAGAGGTCTTGGTAACACATAAATGTCCATGGTGTAAAATAAAACCATAGTCCTATGTGTAGTGTAGGGGTCTATTTTAAATAATTCCATGTAACATGTCTGAAATATGTGAGTCATATTTCAGACATGTTACATTTAGTCACATAATGTGGCTAAATGTAATAACCAGGTGCTGACACTGGGTGGTGCCCGGTAGCCGCAACTTGAGTCATTTCACTGCTTCCAATTAACATACTGTGAACTAATGGCATATAATATTACTGTCACTCCTGTGTCTGAAATAAAGATAAGATAGCTGCACACTCATCAGATGCAATTTTGTTTAAATCTTTATTCAGAAAAAAAACTGTCCATTTGAACATTTTTGTGATCAAAATACAATAACAAAAAATAAATAAAAGTGAATCAACATTAGTTTGGTCAGGACGTGGAATCAAACTGACAGATGTTTTAAAAATAGGATAAACAAAAGAATAAACTGTGTTCTAAAAATAAGAGAAAGAAAGACGCATCAGCAAAAGGAATTGGTGGAGAAGGCTAGCAAGAGATCAAAGTGCAATCTCTCTCTGACCTGGAAGCGATCGCAGACGATCGGATCCACGGTCCATCCCTTGATTATTGATGAGCGTTCTATTACAGCAACAAAACCTCGTACATGTCAAAAAGAGAGTGAGTCGGTATATTACAGACACCATTTTATGCCCTTTAAAGTTTTTTGTTGATTTTTTTGTTTAGTTTTTAGGCTTTTTCTATAAGAATTCAACATTTATCATAAAACATTCCCCATTCCACTTGGTTTCACGCAGTTGGAAACTGAATCTTGGGACGGGTTCATTCAGAATGCACATGTAAAGTGTTATGAGCCGAACACGGGTAAACATGCTTCAGTGTCCTGAGACACAAAGAAAGGTAGGAGAGCTCGGTCATCTATGGTTACTAGTGCTGTACAGGGAGGGGGGCCCTGACCCCTGGGCCCCACCCAAGCCTTTGTACAGCCGAGTCTAAATGGTTTAAAGCCAGATTTACACTTTGTCGTACGGCGGCACCGCGCACCGGACACGGCAGATCACATCTGTCGCTTGTACATCTGCTATTTTAGGTGCGTGACACCATCGTATGGCAGAGTATAAACTAAGCATAAGAAGGCAGCCAAGTCAGTCAGTCAATTTATAAATAAACACAGACTCAATTTGTT
Source organism: Benthosema pterotum (assembly GCA_039105355.1). Classification (NCBI taxonomy): domain Eukaryota; kingdom Metazoa; phylum Chordata; class Actinopteri; order Myctophiformes; family Myctophidae; genus Benthosema; species Benthosema pterotum. Next base: position 16,544,057 of record CM076984.1, on the reverse strand, counting down.
TGACATGCAGCATATGTTTTTTTTTTTTGCTTGATTGTTGGAATTATTTAGTAACTGTATTTTCCCTCTTTTTTCTTTTTCTTTTTTCCTTTTTCTTTTTTTTGCTTGATTTCAGTTGTGTTTAACAGCAAAGTAGCACATGACACGACCCCCAGTTCAACTGGAAGCGGGATCCACAATCTCCCAACGAATAAGGTCGACACGGGGCCCTGAACCGAGCGGACGAAACATTACACAGCGCCGAGATCGGAAAGGGGCTCCGTTCCTAATCTGCAAACATGGAAATGCTTTAAACCTGGCGCCGAACACACCCCAGTTGTATAGAATACAGCGTGTCTCCCTGACCGCGGAGAGCACTGAGGCTCCTGGGGTGTGTTTGGGGGGGAAAGGAGTGGCACAGAGTTCCTCCTCGGGGGTTCATCCGTAATCTTCAGTGTGTCAAACCATCAAAATCACCATCTTGAACATCATCACCAGGGACAACTTACGAAAACAGGAGCAGGGTAAGTCAAATTGGAATTGAACAGACAGCGAGTTAAATGAACGACACATTTTCCATCCACGCATTCGTAAACAACCACAAAGGACCTTGTTACGGAAATCAAAACAGTTGCCAACAAACAGTAGTAGGTTGGATCAAGTACAGACGTGGCCGTATATAGAGGGAAGAGGCAGAGGAGGATTTGGAAAAAACAAGGAAAAGAAAAGAAGAAAAGAATCAGAATGTAAACGTCTTTCTTGTCTGGAGGATTCAAATCCCTCAGGAACCGACCCACAATCACAAACGCTACCATCCAACACAATCCAGAGGTCGACAATCGGGGGACAACCTGCGGTTGCAGAGAATTGCGCTGATCCATATAAATCCATATTAGGTAAACCCAGCAGTGGTCCCTCTCTGAGGCCCATGAACTGGTGGTCCTTTCAGTTCTGGGGGAGGCTGGGGGGACGAGGAGGCACCTGACGACAACGTGACATCCCACCGCCATGAAAAGCTTGCTGGGTATCCGGAGCACAGAATGGCAGGTGGACCACAAGGAGTAGGCCTGTTTGTGCGTATGCGTTTGCTTAGTGGCGTTGACTATGTGCTTCTGTGCATATTACACTTCTGCCTCATGCAACCGGATGTGAATGTGTGTGTTGTATGTTATACGAGTGTGTCCACATTCTCACAGCATGAGCATGTATTATGGTACATGGGTGTACTGCATAATGAACATATTGGTACGTATGGATCCAGCCCGACCTTTTACCCCCCCCCCCCCCCCAAACCCCCCCACCCGGCGCATCCACCACTAATGCATCTCAGAGTTGAGTTTGTCCTGGAAGATGTACAGGTTGTTGGTGGCGGCGATGGCGATGATGTTCTCCGTGGGGTGCCAGGCCGTGTGCAGGATCTTCTTGGTGAAGTCCAGGCTGTCCACGCTGATGTCGTCCTTCCGCCGCTTGCCGCCGGCGCCGCAGACCCGCCGGGGCTTCAGCACGGCACGTGGCTTGCTGCTCTCGCGGGACGCCTCCAGCGTCACGTCGCGCTTGGTGTTGCGGTCAAACATGCGGAAGAAGTTGTTGTAGGCCCCCGTCATGATGACGCTGGGGGGGTGGGGGGGGGGGGGGGGGGGTAGAAAAGGAGAATAATTAAAGAGGGGGAGGGGAAGGGGACGATGAAACGTTAATCTCATGCAATCAGTCACACCACATCACATTACGTTGCATGTGTCACAGCACATCACAACACACTACGTCACACCAGTCCGCTCCACTCCCTTGCATCAAACACACATTCTGTTACACATAAACACGTCAATGAATGGCACTCAGTGCCAATGAGTGAGTGCCTATGTTCACACACACACACACACACACACACACACACACACACACACACACACACACACACACACACACACACACACACACACACACACACACACACACACACACACCTACCTGTCTGATCCGTTCCATGCGCACTCGAACTTGTCAAAGATGCAGTCGTTCTCATAGAGTGAACACAACTTACTGCGGAGGTAATCATGCACCTGGAGGAGCGCGTGCACACGCGCGCGCGCGCACACACACACACACACACACACACACACACACACACACACACACACACACACACACACACACACACACACACACACAAAGACAGAGGCTATTTGTCACAAATAAAAACCTTGGAGCATTTAAAAGGTGAGTTGCAAAAACCTTGATTTCAATAGTGGTGATGATGGAGAGGAGAGCTGTATGATCAAGGCTGTGGGCTAACAGTAAGTTGACAACAAGGGAGAGACGGAGAGGCCAATTGTCAAATGCTCTGTTGTTGGAAACACAAAACACGTACATGGACAGAGTTGCAGAGAGAGAGAGAGAGGAAATCTAATAACCAACAGTGTGTCAAAGAAGATTCTAAAAATACAAGTGTAAAGAAGGATTTCATATCATTCCTGCCGGCCTCAGTCTTATCCAATAGCCACTGCAAGTTAGAGAGGGAGTGTGCTCAGGAGTCCTGTCTGCATAAGTGACATACCTGAGTCTGACATCTAATAGACTCCCTCTTGGAAGTTCATTCATATATGGATCAAACCCAAACATCCAAGCCTGACATCATACACTCTTTGGGCATCACCACGATGACAGCAGCCAACAATAGAAATGCCAACTTGGGAACATCTGCCTCTTGCTAAGATGTGTCACAGAGACTTTATCTGCCTTTCAAGGGGGAAATAATTTTTTTTTATTACTTTTTATTATTTTTGTTTGTCTTTTTGGTGCTCCCATGTGTGTTTTCTATAACTACAAATAACCTATGTTGAACAATCAGGCTTTCATATCATACAGGAGGTTTAAAGGAAAATGTTCTCAGGAACAGCTCATCTTTTAACCGCATAATGATGTCATCAATGCACACTTCTTTGTATAATTCCTCCATTTCATCAGCCTTCAGTTCCAAATTTGCATTTCCATTTTGTATACAATGTCCACCATTGTTGATTGTTCAAGCTGGCATGGAATGGAAACAAGCCTGGTTTTATAATCTAGCATCAGTATTATAATGACTCAAATATTAAATAATCTGCACATCAGCACCCCCACCACCTCAGGAATTTGTAGTATTAGTATTGCAGCTAAAACTGCTTTCAAAGTCCAGAAAGAAATGACAAGATGGGTTATATCAGAGTGGTATATGGTAGTAAGTATTAAAAACATTTTTGGAAGGTATGTTATTTGCGGTTTGACCAACCTGTGTAGCTGGCAATGTACCTGAGTTTGCTGCCCAAATCAACAATACACCAGGGTGGAAATCTGTGCATGAAATGTTTGGAAGCCATCTGTGACCACTAATTATAATTGTATTATTAACATACTCTGTCATGCAGATCGGTTCAAATAGAAACGTATTCTTAAAAATGAGTTCCGGATTGGAGATACCTTTAACTCAAAGGCAGACATGCGCACACACACACACACAAACATATTTGAATTGATCATACTGTAAAGCACTCTCAGGCATGAATCCAAATTGTGGATTATAAATAGAAGCGTGTGTTACTGTATGTTAATACATGCACGCAAGCGCGCGCGCACACACACACACACACACACACACACACACACACACACACACACACACACACACACACACACACACACAGTACACACACATACACAACGCAAGTCAACAAGACTGTATCACTTCACCTCCCTGAAGGCCACGCTAATAAGATGCAATATCAGCCATGAGTAATATGAAGCCAGGCAGGCAATAGATTTTTTTAATCAAAACTGCTTCACCATATCATGACTACTGAGGAGGGTAACCACAAATACACACACACATGCACACACACAAACTACTGTATAACACAAACATAAATCCACACAATTCCCTGTGCCCTTTTCCTCCGACCTGCTTGTGTCAGCAGTGTCTCGGCTAGGTGATGCAAGAGGTTGAAATCTGCACAATGATAACTTCATTTTGGTCAACCGATATAATATGGCCGACCCTCCCTCCCTCCCCACACCCATTAGCCTCAGTATTTACATTTTTGCATAAAGTCAGCAGTCAACAGCCTCTATTTTATCGGTATACGGTCAAGCTGAGGTCGCTTAACGGCTGTAAATCAGGAAAGCGATGACGTGCGCGTTTTCCCACGTGGGTCTTCTCCACATCGGGGGGGAAATGACATGGTGTCAGCTTGTGTTGGATATATGGCCTTTTCCAGCATGCACGGTTCTCTGTAATTTAGTGATTCATACTTCCTTCCCCTCCTCACCGATCTCAATCCGCTAATTTGATTTAAGGCTTTTCATGCCCAAGAGAAATACAATCATAAACCTAGCTAAAATAGTGCAGCGTTAAATGCCCTCCCTCCTTATCTGTTACTTCCCCCCAGCCGCTTTTAGTAATTACAATTCCCTCACTTTCATCATTCTCTTGCCCATATGCCACACTATCAACCCCCCCAACATCCCCCTCTTCCCTGTCACACCATTCTACCTCCCGTTCCAGAAGCATAGCATCCATTGGGCCACTCGGGCAATAGGCCCAGTCAAAGCAAAATAATAAAAGATACAATGGTGGTAAGATCGCATCACCCAGATGTTCCGCCCCTGTGCATGCTAATTTCTCTTGTAGCCAACCACAGCAGGCCGCCTTTGTTTTTAACAATTACAGCGCACCCTAGTGGTCAAACACATATTACCCCCAAACCAGCCACTGATAGCACTCAATACTGTAAACATCCAGGGATTCCCCATGGTCAGAGTGGGCGAGAGAAAGAAATAAAAGCTTTGTGATCATCGTCAGGCATGTCTTAGCTGTTGTCACAACTAGTAGTATATTTTCCCAGTGACACGGCGCAGGCCTGGCTTTAGGTGTGTTAAATAGCCCCACAGCAAGTCAGCAAGGGTTTCACCTATTGGAGTGTGGAGTTGTGTGTACCTCCCTCCCACCCTGCCGCACTCGCAATGCTAATTGAGCCAGTCAAAATTGTAATCCCCGCTACGCGCCTGACTTCATCCCATCGCCCCAGGCACTCTCTCTACTCCCAAACCCTCGCCAAACCCTCATTCTGTTTATTTCTTCCCATTCTCTCCCGTCCGTCACACTGTCTAATCCATCTCATCCCTCCCTCTCTTTCTCCCTCTCTCCTCCTCCTCCGCCCCTGGTCTTCCTCCTATCCTTGCTGCATTGCAGATCTGGGTGTCAGGCTGTGTAAGGTATCCCTCCCTCCAGCTTCCCTTTATGAGTGGAGGCTCAGTATCTATAAATAGCACTCAGCGTCCCACTCCTAACGGCCTCCCAGGCTCAAGCGTGGGTCCATTTTTAAACCCTCCAGTTAAATTAAGACTCAAGACAATATGCGCACAGACATATATACGCAAACACATGCCCATATCATATGCTCTATGGCAGAGGTTGGAATACTAACCACATATACAGTTTGCTAAACTCGTGCAGCTGATATTGCATTGTTGTAAATGCACGGAATTGACATACTAGACTCCTGTTGGAAGATGAACAAGAGATAGCTGCTGTGTGGAGAAAATGCTCTTTTTTGATCAGCCTAGAGGACAATAGAAGGATTATCACAAGCCATATCCTTTCTCATGAACATGCATCCATATTTACATACACCATGTTTGGCATGCTTAATCTCACATCTCACACAGCATACACCACACACAGACAGACGCACGCACGCACAGTACCTAATTAAAGTAAATATTCTGCTGTTCTGCAACATTATATTGTAGCTGTTTGTTTCTAAACATGTATTTTTAGGGGTGTAAAAATATAGTAAACTATACTATAGTAAACTATAGTAAAATATAGTAAATAAACTAGATCCAAAACGTGATTCTTAATTTCAAGAAAAAGTATATCGAAATGAAAACACAACATTGAATCGCATCGAATTGTTTTGCAATGCAAATAATCAGTATAGAATTGTTTTATCAAATTGTTTTATTTGCAGATAATCGATTGCATTAACTACACTACAAAAATGCAAAATTAGCATTTTTAAAGAAAAAAGAAAAAGAGTGGTTTAATCATTTAGTTTAAGACAATGCCAATGCCATGTATTTTAAATAGTTACTATATCGATTTCAAATCATTGAGTCGTATTGGATCGTATCATCAGAATTACCCTATATGGTATCGCATTGCCAACCATGTATTTTGATATGTATTGAATTGCTGTTATCGTTACACCCCTAGTATTTTTTCTGGCATGGATTCAATCCAGTTATCCTTAAAAGGCTTCGGGAACCACCAACATGGTGACTCTGGGACACGTTTCTTTCTCAGTGAGGTCAGCGTTACAGGGTCACAATGCCTGGTGCAAACAACAATGGCCCTTTGAAAGAGACCCAACTGACCCACTGACTGTGTCTCACGTACCGTTCACCCGCATTAAAGCAGATGAGTCAGCGAATCAGAGGATTACTCAGCATGTCAAGAAATGACCCTGCCCCTTAGGATTCAATGAGGTGAATCCAACACACTCACTGGAGACACAGCTTATCCAGAGGAACAGCAGCAATATAAGAATCATTCACTAAAAAGTTGAAGCGTTACGTTATCTACTGTAAAATGGGTTTCACTACCAAAAAACTGGGAAAAATGGCCTAAAAATGAGGTTAGCACCAGACTGCAGGTATTCTCAATAATATTGGCTGCATCAGCACACACAATCACTCATACATATATGAGTGATCGTGAGTTGGCCTGCTGTGAGTGACCACGTAAATCATAATATAGATAACTGCCAACAGTGACAAGACAGTTCATAAACTAATATCAACCTTATGGTGTGATCGGTGATTAATAAATGAATCGATGGCATGCACATGAAGGCTGCAGGAGTTACATATCAGTGTGATGATGGTGATCTGATCAGCATCGTCACACTGATATGTAACGAAAGAAAGGTGATCAGCTTGGTCACCTTTCTTTTGTGCAGACCGTTCGTTGTACAATACAATAAACCAGACGTAGTTTATTGTAGACAGGCTGTGCATGTAGCCTTTGTCACTGCAAATAAAAGTGGCTTTTATTTTCTTAATTCTTTCTTCTTTTTTCACCGGGATTAGTGTTGTGCTGTTGCATCTTTTAAGAGAGCCAGACGGCCAGTAAAGCAATGATTATCCATATATGATGTTATATTGTTTTTAATTTCTCATAATTGCTGAACAGTTAACTTAGATATATACTAATCCATAATACACATTGATGATGTGTAATATACTGTATATATATATATATATATATATATATATATATATATATATATATATATATATATATATATATATATATATATATATATATTTTTTTTTTTTTTTTTTTTTTTTGAAAGGTGTAGCCTACAGTATATATGCCTTTCCGAACCTATATACTGTATATTTTTCATATCATTTATTACGCTTTATAGCTTCATTAGGAGTGAATAGATAAGTTTAGATGCCTTTCAGCAGTTCAAACAATGCTGCTCCGCTTGTTTAGGACAGAAAAACAGGCGAGGACAAATCCTACGACAGCTCCCGACCTGACGTGGTTTTGTGCGGACGACTTCAACTTCAAGTTCATGTTGGGAATGATAGATGTCGAACAATGCGGGAATTCTGCTCTACGCATGCTCTACGTCCATTTTTTTTTTTTTTTATGAATATTTTTATTGAAGAATAGGTCATTTACATCACCGCTGTAACCAATTTTTGTGTTCAAGATACTTATAAAAATAAAAAACAATAATTTTACATTGGCTGCATTGTATGTCTATTCCCATATTTTTCATTTTTTCAGTTAAATTGAAAGTAAATTTGCATAAAACATCGGTAAAGTAAAACAATAATAAGATAATAAAATCATAAGAATAAAAATAGGAAAAAGGAGAGAGAAAGAGACAGAGGTGAAAGTTTAGGAGGGAGAAGCAGAGGAAAGAGAAAAGAGCAGAAGAGGAAAGGAGAGAAGAATTAGGAAAGGGGAGGGGGGGGTCTAGTCACTCACCAATCTAAATTAATTGTCGGGTAAAATATGACATTAATGGATCCCATTTCCTATGGAATGTACTGACATTACCTCTTGTGGAGTATCTGATCTTCTCCAATTTTTCTACGTCCATTTTTGGATGTACACCACGTTGATGAATGAGGGCCATAGAGCTGAGCAGTCCCGCTCCTTTCATGACGTTGCCCACAGCCCAGACGTAATTTCCCCATTCATATTCCTCATATATTTTTCCAAAATGATTTATATAAAGATGATTACGCCACAGACAAAGCCAACGCAGGTTGTGACAAATCATGACAACACAATATTACCATACAGTATCTAATTAGTAAGAAGAACAAAACGGCACAATACAACACTTTGTTTTGTTTTTCTTCTTACAAATGATGTGATTGTCCCAAAGCATTGTGTTGTCGTGATTTGTCACGACCCAAGTTGGCTTTGTCCACGGAATAATAATCTTTATATAAATCATCACGGGCGACGTTGTGAAAGGGACGGGACTGCTTGGTTCTATACAGTACACACACACACGCACGCACACACACGCACGCACGCACGCACGCACGCGCGCACACACACACACACACACACACACACACACACACACACACACACACACACACACACACACACACACACACACACACACAGAGGTGTACTAACCTGGTATGTCTCCAGGGGCTTGCTCTCCATGTTGAGATCCCACACCTTGGCGGTCAGGTAGTCCCGGGTCAGCAGGTAGCGTCCGCTGTGGCTGAACTTCACGTCTGACACGGAGGAGATGATCTCTGAGAAGAAGGAGCGAGCACTGGGGTCCTCTGGTTCCTCGAACACTGGAGGAGAGGAGGGACAAGAGCGTGAGAGGGTCCGTTAGATGATATGCTGCGGAGATGCAGGGCGGCCATTACTGAATGGGTAAGAGAGCCCACCTGGTAGGAAGAAGGTCCTAGGGTCGATTACCCTAAGAAAGACCCCAACCACTCACATGGCTTAAGCTGAAACCTGAATTTCTAATTACTGATATAAGATAATTATCGTACAGGTAATACAGGCAACTTTAGTGTGTACAAAATCTGTTTTTATAAACAGATTTGAATCACCGGTAACTCCACCAATAACTCACTTCCACTCTATTGACTTATTATGAAACTGCTGCACTGTGATTGGCCAAAACGCCACCCCCCACAACCCTCTCCTCCCACACTTTTGTTGACTAAAAGGATTTGTTGACAACAACAAATGTTCTGGACCGTCTGCAGGATACCTTCATATATAGAGATCTTATATATGATACATATTTATATTTATATATTAACTGTATTATACTACATATTTTCCTACACGCTTCTGATGTTACAGGCATATCACATCATCAACACCTTTACTTACACAATAGTACAATTATTGTACAATACAAATTAAAATACACACTGTGCTAAACATATTCTGTGGGAGAGGTCCAGTGCATAGAGGATACCCCACACTATTAATAATCTGACAATTATCCCACATCCCACATCAGAACAATTTCAGATTTTGTTTAAAAATGGTGAGGAATACAAGAGGTATAGACTTACGTTTGGAGTGCCTGTCACACAGTGCTGCCTCTCGCATGTCACAGAGGCGCAGGGTGCCTTTACTGCTGCTGTACACCAACAGGTTACAGTGGTGAGGGTGGAACTCTGCTGCTGTGATCACCTCCGTCAGGTCCTCCATGTTGGCTGGTTTGATGTCAACAATGTCTGGAGGGGTTGCATCGCTCAGGGAAAAAAACAACACAGAATGAAGCCCCCTCTCCACTGTCCCCGTCCCCTACGAGCCATAGCTATAAAAGCTATGGCCCGTAGTGAGTGGCAAAGTGAGTTTAATGCAATTGAATGCATTCAGATTCTGTTTCGGTGTACCATATCGACTAAAAGGTCTTAAAAGTCTTAAAAAGTATTTTCAATACTAAAATTTTTAGATGTGTCGCATAACTTCTATATTGATGTACCTACCCCCCCCCCTTTGGAGCCATAACTGTATAACACCACTAACATCCTCCCACTCTGAGCTGTATTGCATCCCCATTCCCCACTACCTCCCTGGTTAAACTCCCCTTCAGAGTTTAACCAGTTCGGTTGGATCACCACCACAACCAGGCATATACATGTACTTAAACTGTTGGGGGAGCCCACATACAAACAACGTTCTAACAAATACAGTGGAGAAAAATCTCCCTCCTCATATAACATCATAATATAACATAATATCTGATGATCATGTTTTAGAGTGGAACAAAATCATGGCGCTCCATCACTAACAGACTATAGATTCATTAATTCATCCATTAATCATCCATTTACATGCTGTTTTGTTTTACAAATTATGTTTTGTGACAGACTCTAAATTAGGTGGAACTGCAAGATTTAAAAAAAAAGAATAAAAAAAAATGTGAGCAGTGCAGGTAAATGTTTACACAGCCCATGGCGTGTAAATTATTTACAGTTGAAAGTAAAACAACCAATAAGATTGTATCTTGAGGGGACTGTCGGTAGAAAGCAATTCTGTATTCCGTATATCCAGATCAATTGTAACAACATAAATCGTCTGTGGGCCAGAGACTATACTATATTGTGTCATATTCAACTGGATTAACACCCAGAAAAAAATGTTGAAATATTTATGGCAACGTGTGAATTATTCATTATGCTACAATTTTATTCCTTGGGAATACTACTCCCCTCCCCCATAAATATGTGTTTTTGTGCATGCCTGTGTGTACAAGTCAATACTGGGACTGGAAAGGTTTAATTTACATGATGTTCAGACAGCAGCATAAATGTGACTTTTGGCCAATTCAGATTGGAGTCACATTTTTTTCCTGAACAGGAAAAAAACTATGATCAAACTACCCACCAATGCAGAAGTTCTGGGGGGGGGGGGGGGGGGTTAGGATACAACAGCAGTGGTGAAAGGACAACACCAATCAGCAAAAGGACAAAAACGGTTAAAAAGCTCAGCTTGGTGATCTTGGACCAAGTGATACCATTGTACAGCAGAGTATACGTAACACATGGGCATGGTCTTGTGCATGTGAGAGTGTGTGTGAGTGTGTGAGTGTGTGAGTGTGTGTGTGCGTGTGTGTGTGTGTGTTACTGTGTTTGTGTGTTTGCCTATGTGCGTCAGCATGTATTTGCATGTGTGCACACAAACACACTCTTATGCACATGTGCGTGTGTGTGTGTGTGTGTGTGTGTGTGTGTGTGTGTGTGTGTGTGTGTGTGTATGTGTGTTCGTGTGTGCATGTGTGTGCGTGTGTGTGTGTTATCCTGTGTGCGTCAGCATGCTATTTGCATGTATGTGTGCACATGAATTTATGCAAACAATGGGCCCACACATAAATGCACTCATCGTTGGCAGCGTATGTATTATGTATGAATGTCCATCATGCTTCAAGAGCTGCCCCCACCCGCCGCGTCCCTCGCTGTCACAATTACAATTTAGGCATTTAGCATGCGCTTTTATCTGGAGTGACAAGATCAGTGTAAATGGCATGCCATTAACCCTAGTCAGCAGAAGAAAATGGGGTTCTTCACAATAACTACGACAGCAGGTAGATTATATCAAACCTGGCTTCTGAAATAACTGCCTTTGTACTCAAGCAAAAAATGTCTGTAAACAAGCATACTGTACACAGTATGTGAACAAGCAAGACACATAAGAAGGCTAATTGCGTGCATGACTGCCTGTGTGTGATATATTGCGTGGTTACGCGAAGCAAATGGGGTTCAAGAACACAAAGGATACTGAAGCTGCGGTCAGTAATGCCCAGGTGCCAGAGGTTGATCCTCAGGTCATCTGCTGACATGTAGGTCTCACAGTCAGAGTTGACAGAGATGGAGTTGACATGGTAGGTGTGGGCATTGGCAAACACCCGCCGCGGGCTCACCTCCACCATCAGGTCCATTGGCATCAACACTGGCACCTTGGAGAAGAGATGGAAGCAGACAGGCAGTGGTGAGGAGGATGGGAATGGCATGAATACAGATTTTACTAAACACTGAATGACGGGTTATACAGTAAAGTGTAAAGAAAGTTGGTTTCATAGTGACATGGTAAAACTCTGATAGACTGCCATTGCACTGTATTGTAATATCAAAGATGAATTATATAATATGACTCTGAGATACAACAGAGGAACATTTTTAGAAACGAGATGATCATGATCATCAGATACCTGATGATCATGTTTTAGGATAGAGAAAATTCATGGACTCCATCTATAAATTCAGTTTTCTTCCCACTGACATCAATAATACATGGAATCCACGTCCACAGGAAGATATGCTGTATGTAGTGTCTGTATAGACGATGTACACATTTACACACGCATGCCCCCCCCACCACCACCACACACACACCTCTGTGCCAGTGACCCAGTTATGCACATGTGTATGTGCGCGCGCATGCGCGCGCGCACACACACACACACACACACACACACACACACACACACACACACACACACACACACACACACACACACACACATCTGTACCCACTGACCTACTTCTGCTGCGTAACTGTGGGTGTGATGATTGAGCCTATTGTAAAGAGGTTGTTAAGTACAGACAGGCAGGCAGGCAGGCAGGCAGGCAGGCAGGCAGGCAGGCAGGCAGACAGACAGACAGACAGACAGACAGACAGACAGACAGACAGACAGACAGACAGACAGACAGACAGACAGACAGACAGACAGACAGACAGACAGACAGACAGACAGACAGACAGACCTGTAGGGAGGTGACAGTGCTGATGTCCTTGATGCGACCCTCCTCATCCTTCAGGTTGTATCCTTCTGGCCTCTTGTCTCTCTCACTCACCTTCCACAGCTTGATGGTCTTATCTGAGACACAACAGTCACCCATCAGTCACACACAGATCAGTGCGAGGACGTTAAGCTGACAATGTACGGAATACAGAGTACAGAAATAAGGCTCTGCAGGATGTAGACACGCCGGACTGAATACAGACATCTCATTTCATCTGCAACTGCGAACCATACACAGTGAAATCTAGAGTGTAAGACCATAATGGAGTTTATATCAGATGCCAGATGACACTTGCCTAATCGTAATGTCTCACGAATGCCTTGTACCAACAAGTCTATGAATGGGTGAATATGTTTTGTCCCCATAGCTGTTTGAAAGATTAGGCAAGGTAGGTAAGCCCCATCCTCTCTGAAGTGAGCACCCAAGGCTAGGATACATTCCAGTCGGGCTCATTCATTCCAATGTAAATATCATTGACACACCAGACCTTCAAAATTTCTTCCTAATCCATCAACAAGACATGCCCTATGCAGTGGAAAAATGTGTGTGAGACATTTATTTTTAAAACAATGTTTTATCAAAGGAAAGCAATTGTTGGAGAGGTTTGTCTATCACATGTTATGCTTAGCTGCGATTGGACCATAGCGGTTTGGGGAGGGGCTTACTGAACGGTCTATTGCGAAAACAAGGTGTGCTGTGTCCAAGAAAATAATCTACATCAATATACAATATAGTAGGTGGCCCAAAACTGCCTCAATAAGCTCAGTAAGCTAAAAGACAGCCACACTACTTATAGTATTATACTGCAGAATTATTAGAAACAAACAATATCTGTAACATCAGGCTGGTGTTGAATAATTGAACAGCGGTAGACATTTCAGTAGTGGAATTTGCTGCTGACTGCTGATGCATGATCTTACATTTTTCTTGGCCTCAATCATAAATTATACTGTACTTATAGAAATCAATACTGGTGTGCTCAAAGACCATCTGTAGTTTAAAATGTGTCTGTGGAGCCATAAACATTGATTACAGAGGTTCACTTCTGCAAACAACATTTTATAGTAAATGCACTAAAGCTGACATTTTTTGATCTTATGAAAATGTAACAACACAATGCAATATGTAATAATACTCAACCAAAACATACGTTTGAACTTAGTTGTACAGAAGTACAACTAAGTTCATCAAGTTTGAGAGCATGCGTGTGACATCATTGTGCTGAGGGGCAAAACAACTTGCTCTCCAAAGAAATACACTGTTGCAGCCCTGGTTTTCATTCACTCTATGTAAGTCTATACACTGTGAAAAAGGTTTTTAAATGACAACTTTAGTTTTTCATCCAAGGCTCTTGTTTGAGTTATTAGAGAAAGTAATAGATGAGTGTTATTTATTTATTTATTTATTATTATTTTCTATTCTTTTTTAAAAGATCTTTTTACAATTTATTTTTTGTATTATTTACTACAGTTCTACTAGACCCCTGAAAAAACTAAAGCTGTCCTCTACAAGCTTTTTTCAGTGTTTAGAACGAATGTAAGGGCAGGCAAAAACAAGAATACAGATACAGAAATGGGATTCAGACTCAGGAAACAAACAAAGTACTGAATGGGAAAGTCCTTTACTTTAGTTACTTGAGACAAGCGTTAGTTACTGCAAAAAGTACTTGTTAGTCCCAACACTAGTGCTAATAAATGCCCCAAGCTTGAAAAGCAGCAACAAAGCAGCAACTAAGAAACAAACCCAATGTCAAGTGGCCTAATTCTGAAAACAACCCAAAGGATTGAAGGGAAGTTTGAACAACATGAAAGGAATGCCAAGAGAAGCCAGCTTATTGAGTCTAATGAGATGAGTGTCCAAGCAAAAATAAATACCAATAGATGAATGGAATCGATTATACTAAAGGGATTTACTTGATAGCCTGACACTTCAAAACCACAGGGGGGGATTTTAACGTGGCCTGATATGGCAATTAACGCCTGAATGCATACAGTCACAACCTCCTGTTTGTCTGGCTGCGTCTCCTCACCGTTTGTGGAGAGCAGGAAGTGGGCGGCATTCTGCTGGGGAAGCCATCGGATCTTGTTGATTTTCTCCTCGATCTCCAGACTTTTAAGGTAGTCGAACTCCGGCTCATGGCTCTGGAAGGTGCTGTAGACATTGTACTCTCCCTGGGAATAAGGCTCGCTTTTGCTCTGGTGGTGTACAGAGACAGAGAGACAGAGAGAGAGAGAGAGGGCGGATGGATGGGGTGATCAGTGCGGAAGAAAGAGAAATGGGTAGAAATGTGGGTTTAATAAGATTACACACAACACAAGTATTCCTCTATACCAAGGATTTTCGACAGATTTTGACCCGGGGTCCACCATCCTAAAATGTACTAAAAGCAACCAACAGTCCAAAGAATGCACTTGAACCTGTATTGCACAAACAGAACAATATGCCCCGCAAATCAAAGACATGGAGAAGAAAAGAAACTGTGCATTGCCTACCTCAGGTTCCCTTTGGAAGATAACTACTCGCCCCCCCTTGTCCCCCGTGGCCAGAAGCTCTCCTGTGTGGTTGAACTCTACAGTAGAGATAATATCAGCTGGGGACAGACAGACAGACAGACAGGGGGAGGGAGAGATAGGGAGAGAGAGAGAGAGAGAGAGAGAGAGAGAGAGAGAGAGAGAGAGAGAGAGACAGACAGACAGACAGAGACAGAAAGAGAATTAGAGAGAGGGGGAAGAAAGAGGGAGTAGCCATTAGCTAATGGAATACATTTGATCATTCATCTATTGTATGATTTGGTCACGACTGCACACATCTGTGTCACTCCAACAAGTCATCAGGAACTACATTAACAAGACAGTTACCATCCGATACCTCATAAACAACATGCTAATGCTAATATGTAAGCAATTGAGCATGCACTCACACAGATACTATAAATAACTAACACTGCACACGTACGCATGTACACACAGACACACACACACGCGCACGCACGCGCACACACACACACACACACACACACACACACACACACACACACACACACACACACACACACACACACACACACACACACACACACACAATAACAGGATTTAAAGAGACATCCATTTACACATACAGCACTGTACAGCTGTCTCACACTTGACACAGGCATCATCTGTTTTCACCACCACAATACTACTCTCTAGACAGTGTGTGTGTGTGTGTGTGTGTGTGTGTGTGTGTGTGTGTGTGTGTGAGTGTGTGTTTGTGTGTGTGTGTGTGTGTGTGTGTGTGTGTGTGTGTGTGTGTGTGTGTGTGTGTGTGTGTGTGTGTGTGTGTGTGTGTGTGTGTGTGTGTGAGACTCTATCATTGGATGGCACATTGTCAGTGACGATATGTCACCCTGAGACAGTATCACACACACATTGATACGCGAATCTCTACTGGGTTTGTAATGAACCTGATTTCGGGCTCCATCCCTAAACGTCACTGTCAAACCTTCTTTTCCAAAAGGTAAAATAGTACGCCCGCACACTGTTACTGCTCGGTACAAGAAAGCGTTTATTTAAGAAGCGACGTTTCGGTCCCTCCGGACCTTCATCAGGCATCTGATGAAGGTCCGGAGGGACCGAAACGTCGCTTCCCCCCCAACATTGAAGTCGCACTATCCTACTGGCCAAAGTTGGAACTGCAGGACGTTAATGGAAGTGGACGGACTGTCTTACCGTCAAGACGCAAAGATTGAGACACAGCACAATACGACCATAGACCAACACTGTCAATAAATACTCTCAACACACTGCAATGTGTTAATAATTATTAATAATTATCTCATTATCCACACAAATGTCTACGTAGTAACTGTCAGCCCAATGCACACAGCCTCAAATTGAAACGAAACGGACCTGGGTTTGGTCAAGTCCAGTTGCAATAATAATGGTAGGGCGCGGGGACCAGAGCGTATATTTATTGAGAGACTGAGTGATTCGACACTTTGAGCCTTGACTGTCTCTGTGATAGCCTTGAGAGAGAGAGAGAGAGAGAGAGAGAGAGAGAGAGAGAGAGAGAGAGAGAGAGAGAGAGAGAGGGAGAATGATGAGTGCAGGTACGAATCGGTCTCCCTGTGTCTTTTATCGCCACCACCTACCCACCACAGAATCTTGTTCATGTCTATTTCTACCCACCCCCCCTCTATCCCTCCCTCTCTCTCTCACTCTCTCTGTCTCTCCCCTCTCTCCCTCTCATTTAGCCCCCACACGATACAGTGGCTTGGCTGCATGTCAATGCACACATATATGATGGTACTGCTGGGAGAATGTGGAATGACGGAGTGGAAGGGTGTAGGGGTGGTTCTCTGGTGAACGTGGGGTTGTCGTGGCAACAGGCAAACTGGCAGCAGAGGCAGCAGCAGTACCACTACTGTACTGAGGGGTTAAGCGTTCCGCTGGTGGAGGAAGGAAGTGGAATTCATCAATCCAATCCACCCAGGAACAGTGGACACGGTGAGGTAATTACTGCTGCGGCTCTAGTTCCCTACAGGCGGACGCTCTGGAGGTGATAGCAGGACACGTGTCGTGATCCTCTCACTGCAGCAACGATGGACAACCACCACCACCACGCGCTGCAAAGCCTGCAGTGTCAATTTAACGTGTGTGTGAATATGTTTTGGTTCTTTACCCATGCGTGAAAGATGCATGAGCACATGAGTCCTTGCACGTACAAATATACGCAAGCCTAGTAAACGTGCATGCAGAAGCATAAAATGCACATGCACTTATTCACAAATCCACAAATGGCAGTGCACACACTCACTTACGGTGTGTGTGTGTGTGTGTGTGTGTGTGTGTGTGTGTGTGTGTGTGTGTGTGTGTGGGTGTGGGTGTGTGAGAGAGAGAGAGAGAGAGAGAGAGAGAGAGAGAGAGAGAGAGAGACGCTTCAACTGTGTGTTTTCGTAATGAGAGCACAGTGAAAATACAACAGTGTCAGTTCAGTCGCAGTGAAAGAGCTAAGCTAAGCAAAACCACAGCACCAGCTCACAATACAGCACCCACACTCTTTCCCTCTTTCTGCCCTCTCTTTAAGGGGGTTTGCCTACCAAAGCGTTTTTTCCTACTAAGGGCAGCGCACTTTTCCAATGGAAGCAAATGGACCTGCAGGGGTCCATTTGTTACATCTGGTTAACCAACAGTTACTTTTCATCTGGTTAGCTACCTTAGCTGGGGATCACCTGGAACCATCTCAGGGACCACTGGTGGTCCCCGGACCACTGGTTGAAAACCCCTGAGTTAGTAGTTAGTTACACACCCAAAATAGCAGATAGTACTAGAATGTATGAATGAATGGACCATTGTAAAGCGCTTTGAGCACTTGGAAAAGCGCTATAAAAATGCAATCCATTAATTGTAGATCTGCTATTTTCTGTGTGTGGCACCATACTCAATTGAGTGTAACTCAGGCTTCACAGTGTAAAGACTGAAGTCAAAGAAAGACAAAGAGGTGAAAAGTGGTGTAAACTTAACACCACTTCTTCTCTCGTTTCTCTGTCTGTTGCCGGTTTTCTTGTCCCTCAGCCTCTCTCTTTCTACAGGAGTCTCTCTTGACTGTCCCTGTATTCAAATAAAGACACATCCGAGAGCACACGGAGACATCCTCTCCCTGTGAGAATCTTTGGTCAAATCCGTGGTCAAGTGTGTACTTGGACAGTTTTGGACACATTGGCACAACAACAACTGCTGCACGTGAACACTGCTGTTCGCGTGCATCAGGGTTGGGCTGCACCTGCCACTATGCAGGGGCCCGGCAAAGAAGTAGGCTGATAATAAGTAAAGGAGACATTTCAGTGTTTACATGTCGAAGAGAGTACAGTAACATGAACATCCAGTTCATGTTGTAGTCTGTACGTCCATATTATTTCCTCCTATGCATATATACTGTATGTATCTCTCACATTCCACTCACTTCTCCCTGTGTTTTCACATTCTCCGTACCACTCTATTTTCGATCTTGGTAGGTTAACTTTGTCTCTGCATGAGTGTATGCACATGCACACCCACCCACACACACCCACACCCACACCCACACACACACACACACACACACACACACACACACACACACACACGAGTGCGCTCACACACACACACACACACACACACACACACACACACACACACACACACACACACGAGTGCGCTCACACACACACACACACACACACACACACACACATACACACACACACACACACGCATACGCAATGCATTGTGACAAGGACAGTGTCACTTCCTTGGATCAAAGACGATTTTCTTCAACAGCCAGTCTCTGCTGAGCAACGTTAGGAGAGCAGGCCTCATCTGCGGCTGGGAAATTGGGCAAGATATAGAATCCTAACACACCGCTGAGGGCCTGATTAAAACAGAAAGCAGGCAGACAGTCACAGAGGAGATGTGGGAGAGAGAGCGGCGGTGGGGAGGGGGTCTGTGTTTTGTGCTTAAAGATAAAGTGGTGGAAAGACGTGGGCTAGGTGAAGAAGGCGAAGGGGGGGGGGGGGGGGGGGGTCTTTTTTTTGGTTAATGGGGTACTATATAAGACATGTAGCGAGAGGCTGGCACCTGCTGTCCCAATTATAGATATCTCCAGTCTGAGTAAACACAGTACCATAACGCCCGGCCAAAAACACACTCCTAACAGCATGTGGACAAACCAGCACTCAGCAGGAGGTCTATGTCTCTGTGTGTGTGTGTGTGTGTGTGTGTGTGTGTGTGTGTGTGTGTGTGTGTGTGTGTGTGTGTGTGTGTGTGTGTGTGTGTGTGTGTGTGTGCGTGCGTGCGGGTGTGCGTGTGTGTGTGCATGCACGCATGTGTGTGCGTGCGTGTATGCACACAATAAGCACCTCAATTTCCTGTGTACATGTGCACAGGTGTGAGTACTCAATTACCCTCTAAAGAAATAATAGGAAGGAGAGAGAGAGAGGAAGGTGTTAGATTGATCCCTGTCCTGCAGTTAAGCACAATATAACTAGAAATGGGTGTTTTGTGCATGTGTGGCGACGAGGGATTTTTCTATGTCCAGCCCAGCAGGGAACATTCCACCAAACACTGCACTGAATTAGTGTGAGCTTAACAATCATTATGAACAGCTGCACAGTTACACAAGCCAGCTAACATGGCATGTAGGGATACTATAGGGTATTTTCCTAGTCATTAAGCTTGATTAAACCAAATAATCAAGTGAATTAGTGTTTCTGTTTCCACTTGCAGCATCAGAATGTTGACCAAGCACCTGTTGTTAGGTGGTCCTGAGAGCACAGACAACCACAGACTGCTCAAATTAAAATGTACAATTTAGGCATTTTGCAGACACTATCGATGCAAAGCGACTTAGCGTAACCAAGGACATGCATGATAAGCATGGCAATATACCAAACAGATGTATTCAAGACTCATAAGCAAGCTCCTAAGCCTCGGTCTAACAGTAGAGCATCTGAACAGATGGGAACGACTATACACTATAGAGTGCTACATCTCTAGGCCTACATGAAATGTTATCTAAGTTTAGCCTTTGTAAGGCTGTCAAGTGCTACAGCAAGCATGACGGACTACGATACATACCTTCTGTATGTTTCATAGGATTTATTTATATTTTGAACTCAATCCCCAAAGCCACAGTGGGTGAGAAATGTTTTCATAATATCAATTTGGGCTTTCCCCAGATTTGTGATAAACATATACCCTAAAGAGATTATGAGCTTAGTTCTCTCCCGCCGCCTGTCTATCTGGAGTTATGTTGAAAGCTCAGATTATGTGTCAAATAGTCTGAGGCATTGATATGTAATCCCATATTCAGAACATTTATGAATGGATTATCTCTCTCTCCTCCATCTCTGCCTGGCTCAGTCCCTCTCGCTGTGACTTCTTCCCCATTACTGTAAGTGTCTGGCAGTATGTGCACATATATTTGGGCAATTGTGCCTGCTTTTGCGAGGGTGTGTGTGAGTGTGTGTGTGTGTGTGTGTGTGTGTGTGTGTGTGTGTGTGTGTGTGTGTGTGTGTGTGTGTGTGTGTGTGTGTGTGTGTGTGTGTGTGTGTGTATTGAGAGTGTTCCTTTATAGACTCAGACAAAGGGAGAAGTAGGACATCTATTCTGCAAAGTACAGACGATGCTTTGTCTGGACAGACTATTTAAAGAAACGGATTGCATGCGCGTGTGCTGTTCCGTGTGTGCTCGCACCTGCGCATATAGCACACACACAACACACACACACAAACACACACACACACACACACACACACACACACACACACACACACACACACACACACACACACACACACACACACACACACACACACACACACACACACACACACACACTCTCTTACTTGATCAAAGTATGACACAGAGGCTGAGGTAGGAGAAAGAAACCAAAAACAAGGAGATATTTACAGATGATGAGACAGAACCACAGATCACGACACACACATGCTCCAAGACTTACTCTATGTGACCTCCAAAACACACACACACACACACATACGCACACACATCACAATGGGAGTGCAGCAGAATCTGCGTGTGACAGCATAGTAGTGGGGGTTCGGGGATATAATTAGAAGAGGATAGATAGAGCACACACCTTCAGTGTAAGAGGCGAACGGCTCGGGCTCCAGAGAAAGGGTAGTGATGTCGGAGCACAGCACCTGGATGGGGTTCAACATCCTGGGGGAGGAGTCCAGGGTGGAGAGGGGTGGGCAGGATGGGGCGGAGCTCTTCAGGCTATAGCCAGGAGCAGCCCTGCAAGAGGAGCAATGGGGGGGGGGGGGGGGGGGGGTAGGAGGACGGGAAGGGGAGGGAGGGGGGCAAGGGGGAGGGGGTTGACGCAGGACTGAGTTACTGTGTCATATCGGCCACTGAGAAATATACCACAGAGAAGGGCTAACGTGTCAAATAACAATGGCTTGTATTCTCAGATCTCAGCTTTTGTCAGCTTTTGATAGCGTAGCCAGGTATGGCATAAATATTGGTATTGGCTGCATGGCAGCAAATCAGGTCTGGGGCCTTGTGGTAGGCCAAAGGCCTATGCCACCACACCTGGGCCTGGGCTTAGCAAATCCAAAAGTCCAGAAATCACCTGACCAACCAATTCAAAATGTTACTGTACGCCTGCTTTGTTCATCATGAGTTGAAGCTCTTGATGGCTGCTTTTAATTATTATGGGTAATTAGCACCTGGGCCTGGTTTAGGCTTTTGGCCTACTGCAAGGCCCCAGACTTGATTTGCTGCCATGCAGCCAGTGAGAAGACAAAACTGTTCAAGAATACCAGTCAATGTCTACATGTCACAATACATCTACAGTCACAAACCACCAGTATTGGGGACAGCTGTGTGTAAGGTGAAGAGAGACAATGAAGCACAACGACAGCACAGACACTCAACAAACGGCCATACTATGTTATGTTTTGTTGTACTGTATGATATCCACCTCTCTGCAGCCTGCCACTCATTGCACATTTCAGTAAACCTGAAGGTGCACTAAAAAAATTGGAATGAAAATCAGAAAGAGAGGGAGGGAGCAAATATAGGCCCCACCACTTTCTCACTTGTATCTAAAGATTTTCACTTATGAGACAGCAAATGTACATTATTACTGTACAGAATACCTCCTTCAATCAGAATCAATACTGGGGTCAGGGGGGTGAAGAGAAATGGGCAGGGAAGTGAATGATCACTGCTTACCCCTCCCCAACACCGCTATCATGCCCTTGAGTAAGGCATTGGACACCCAACTGCTTCTTTGGTGCTGCTAACAGTATAATGATGTGTTCAGATGGTGCAAAGCTATCACATAATGTTAAATGCACTAATGGAACATGTCTGAGTGGCAGCTGTCACTCGTGTGCATGTACATTTAGATAGACAACCTAGGATTGTTTAGAAATAAGATGCCAAAATTGCATAAATGAGCAATCTGCACTTTTTTCGCCACTCTGACTGCACTGCTGTCTGGGCAGAGAGGAGACTGGTGTGACCACTGCAGCTCAAGGGAAACTGGCCCACAAGCAGACGGGCAGGAAAAAATGTAACTGGCCATTAAGGAGAAAGCAAATTGCAAATAACATGGATTCCTAAAATTGTTTTTAATACTTCATATCATATTGTATATGTGCCTCAAGCTTATTTCTAGTGGTTTGAGTTTCAATCGCCACTGATATAACCAATCCTTGTCATTTCCTTATGGACAGTTTAGCTGCAGTACCACATTGTCCTGAGGTGGTGGGGCGCTGATATGGAGGATATTCTTATAGTAGAGTCATTATAATACTGATGCTAGATAAAACCAGGCTTGTTTAAAATCCATGTCTACTTGGAAATCAACAATGGTTGACATTATAAACAAAGTGGAAAAGCAAATTTGGAACTGAAGGTGAGGAGGAATTATACAAAGCAGGGTGCATTGAGGCCAAAATCAAACACGCTGTACCTGAGAACAATCTACGGTACATTAAAACTCCTATATGAGATGAAAGACTGATTGTTCAAACTAGATATTTTGTGGGGATAGAAAACACCCATGGGAGCACCAAAAACACTAAAAAGTTGAATGTCATGTTATTCCCCATTTAAACCAACTGCTTCATGGGAGAATCACTGGGGAATATCATGTTGTACACACAACAAAGTAAAAAAAAAAAATCTTAATGCAGTGTGATCCATCACTGGCAGACCGTTTCTGTTCCTAGAAAGGTACACGCTGGGCCAGATATACCAGTACCATAGCTGGAATTTGGGGGAAGTAGCAGGGATTTGACAGAACTACCGCTCAACAAAATGATACTGATGCTTTACAAATCTGTTTAAATTTTCTGTGTTTTGTGATTGGCCTGACAATATCATATCCATGGAAATACACAGAACGCAACGCACGTTCCTTTAATATCTATTCAATCTCTGTCATATTGTGCCCAAAATTGCATTGAAAGTGCAATCTAGGCTTTTGCATAATGTTTTTCAGAGTGAATGGGTCATGACTGAGACTACAGGCTCAAACATACTTCAGAGCTTTCATTGCAGTACAGTTTTTTTGGGTTCACCCTGACTCATACATACTCTAGGGTGAGTCTTAGGTCTCAGGTTATGCTTGGCAGCTCCCAGATTTTAAGCCATTAAAACTGGGAAAGCAGCCTATAAAATTATCAACAAACATTTTCCATAAAACTTAGCGTGTACCATTTGTTCCACGCTGCAAGCTGGTACATCTGCTATTTTTCAAAACATTCTCTTCTGGGGTCCCCTGGCACGAAACCTTTTCTGATGGGGGTCCATGGCCATATATCAATATACTGTAAATCAATATATAATATATTTTTGAGGATCCTTCCTTGGCACAAGAAAGTTGGTTTAGAGATGTCTTTGACTGAGTGTGATACAGGGCGTTCCTGAAAAAGATAATTTCTTCTCAGTGTAGCCCTGCTGCTTACAAATGAACCTGATGTGATCAAGCAATATCACATTAGAACTAGTGGCTGTTGGACTGTTTATTATCACAGTTGTTCTGGCCATGTGCTGAGGATATTACTAGTACTACTGAAGTCTACTGCAAACGGTTTATCAAGTAATAGAAGACAACAGTTTTATCATTTTGTCAACATTTGTATATTTGGTTTCGCCAACAAACACAGTTTGTTCAGGACTATCACAGGAAATGTTGCTATAATTAACATATAAACCTGACTATTGGATAAATAAGAGGAAAAGGTAATCTAGCTAGTATGTAGCTAGCGATGCAATTTATATTAAAAAGACACTTGACCACCTGGGTCATGGCTGAGGAGTGCAGGCACCTAGACCGGGTTTGAATCCAGGTCTCATCAGCCTCTGCCGTGTGTCTTCCCCTTATCTCTCTCCCTTTCCTGTCACATTACTGACTGTACCCCATCAAATAAAGGCCAATATAGTTAGTAAACAGTGTTTCAGCACCTGGAGGAATGGCTGTCATCAAACTATTGGATAATCGTTACGCTTGGTGTGTCTAATAAAGCCTGCTATCGTATACAACGCACTGACACACCGACCGAAGGTGAGGTTCTAGAAGGGAATTTTCTGCAAGAGCCAAAGGGCATTAGAGGATACAGTCTGGGAGGATAAGGAGTGCAAGTCAGGGTGAGAGTGGTTATATGTCTCTCCTCTCATTGGAACGTATGGAGCACGGAAAAAAACAAAACCACGGGAGGGATGCCTATGCAAACACACTGTTATGTTATGTATGCACCAACACCGTCCCACACATACACAAGTACATACACTACAGCCAAAACAAAAGACACTCTTCCCACAAGCACATGATGCACACACACACACACACCCACACACACACACCCACGCACACGCACACGCACACACACACACACACACACACACACACACACACACACACACACACACACACGCACACACACACACACACACAGTGTTTGAGCAGGCTTTATGGCGCTGTTAGATAATTGTTTGGCAGACGCACCACTTCAGAACCAGGCAAGGGTTGGAAATGCATTAGGGAAAGGCTGTGGAGAAAGGGAGGGAGGGAGGGATGGTCCGAGAGAGGGATGGAGGTGGTTGGGGGATGGGGTGAACACAGAGGATAGGTAGTATGGGGGGAGAGGAAGGAGACAGAGAGGAAAATGATGAAACACATCGTATGTATGTGTGACTGACGGCGCTCTTCATTAGGCACTGCTCTCAGGGGAGTGCCTCTGGGCTCGTTCGGAATCCCTCGTAATTTTGTTTCAGTACTTAAAAACACGCATGCCTCTTCACTATGGCCTCCAGTATGTGTCCATGACACCAATAAAAAAGAGAGAATGAGAGATTAAGAAAGAATGTGTCTGTGTGTGTGTGTGTGTGTGTGTGTGTGTGTGTGTGTGTGTGTGTGTGTGTGTGTGTGTGTGTGTGTGTGCGTGTGCGTGTGTGTGTGCGTGCCTGTGTGTGCGTGCTTGTGTGTGCACGTGCGCGCCTTCATTAGTCTGTGCTCATCCGTTATTAAACGGGAATGGTGGATTGTGGCTGTCACGAGATGTGAGCAATAATTATTAATAAAGGCTACTATTGGTGGGTGGAGCCAAGCTGCCCATCATGCAGGACTACCATGAAGCACCATGCATGTCTATCATCATGGCCTGTTGGTATGGCAACAGTGAGTGGAGGTTGATTGACGCTAATAAGGAGAGCATGCGTTAGTTAGACATACCTACAGTCAAAAATGTTAAGATTCATTGAATATGAAAGGAAAGGATGCCAATGGAAACAAGGCATAGGCTTTCTAGTCTTATAAACATGGGTGCACATACTGTAACTGGTGGGCCAGTGTTTACTCGCCGTCAAAATGCATCCTGATCAAAGGCATCGAAATGCTTTTGCGTTCCAAAACATGGGGCGACTGTCTGGTACAGGAACTTAATGAGAATCCTGACATAACATTTTGCTTCATTTTTCAGACAACATGTGCAACACATGTCTATCTACGTGACTATGTCCTCTAACTAGACTTAAATGTTTAACTAATCATTACAACTCGGCTTCAGTTTAAAGAGGAAGCCTGTTTGGGTTATAACAAGGGCTGCCATGACAGTTCTTGAATGTGAAAGTTATGAGGACGCGGCTGCTGTTGTGGAGTGCTAAAGCTTTTAGACAAAGCTCATATTTACGATATGAAAACTGTGTGTTGCTGTCCTGCGCTGTGATTGGCTAAAACACTGCCTCACCCCCCCATAAGTTATAACCCCCTCCCACACACACACTAGCACCTCCTTGTCCTGAGCCCAACAAATGTTTTGACAACATGATTTCTTGACTACAAAGGTCTGGGCCGTCTGCAGTACAAAGCAAGGGTCTGTCTGTAGAGAAACAGCTGCAGTACTAGCAACGTAGAGGGGAAAAAAGAAAAAAATATATAGCTATATATATTTTTATTGAAAGGTTGCCTATAATACCTTAAATTAAACAATGTACATACTTTTGAATTGCGTTAAGGTCCATAGACTGGGATGAAATACAAATAAAAGAATAATAACTACGCTAAAAACATTAAAGTTCATAGACCTGGCTGGTGCAAATTACATTCACAATTTACCCTAAACAAACATGAAACTCCATAGACTTGGCAGGGGACAGGGAATTTATAATCAGGCTCTAAATAAAAGCTGGCTTATGACTACATTTCAGAAATGGAAAACAAGTGTTCAATTAAAAGGATTTTGTCAGATACAGTGTAGATTTAGAATTACAGATAAACAGAATGACAGAATGAACGACAGACAAAACATACAACATGCTACACCATTAAGCGCACACACACACACACACGCACGCACGCACACACACACACACACACACACACACACACACACACACACACACACGTTGTCACACATCCACGTGGAGAGATATCACAAGCTTCAGTATTGAATTGCGTTGTACAACTGTGTGTCTGCCTAAGAGAAATTACATTACAGCACAGACACAGGAAACATTACTCCGCCTTCTGTAGTGAAACGAGATCACAAATGAGTTCACAGCACATTCACATCCCCCTTAATGATAATCCTCTGGTTTCATGGTCTCTGAGGTACAGAGTGCCATGAGCTGAACGTACAACAATTAGACAAACAGGTGGGGTTAGTGCTGTAGTTGAGATTAGCAGAAGAATGGAAAAGCATTATTGTCTGTGGTTATAATCCATCTGGCTTATGTTATGAGACTATAACCAGTGGAATTCAGAGAGAATGAGTGTACCACTGGCTTGCTTTATGAACTACAGTCAATTTCAGTCTGACATCAAGTCATTAGAGGGAGTGTGTGCGAGAGCATTGCGTGTGTGTGTGTGTGTGTGTGTGTGTGTGTGTGTGTGTGTGTGTGTGTGTGTGTGTGTGTGTGTGTGTCTGTGTTTTGCATGTGTTCATGCAAACGCATTTGCATGTGTGTCTGGGTATGTAAATGTGCTATACAAATAAACTGGCCCGTCTTCTTAGAAAACATATTTCACACGCACGCACGCACGCACGCACGCACTCACGCACACACACACTCAATTATTCCCTGCTGTGTAACATGAAAACGGTGTTGCACAAGGTAAACATTAGACAACCACAGAATACAGAGAATGCGTGTGTGTGTGTGTGTGTGGGGGGGGGGGGGGGGGGGGTGATGCTTGAAACTAGGAAGTGCAATACACATATTCTGTACTTCCCAGTAATAACAAAAAACTCCCATGTCTGTTGGGTGAAGTACAACAACGTGCAAACACAGCAGCGACATTACAGAAGCGACATGTGAGATGAGGAGGATAGCAGATGGAACACAACCAAGAATAATCATTGTGTGTACTCTTGCATCAAGTGAAACTGGTACATAGTAATTGATTTATTGAAGATTCTGACCTTCAAAAGTACATCATTTTTTGTCTTGAATGTACTGTTGCATTCTCGTGCCAATAAAGCCCCTTGAATTGAACTCAATCGTGAGGGAGAGACAGAGGGACAGAGAGACTAGGAGGAATCTCTCTCCCCAGATCCCATATTATTCCTGTCTGCCACAGTGAACCCTGGTCTTCACTGAGATATGGGATGGGAGATATGATTCCCCCCAGGCAAAAGGCGTTGTTTTGTCTGGTTGTAAACAAACACACACAGACACACACACAGACACACACACACACACACACACACACACACACACACACACACACACACACACACACACACACACGCAAAGACGGTTGTGATAAAACCAGATTTAAGCACACAACGCTGCACACGGCCACAAAGGCTACAAGACGTAGAGGCGAACACATGCCACAATGTTCCCCATCACTCCTCTTACCTTCAGTCACATAGTTGTGGTCGGGGAGGAAGCCGCGGTGGTGGTGGAGCGTGGAGCTGGCGTCAGTGTCTTCTCCCATCGGCGGGGCTGTGGGGGGCAGCGCCCGTTGTCCCGGAGGGGCAGCCTGGCGGGGGTGGTGGCGGGGGCAGCAGATCGCTGGTGGTCCGTGTGGCGCTGGTGGTTGTTTTGGGGGTCCTGGCCGGCTCAGTGCCCATGCTGCTGCCTGCCCGATGCCTCCTCAGCACAGGGGCACAGAGCCAGACATCCTAGCCCCTCTGTGACTGGGAAGTGGGTGGTTGGGGGACGGGGGTGGGGGTAGTCCGGTCGGGAAAAGGAAGTGTTGCAGGTGTGCAACACAGAGAGGAAGGATGGTTGGCTGGCTGAACAGGGACTTCCACAGAGGCTACTCCTGGGCCTGGGGGGGCAGCCGGGGGTCCGACGCAAACCTGCCGGGCAAAAAAAAACAGGTAAAGGTTATGTAAGGTTTCACGGCATTGCCATTACCAGAGGCTTTGAGGGTGCTATTGATTTATTTCACTGGGCACTTGAAGAGCCTCGTCGTAAGGGGACAACACTTGTCAGGTGAGGTAAATCAAAGTCTCCTTTTGTCTTCCTTATGGGCTGTTTTTGCCTTAAGACAGACCCCCCATCTGGTATTCACACACACGCACACGCACACACTCAGTATACATATATGTAGTGTATATATATATATATATATATATATATATATATATATATATATATATATATATATATATATATATATATATATATATATATATATATATATATATATATAGCGATGGGTACTTCCATATGGTTGATCAAGAAGGAGAGTATCAGGAGAAAAGGAGGAGAGGAGAAGTGAGGGGGTGATGATGATGAGCAGAGCCCCTGGACTCCCTCCCCACTGGTCTCTGCAGTGCTGCTGCTGCTGCAGCGAATATACACCGACTCTCATACGTATACACACACACAAACACAGCCACGCGTGCACGCAGACACGGATACGGATGGACACACAAATACGCGGACGGAGACACACTCACCGACACACACGGCAGCCTCTCGTCAGGTAATCTCTCGGTGGATTCAGCGCAAAAAGCATCCCTCTCTGCCTCTCTCTCAGTAAATAGGTCTCTCCCTGCCTACCTCCCCCTCTCTATCTCTCCCTCTCCCTCTCTCTGTCTCTCTCCTCCCTCTCTCTCTCTCCTTCTCTCTCTCCTCCCTCTCTCCTTCTGTGGGCTGCTCAGCTGTTCCCAGTGTACAGAGGAGGTAAATCCTGACGGCTCTGCTTTCTGCTGCAGTGTGAGGCTCTGGCGTATGTGTGAAAGACAGCCTGTGTGTGTGTGTGTGTGTGTGTGTGTGTGTGTGTGTGTGTGTGTGTGTGTGTGTGTGTGTGTGTGTGAGAGAGAGAGCCAGGGAGTGAGGTAGAAGAGAGATGAGGGGGTGGGTGATATGGGTGGGAGGGAGGAGAGATAGAGAGGCGGGGGTGGGGTGGGGTGGGGTGCGGGGGTCGGGGGACTTCTCCCGCTGTGCTGCTCTGGTATGTGTGAGTGATGCGTAAGAACAGGCTCCGCCCAGTCCCTCCTGTGCACCCAATCGGCAAAGAGGAGGGATCCGCCTGACCGCTGGCTGCAGGTGATTAAATATGAGAGAGAGAAAGGCATTAAATGGGTGAGGATGCAACGGTGGCTGAGTTGTTAGTTATAAGGAGGTGGATGAAGGAGAAGGCAGAAAAGGGGGAGGGAGGGAAGGAGAGAGAGAGAGAGAGAGAGAGAGAGAGAGGAGAGGGTTCGGTTGAGTGAGCGGTGAACAAGAGTGACTGTGAAGGATTCACCCACAGCCATAATTCTATTAACACAGAGACATACTGACACACAGACATGCACGTAAGTGTCTCACGTGCGCAAACACGCACACACGCACACACGCACGCACACACGCACACACACTCACACACACTCACACACACACACACACACACACACGCACACACGCAATATAGTGGTGGTGGAGGAATAATTGAAGAGACAGGTGTAGAAAGATGGCGATGAACACACGTACACACACGTGCGCGCACAAACACACGTGTGCGCACACACATGCAAATGGATTCACACACAAATGTATTTTTTGTATGTTTACGATGGTAATACACATACAGTACATATGGTAGTGTTCAAACATGTTCGGTCCGATATAGTGGTGTTGGAGGAATAATTGAAGAGACAGGTGGAGATGGCGATGAACACACACACACACACACACACACACACACACACACACACACACACACACACACACACACACACACACACACACACACACACACACACACACACACACAAGCTATAAAGCATACATGAATGGAGCTGTGGGATGGCACCTGCGGGAAATGAACAGATCATGGGTGACGGGCGGACACACAGCACACATGCACGCACACACGCATACACACACACACACACACACACACACACACACACGGTCGACAGAGCCTGGTGGGGAGCCAGGGACAGTTGGTGTCATCTCTGGTACTGGGCTGTCAGCCACCAGGCGTTAACTCATCCACAGCAGGGAACAGGGAGAGCTGTTTATCTGACTGAGCACAAGACTTCCTCCTCCCTCAGTGACATGGATCAAGCACGCCTTCATGTCTACCACCCTAGCCCCCCCACCACACACACACACACACACACACACACACACACACACACACACACACACACAATAATGTGCAATATGCAATAATGTGTTTTAAGATCGGCTCCATGGTGGCGCTATAAAAAGCTGTTCTGGAAAATTTGGGGCAGAGGTTTGTAGTTGGCATCCAGGGAGTGTGTGTGCGCAAAGTTTGACATCCAGCGGGTTAGTTGTGCTGGAGATTAGAAACACAAACACACAGAGCTTTGGAAGCCAATCATATCAATATGGAAGATAAATCTGAGTTGATCACATGACTATGGCGATAGTGTGTATACCGAATTGTGTAATGGATAAAATGTGTATGAGTAATGTACAGAAATGTGTTTTGGCAAAATTGGCCTCACAGTGGCGCTATAACAGGACATTGTGGAATAATTGGGGCATGGACGGCAGACAGACACGTGCACTAACAGAGTGAGTGCAAAACATACTCTGAATGTTTCAGTAAGAAAAATGGTGTCTGGTGTGGGGGGCCCTTTGGCTGGTGGCAGCCCAGGGGCCCATCATTTCTAGATCCGCCTTTGCTTACAGTTCTTTGTTTTGCACCTCCTTTGTTTTTGAGGGTCGCTAGCCCCTCGATGCCAGGCTTTTTTCATTGTGATGTCATGGGTATATATGGTCAAGTGGACTTGGTCGTGGGGCACTGTGTAATGACGAAGTATCTTTACTTTTTTATTGGATTATCTTATTTCAAACAGGTGTGATTTTTAAACCAGTACTTTTCATGTTTTAGTGTGACTCACGGCAATCAGATATTTCTTGCTCAATGTTCCTACCAAGGAAACAATGGCTATTGTGTAGGGATTTAGCTTGTCACCTGCTGGCTATTGGCCAAGTCACTCTAACCATACAGTCACCCTGCCCATGCCCAAGCTCTAAATGTAAGTGTAATCTCATTCCATGCATGTCAAGTTCAATTAGTTTCCAAACTGCTATCTCTGACCTCGGGCACAAAAGAATGACTTGAGGTCCATCACTCGTAGAGGCCCTACCACTCAACCATGAAAACTTTGTTGCCCTGGTTATACTGGAACACGGCATGGACTCAAAGGCAATGGGCTCAAATTCCACTGTTGTATATTCCTCTGTATTGACCCCTTGTCTACCATTTACTTACACCCATCCAGATCAGCATAGACACTATACAGTAGCTAAGACAATTATCATCTGTTAGAGGAGATACAATAGTACACCACTATTGTGCTAGAATGCTTTTGGGCGGAGATGAGTCAGTGAGCGTGCACGTGTGCGTGCGCACACACAAACACAAACACAAACACACACACACACACACACACACACACACACACACACACACACACACACACACACACACACACACACACACACACACACACACAGTCAGGTTTATAAGCACAGCACAAACACTATGGCCTTGAAGCTGCCAGTTGAGTAATACCACAAAAAAGTGACACAAAAGATCAGCTACAATGAAATGCATTTATAGGTGACTCACAGTTAATCTGTCAGAGCGCTGCTGACTCATGACTGAATCACACAGTCAAACAAACCAGTTGCCATGTAAAATGTGTCCCCCATCACTAACAAAGGGACCACTGACTGCACTGTGCACTCAAAGTGTCAAAGTTAGCTTTGCCTATCTAACACTTTTCCATGGTCATCGTCTCCATCACCATTCCATTACTTGTAATGTATTGTTTTTTTTTTGGTTTTTTTTTTTTTTTTTACATCTGAAACATTTTCTACATATGAATTTATGCATGCTACATGCTACTTCTGTCATGCTTCAGTCATACTAGCGCCCCCACCACCCAGTGATTACAAGAGAAACAGAGCATACTGAAAAACATTGTTTTCACGGTTTCTGGCATACATAAATACCGGTAGGCATCAACTGTGTGGACATTGGTTGGACTTGCAAATATCCAACACGCACGCACGCGCGCACGCACGCACGCACGCACGCACGCACGCACACACACACACACACACACACACACACACACACACACACACACACACACACACACACACACACACACACACACACACACACAGAGACTATATAGGCCCAGCCAGCAATGATAATGATCAGGCATCATCATTCATCACAAGCACCGCGATCACCGTCCAATCCGACGCTGCAATGTTTTGTGATCGTCTGTCTCTGTTGACCTGGTGATCTTCTTCCGTTCCACCCCCACACAGCCACAGCCACGCACATTCAGGGTTGCCTAGCAACCACCAAGAGCAGCCAATGAAATGGCACACACACACACACACACACACACACACACACACACACACACACACACACACACACACACACACACACACACACACACACACACACTCGGAATACCCAGGAACTCTGCAGAAGGAAGATAATGAAGTCCCACTCCAGTCCACCACCACGCTACACGTTACAAACGTGAGGGAGGATGGAGGACTGAAGAACTGTTGAGTTTGTTGCCCGTCATCTGAAAACCCCCTACGTTTGGAGCAGCATGGACCAATCCCTGATACTCACTCTCCTGGTGGTTACACACCTCCACATACACACTTTTCAAAGTTTCAATTTGTAGAGATTTTGACTTGATGGTTATATATATTTTATAGCTCTTTCATGTTTATCCACAGTATGCACAGCTTTGCATTTGTGACCATGCGCATGCGCGTACACACACACACACACACACATAAAATGGACCGACATGTCTCCATGAACATGCATACCTATAAACAAGCAGACCCCAAATTCTGATCTTAAGACTCTTCCGCCTCCAGCCGTTGAAAAACGGGGGTCTTTGCTAAAAGCCTTCAAATTTTAATATAATTTGAGTGCGCAAGCGTCCTCTGGACCTAAGCCCGGCATTGCCGGCAGCCATTAAATCTCGATTTTCAACAGACAAATGGACTCAGTAGGAAACGAAAGTTAAAAGCTCTGCAACATCTGCCCAGCCTTTAACACTATTAGCACATTGAGTGAGGGCTTAAGTACAGTCAGCAGAAGATAGATCATCTCATGGCCCTCGGAGGGAGACACGATTGTAATCTCCTGAGGTGGGGTGGGGGGTCCACTACAGTAATGGGAACCCAAATTAAACTGAGGTCCCAGGGGAACAGAGGGTCCGGGTAGATTAGAAACACTAAGCCCCTTAACCACCTTGCCGAGCTGAGGTGAGCTGAGAAAATGGCAAGTCTATAGGATAAGCACACAATGCAGATTTTCACATGGAAAATGATTTGCATAGAAAAGGAAACAAAGACAAATACTGCACAGTGCACACGTGCACACAGAGGTGCACACATGTACACAATTTTGTCCATTGTGCAACATGCACACACACGCACGCACGCACGCACGCACACGCGCACACACACACACACACACACACACACACACACACACACACACACACACACACACACACACACACACACACACACACACACACACACACACACACTCCAAAGGGCTATAAATCGATCAGTTCCGCAAAACCCCTTGCTGGGTGCCTTTGGATAAACATCTTCTCTCCTTTCACTTGTGTATGTATAGCTGTTTATATTTTGGGGGAGGGAAGGAGACTACAGTGCAAGGTGACAGGGATAATCTTACTCCTGGGAGTCTGGGATGGTCATGTTGATGTAATGACTACTTTGGTGGCGGGAAGAAAGGCATGGATGGGGGGATTAAGCCAACCGCCTGAAGGGCTGGGGAAAGACGCTGAAACGGGACAACATAAATACAAGCGTTATATAGTCTAATCCCTGATGGAACAGTGATAACAAACTCGCCTTGGTGATAAACACTGGCCAGGACATGGCCTTTGTGTTATGGCCACATTCCAGACTAAATGTACAGTATGTGTTGTAAGACCAAAGAGGCTAAAGTAAAGTATTCTTGTCTCCTGCACTGGTGGCATTGTTGGAATGAATGCTGTACAACGGCGGAATGAATGCTGTACAACGGCGTAAAGGTACTGTAGGCCTACACACAAATTTGTCACTTTTATCTACATGGTTTTAAAACATCATAACCATATACAAAAGTAATAGCCCTGAAGTTGTCAACGGTGTATTTATTACCTTTCCCCAGTGCAAAGAGGCTTAGAACTGAAAGTGTTTACATGCATACCAAATACTGTACTGTAAACAAAGAATTGAGCAAAGCCTATTTTACACTTCCCTAAAAACAACAACACTATACACATGCATACAAACAACTATTCTACTCTGTCTTTAGGAAGCCTCACAAGAGAAAGCATCTCTCTCTCTCTCTCTCTCTCTCACACACACACACACACACACACACACACACACACACACACACACACACACACACACACACACCCTCTGGACAACAACCCTATTTCAATACCTTCTTCACTTTGCTTTATGCTGAAGGAAGTCCAGGGTCAGGCCTGAGACTGCATGTTTCAGTTTTCTAATGGCAGCATTTTATCCAACAGAGAGAGAAAAAGAGAGACAGATGACCTTGGTGGGGGGTGGGTCACTGAGGGGTCACTGAATGTAATCTTTCAATGAGCAAACCAAGGGCTTGGGAGTCTGGAGATGTGTTGCAGTGCAAGCCCTGCTTAGTGTGCAAGAGGTGTGTGTGTTGTGTGGCAGCGGTGCAATTAGTACAGAAATCCCAAAGGCTAGGTTCAGTTAGCAACATGAATTATGAAATAATATACAGTAGCGACCCTCTTCATGTATATTTTACAATATATGCCCACCCAACCAATAATTACAAACAATGCCTGGCTGTAGGCCTGTCATCGGCTATAGTTGATCATTTGACCCTTTTCAAAATGTTGAATACGAAAAGTAAACTGCAAACGGAGCTAATGCTACACACCGGTAGTTTACATACCACTCCTTTGGGGCGTGGTCAAGCTGCAAAAAAATAATGATGAAAACATACTAGTTCAGTATTTACCTTAAAAATACTAGTTCAGTATTTAGCATGTTTTAAAGGGAAATGAACAGCACAGAGTAATAATTTGTTCTCAGGAAAGAGAAATACACATACATTAATTACATACAGGATACAGCCATGGACCCTCTGACGTGATGTGATGTTGGATTGTGTTTACCGTAGTTTAAAAGAAAAAAAAAAAAAAAACAGGTGCGGTTCAGACAGCTATGCACACTGCCCTCTTGTGGCATACAATCCAATCCAACCACCCATGTGTGTTAGCGATAGAGAGAGAGAGAGAGAGAGAGAGAGAGAGAGAGAGAGAGAGAGAGAGAGCGATAGAGAGAGAGAGAGAGAGCGATAGAGAGAGAGAGAGAGAGAGAGAGAGAGAGAGAGAGAGAGAGAGAGAGAGAGAGAGAGAGAGCACAAATAACAGAACACAAATAATATTTGGACATGGATGCATTTTATTTCATTTCACATGAACAAATACATTGATGAATAATAAAGTACCGCCGTTGGTCGTCAACACTATACACATTTCTTTACAGTTTAAAGATTTATGTTAAATATTTTACATTTGAGCTACAATACTGTTGATAGAAAAACTGAAATCTGCGCACATGAATACATTAACATATTGCATGCCACATGACAAACTAACCACTCCAGCAAGTACTACTGCTTTACTGGTTTTGATGAATATGTCGCTCACTTAGCATTCCTTTCACATTAGTGGCAAAAACGTTACTCCACTATTGATTGAACAAATAAAATTAACAGCCAATCCAGAATGAAAAACACTTTTAGTAGTAGCATCATTTCCTTTCTATGGGTATTTTAATCCAGTCATTTTACAGTACAGTGAAATGCATAGTTTGAGAAATGGAATGAACCATAAAGGATGTGCCTCCATTATTGTCATATGGTCATGAAGTTGAGCCATATTGTATTTATAAACAAACCTCAACCATATGTTTTACTGTAATTTCCTCTGGCTTAAGAGCATCTGCTACATGCCTAAATTGTAGATTGAAAATAGTCTTATTCCTTTACCCTGTTTTCAGTTTAATACCGCTGAAAATGTGCATCAGCACAGCATCAACAAATGAAATACAAAAGAAAAAAAAGAAGAAAACGTTTCACATTTTCAATGTTCATGTAAATTACTATACTACCATTGGGAAAGGCAAACTTAACAAAGCAGCCTCTACGATTTTTTTAATGGGTCAGAAAACATGTCATAACTAAAACATAGCTTCAACAAGGGTCCAAACAATAGTTAGACATCCCGTTATGGTCTGTTAGACCATGCATACAGGTTGGGAGGTTAGGGTTAGAAATAACATACTCCAACCGCCCAATTTAGTGTACTCATGAATTCATAATACCTGCATACCGGCATGATGGCAGTCATGCATTTTTAGTTTAAGAATAAAGCATTTAATGCCAGTAGACCTTTAAGTCAGGAACAAGTAGGCACCAACGTAAATGGGATAGTGCAGCCTGATTCTGAGATTGTTTATCACCTGCCTGCCATGCCTTTGCAATCTTCTAAAGTTTCAACAGCAGCACAATGTGGGCACTGGTTTTGTTTTTCGGACACAGATTCAGTTTCCATAAGAGGGAACTGCTGTTCCCTGTTGTGAAGAATTCTTTTGTCAATCCAAAAGGTAGGATTTATATTTAGACATGTCTGGACATCTGGCAAGTAGTGCCAGATGTAGATACAGTTATTTAAAAACTAAAGTAGCACGCTTGCAGCACATATAGAGTGTAGGGGTGCAGCGATATATGAATTCTTGGCCGTTAGCTTTTAATATACCAGTATAATACCGGTATACTGGTAACGATTTAACCGATACAGCGTTTGTTTCGTTGTTTTTATTTCCTCCTTCAGCGAAACTGTACTGTAGCTGTAAGATCATCAGTACAAAAGCTACATGTATAGAATCTACAGTATGGTAGAATACAATGACAAACAGAATAGACAATGTAAAATGTATGCTTAACAACAGATAAACATCAGCTACTGCCACTGGTCAGTTTTATTTGCCGATACTGATGTTGACCAATAACAGCAAGCATTGGCCAAATCGATGTGGACCGATATATCGGTACATCACTAGTAGGATGGCATATGAAGCTTAGCATATACTGTAAACACATGCCTCCATCACTGACTTATGTTCCATTTCGATCATAACATATGGAGGATTTATTTTGTTATTACCAGTTGTTTTTTTTTTAGTTTTGAGTACTTGTGATATCTACAACAAATTAATAGATACAGCACGCACACACACAAAACAATAGATCCTACAGTATGTTGTTGTTACATGTCTTTAAATATCATAAATGGACCAATAAGGCTTCAACAATTCCTCAGGCTAATTTAGGCTGATTTAAATGATATAAAGTAAATCATTTAAATTAACTTTGTTATCCATTCATTCATACAAAAAAATGATTAATCAAAAACGTGTTCCTCAATTATTCGATTAATCAAAAATATAATAGTGGCAAATAAAACAATCCATAATTGCAGCCCTAGACACAAGTGCATGTACATTATATGTATGGTGCCTTGGTGGCATGCCAAGACATCACACCGTAAGACAACCATGCCATCACCTTGTTCTCCAAACTTGTGCTTACAAAAGGGTAATTCAACTGAATGAAGCCCTTTAGGATCACAGAGGTTGTGTATTTTGTATTAGTCTTGCGCAGCCATCAGTCCCCAATCGACCAATCACTACAGTACAGTAAGCATGTACATACAACACGACATCATACATTTGCAAGAAGGTCAACCATTCTATAAAGACTTTTGTCCATCCCTTCCTAATAGTAGCCTCATCAGTTGTGTGGAGAGATTTTAAGGGGAAACTGCTTGCTAGATTATTTTAATTAGGAGCACCTGTTAGCATTCATTTTCAAATTGGATTTTGGCTAATTTCTGGCTCTGGCTGGTCATCCATATAGTAGGGATCAATCTGGTGGACCTTGTGGTTATGTACACGTAGGTTTCCCCTGTGAGCAAACCTTTTACCACAGTCAGTACAAGCAAAGGGCCTCTTCCCCATGTGAACATCCCGCTGGTGGGCCCTAAGATTCCCACTACGCGCAAAGCGCTTACCACACTGGGCGCAGCCGAAGGGCCGCTCGCCTGTGTGGGTGCGGGTGTGCACAGTGAGCTCAGACGGAGTGAGGAAGCTCTTGTCACAAAACTGACAGGGATGCAGTCGCACTCCTGTGTGGCGCAACAGATGTCTGCGCTGATGGGAGGGGTATGTGAAACACTTGGTGCAGTATGGGCAGGTGTATGGACGGCCGTTCCCGCCACCAGGGGCTGGAGGGTGGCTGAGAGCGTGTGTGTGCCGGAGGGTGTGGGACTGCGTATTTGACTGCGGCCGCAATGGGTCTCTGTTAACAAAGGTAGTGGCTCTCCTGATCTGAGGGGCAGGGCCCCTCCCACCCCTATCGTCACGGGGCCTCCATGACGACTGTGCCTGCGATTGGTCCTGCCTTACTGCCTCCCTTTGCACCGGGGCCTGCCCTGGCAGTGGGTTCTGGTTCGAGTTCTGGTTCTCATGCTCCTGGTCCAAGAAGGGAAAGGAGGAGTCGTCGTCCTCGTTGCTGGTCTCATCCGAACCAAAGCCGGGTCGGAAGCATGGCGTATCTGTACCGGTGCTGCTGCTGGCAGGACCGGAGCAACTGGTGCCCTCCGCTTGGAGGTTTTCTAGACCGGACACGCCACCCCGGCTTGCTTCCAGACCAGGTAACCACTCACCTGGCTGAGCTAGGGTTGGGTCAGGTCTGGGGGAGCAACGGCCACTCTGGGAAATGGATAGGAATGGAGTAGAGGCCTGCTCCTGTACAGGTCTGTGGTCTGCACTGCGACCGCCCTGATCCCAGTGTAACACTACAGTGAGAACACAAGAAATAATGCAGGGTTGTTTTGCCACACAGATGCATGTCAGAAAACCATTGAGGCCTATTTTACTTGAAAAAAAAAATGAACCAAATAAATCACATATAAACAGAATACTTGCATGTACTGATCTTTGTTGAAAAGGTAAAACAAAGAAAAAGAAAATGTAAGTGTCAGCTACTGTATATAGTTATAGTTACATTTCCTACATTTAGCCTTGGCCTGTGTGGCAGACAAGGGGTCTCCCTGCCTCTGGTCACCTGCAGCAACGCTTCCCTCTGAGACTTGGACTGCCACGGAGCCTGGTGTGGAGCGTGACGCTGAACGCTGTGGTGGGAGAAGTTTGAAACATGCCAAATCAGTACAGGAGGTTTTGCCATGATTTCTCACAGTATGTAATAACGCATTCAACTATTTTGCGGGTCTGACCTCATGTTTGACTGAGGCACCACCAACATCCTGGCCCGTGGCCTCCTCTTTCAGCCTGCGGAGGCTCTGACTAAGACCTTCCACTGGGTCTTGGTGGGAAGACACCTCCTTTCCCACACTCGGACCTACGGATGGCAAAGAGGCAAAGTTGTAGGCACCACATCTATAAAATTGCTCTCACAAAACATGAATTAAGATCAAGGATGGGGACAATGACAAGTTAACTCTGCACTGGAAGGCAGCATCTTGCTGGACATTATTGCAGTATTATTCTATGATCAAGAAGACTGTTCATCCCAGGGTTTGAATCCATTAGCCAGGCTAATAAGCCAGACTCATATTGACATATTCTATGATTCTGGAATAGCTGTGTCCATGTTGATTCCAGGGGGCAGATTGAAACAATGGCTTTTGAACGCAATTTGAGGCCCATATTTGCATATTGTGTCCTGATTGACCACCCCAGTTCTCTGGAGTAGGAAATGGGCGTACAATTGAGCTATTCCAGACCCAATCTGCTTCAGTCTCGCTAATACAGTAAGCTGTAGATCCAGGGCCATCTTACCTCCACCTGTCAAAGCCTGCTGCCGTCGACAGCCTTCTCCGTCACTGTCCCCAGCCGACGTCCCACCTTCCTCTCCCCCACTCTTTAAGTTCAGCTTCCTCTCCGCTTTTTCCAGCTTCCCTCTGAGCATGGAGATCTCCTCTCCCTTATGCGCCAGCTCTGCCTGCTGCTCGCACAGGCTGCTTTCAAAGATCTTGGCAATCTCACACACAGCGGCTGCCAGCAGCGAGTCCATGACTGTAGCGAGTTGGGCATGGAAGGCACTTCTCACCGACTCCATTGTCCTTTGTTTCGGTGATGAGTAGGATGGCGACAATAATAGGGACTTAAGACAATGTTAGAG
Organism: Benthosema pterotum; assembly: GCA_039105355.1. Lineage (NCBI taxonomy): Eukaryota > Metazoa > Chordata > Actinopteri > Myctophiformes > Myctophidae > Benthosema > Benthosema pterotum. Next base: position 16,502,471 of record CM076984.1, on the reverse strand, counting down.
GTGCACAGGCTCTAGTAGTGGAAGCTGCAAGACAAATAGAGCTTTCCAAGACTATAAGCTGACCCAAGGTAGCTAGCTTAACTTGGAAGCTCTGAATTGCCCTGTGATTTTGCCATGTAGCAAAGGTGGTTTTAACCTTTTTTGGATGGTTTTCGTTTTGTTTTTAATTGCAGCTGTCCAGTATAGTTCTTGTCTCTTGGACGAGATGATGCTGATCCAATGATGGCAACGCAAGCTAATTTAGCTTTAAAGATGAGGTTAACTCCTGCAATGATTGCAAGTGGCGCATTATAATTGCAAGCTGCGTGCAGTCCAATTCAATGCATGTGGTCTTATGTTGTAGGGAGTCATCTACCTGCAAGAAAACAATGGGATGGGACAGGTTAAAACAGCGTTGGATGTGATGTGATGCTACCCAACTACGGTCAGAGTAATAGAGTATAGACAGAGTTGCGCAAACTCGGTTCACTTCATGGGCCCCGTTCAATGGCGGCTCTTCTAAATAAACTTCCATTGAGAATGGGGACGACAAATAGGGACAAGAACCGGACCGTCCGAAAACAAGCAGAAATGCATTAGACAAAGGACAGCTTCCCTTCAATTGTTTTGCAGTTATGGTGGCACAACACAAACATTAGAGACCTTAGAATACTTTAAAACAGTTGACATGTTGCGTAAATGCCTAAACTCCCTATTCAGGCTGCATGGAGAGCGCTCGAGCGCCAAGTTTCTGACCCCTCAATGGCGCAACTCTACTACTAGAAGGCTCCGAGTCTGTACCTCTTACGGTATGCACGCTAACGTGTAAACAAGGGAGCCAGCGAAGCCTAAAAGTACTTGCTCGTTCTTGCTACTAGCAAGCAACCGACCTGGATAAAGAATACCTCGTACTGCAGTGTGTTCGTACGTTGAAGAAGGAATCAAATGCCGTCCATGGTTTCTGAATTCAGAGATTACAGGCCAGCTCAAAAATATCCAAAAAACACCTAGGAAAGTGGTGGTGTATGTGATTTGCCGTCCTGCTAACGCTAGCTAGCAGAATCTCCAGTGTTGCCACACTGAGCGAGAGAAACAATCAACCAGGTCCGCGAAAACAACTCCAAAAGAAAACTAACTTGGAAAAAGGAATTGGAATGTTCTTTAAAAATGTTAACAATGGCACTTATCTTTTATGGGATCCCTGGGACAAAATATGTAGTGCTTTACGGCTTAATAGTTGGATAAATAACAATGCCACTCAAAATAAAGCAACCCGCAACTAGCAACATTTACCAGCAAATTCATGGAAAAATAGTCGCTTATAATATACCGACATGGCAACACTTGTGATGACGACAGTAAAGTATCGCGATATGCTATGGAAGAGAGATATACTATGGTTCAGATCCTCGCGAGTTAGCGACAGGGTTGCCAACCGTTCCGTATAATACGGAATCGTTCCTTAATTGAACACTAAATGATGCGTTCCGTATTGAATCGATACGGAACGCGGTTTGTTCCGTATTTCCCTAAATGCCTCCTGTGCGATCCGTCGCACAAACATCAACAATGAATTTAACAGTAGTGAACAAAATAAAGCAGGAGATATATTTAAGACAGCACAATTGCTCTGTGGCGAGTGCACACAGGACTCCTCACGAGCAGAAACCAACAACAACCAAACAACAAACCAAAACCTTCCCGTGGTTGCAGATCTGCATGTGTGTGTGCGCGGTGCGCTGGTATCGCTTCGCTGCTGCTCTGTGTGCCAATCCTGCCGTGCCCAGAGCCATAGAGTAAGAGAGTTCCGCAAACTCCCAGAGCCATAGAGTAAGAGAGTTCCGCAAACTCCCACAGCCATAGTATGAGAGTTATGCAAATCCCCCACAACAACTGTCATAGACTCAGTCTTTTTTTTAAATAATAATAATTAAAGCTGCTGATGTGGGTATATGCCTATAGCCAAGCTATTTCAGTAGGCTAATATGGTTGACGGTTTATTAGTAGTTATTAGTCTAATAAATGTGTGCGTATTCAATACAAATTTTGCCCTTTAAAAGGGCAAAAAAAAACTTCTTTAAAATCGGGATTCTTAATGTTATAAAGACAATGGACTACTTGTTCATAATTAATTAACATTTATACAGCACAATAGGCCTACCGGCCTATTCTTCCTTACTGACCACAGTAAACAGGCCTTAACTGATCCCAAAGGTTAATATGGTATGTGAAATCATCCCTCCACCTTCAACCGCTTATCCGTAGTTGGGTCACAGGGGCAACGGCTCCACCAGAAAACCGCAGACTTAACTAACCTAATAACCGCGCTGCTTTGCCGCGTGGTCGTAGAAGTGTTCCTTATTCCAAGATCTCAGAGTTGGTTCAGACCCTAGTTAGCGACAACTTGGCTTGTCCTTCGAAAATTAAAAGTAATATTCCCCCACGGAGTAGCATGGTGTCTTTCAAATGTCAATACGTTTTTTGTACTGGTATTTTAAATTAAATCGTTTTGGTCTTGAATTTTGTTTTTTTGCTACAGCTGTAATTTCATAGAGCAATTGATTCATTTTTTATGAAGAGCTTGTAGATTTACAGTACAACTCAATACAAGACTGATAAACTGAATGGACAAACCAACCAATAAAGAATACACGTATCAATCTGTTATACCAGCATTATAGTAATTTAAATACATTCATGTTTTATAGGTTCTAACGACTCAGGCAGAGGACATGGCAAGACCAAGAGTTGCATTGCATACAGTGCAGCCAGCACCCCCTGGTGGAGACATTTACAGTTAGCTGACAAAAAAATGCACTGTCCTCAATGCACCTTAGTAGTCTTTTTTTGGCGTTCTGTACGAAATGAATTATGAACAGCAGTAAAATCAGTATTTAGAAGGCGATTTATAATCGGCGTCAGTCCAAAATGGGTTAAAATATTGACAGCAAAAAGCACATTCTGATTACATGTATAAGAAGTCTGTATGTCACACTTGGTAGTTTATTGTCATACAAATGGATTTCACCTATTCATAGCTTTCAAAAGCAAAGCAAAACATTAAAAAAAAATCCAAAGTAAAATCATATAAACTAACAAAAAGACATCAACTGTTGTGCATTTGTAATCATGACAATGAATTACATACATCCGTTATAATATGATACTACATATACAGTATACTTACAATACCTAAATATAGAAGGCGCAAATAATGGAAAATATGTAGACCATTTCAACTCAACACAAAAAACGAAATGTTAAGTTTATGTCTGAAAATACCCCACACAGACAATTTGCCATTGACAAATTTCAATGATTCCACTGGAATCAAAAATCTTGGAGGTCACAATGTTGGTCAAAATATCTAGAGAAGCATTCATCCTTTTTTTAGATTAGCTCAATATAGCACTCCTGGCGAGAAAAAGTCCCACAGCTAAGATAAGAAAAAGATTGACTCAAAGTGCTTGACAAAAGTATCAGGTGACTTCAGACATGCCTGCTCTTAGAACACATCAAGGGCAACTCTCCCATTATTACATCATTCTATGCCGAGTACATGCAGTGCATGCAACTACACTTACCAATACATAGCAGTCTTAGATACATCAGATCCTTTTTTCGGGCATTATTCTCAGTCTGGACATTAAGACCATCCCAAAGTGTTAAAAACCCTGGCGCAGTAGGTCAAGCCTTAACATCTCTTAGCAGATATCAGCAGACAACAGGTGACAAGTTCCAAGTTTTGCCAAATCTGAACTGAAATGCAAAAAAGCCTGTATGTGCTTACTGTGTGGCAAAAAACAATGTGTGACTAAAAACAATGAAAATGTTATATACACAGGAAAACTTTAAGGAGCATTTCACACATATTGACCCGTTCAGGCCGGGAATCCATTTTTGGATTTGTACAGTATGTACAGTATTCAATTGTTTTGGTGCTGCTATATAAATATTTGAGGTTGTTCCATAAAACTTAGGTTAGGCCTAAATGGGTTTTAAACAGCATCTTCATATAATTATGGTCCTTGCCAATTCATGCCTCTACTCTGTACTGTTTTCTAAAGAGCTGGGCTGCTCAATTGAAATCAGCAGTGATTTTTTGGATATGCTGCAGGTCCTCATTTTGCTCCATCCTCACTCAAGGTGATGTAAAGGAAAATATTTATATAAAAGGGTAGATATGTTGCCAAACTCAAAGAGCTTGTAGACTTGAGCACTCATCCAAATAATATGTACATAGATGAGTGCATGCATTACAAAAATAGTAATACACATTGTCATTTTAATTGAAATAACATTAATGTGCAACTATCGATATACGCTTTATTTTTTTGTGTCTGGATTAGAGATTGCAGGTTCAAATTTTAATGCCAACAAATCTACCGCTTGACATCTTGCAACAAATTTTCTTCTTTACATACTTATGTTTTCAAATGAGAATAGAGGACAACAGAATACGCAGCCCAAGATAAGGGAAACTACACCTGCTGCCTGGATAATTAACACTGAAATAGAAACCACCGTGCTGCAAGTTTCCCCAGATGCCACTGAAGGAAACCAATCGTCATTGTAGGAATTCTCAAATGCCCACTGCCCACCTCCAAGATAGTGAACAAACAAAAATGTTATAACTTTACCTAATGAACATTAGGTGAGGATCAGTTATATGAAGTCACGGTTGAAAATGGAGTAGTGCTCCTTTAAGTTAGCAGCCTCTGGAACAACCAATCATGGTCCCCGAGACAAATGAACCACAGGAACATCTCTCCTGTTTCAAGGAAAACATTAGAATATACAATACAAGTACTGGAGCAAAAGATTAAAAACAAACCACTGTGACACCCTCCACCATAACCTTGCAGTCACTAATGATTGTGTCGCTTCTTGTGGTTTTGGTAGCACTTGGCATTGATGAACCCTTTGCCACAATGCTTGCAGACATGAGACATGTTCAAAGAAAGACTTGAACATTTCTTCCTGTGGAAACTCTTCAAAGACTGGCAACGGAACCTCTTGCCACAACCTTCGCAGCTTAGTGGCTTTTCACCAGTATGGATGCGATAGTGTTCCACAAGCAAATACTTGGAGGTGAGGATCTTCTGGCACTGTAAACAGCTGAAACCACCAGAGACCTCCTTGCCCTTGGTTCTCCAGTCTTTCGTTATAATATCTCTGTTCATTTTTTTCATTCGTTTTTTCTTTGATTTGGGATTTTCTGACAACTGAATGTCAGTTGATGAGATTTGTTTTTTCTTAGATACGCTAGAGGCCTCTTGAGTATCCACAATGTCCTCCAAGGGCTTCATCCAAGAGAGATCACCATTGGTCTCCCCAAATTTCTGATTTCCATGGACTTTAAGCAAATGCTTTCTCAGTAAAGATTTCCTCGGGAATTTCTCAGAGCATGTTTTACAGTGAAACCTGTTTTGATTTATTGTTGCATTATGAATCTGAGCCCTGTGGATGCGCAGTGCCCAGACGTGAGGAAACTTCATTCCACAGTCAAGACAGGATACTCTATGAGAAGCCTCTGTGGATGTGGCTTCATTTGTAGACTCATTTTTTTGTGCAGACTTTTCTTTTTTAGGTGCACTTTCATTTTTGACTTTGTGGCAGGTTTGCATGTGAAGGCGGAGTGCGCGTGGAAAAGGAAACATCTTATGGCAGACGGCACATTTCTTGTGTGTCCGAGCATGTACAGTTAGACCCCACTCTGAGTTGAAGACCTTACTACAGAACTTGCACGGGTACATCTTCTTCCCCTCCCCTTTAACACGGCCTGAGCTAGTCTCCTCTACTTTAATATGACTTGAGCTTGTCTCCACTCTTTTAATACGACCTGAGCTCTTTTCAGTAGTTAAAGTTGTTTTCTTCGACTTACTTCCCGCAGGCCTCCCCACAGGACGTTTGACAACTTTGTCCAGTGTTTCAACTCTGTTGTCCACAGGACGTTTAGCAACTTTGTCCAGATTTTCAACCCTATTGCTTTTCTGTAGCTCTCGATCTGGACGGTGGCGTAGTCGCGAAGGTAGAAGGCTCTGGAGCTCAAGCTTGTTGCGACTTCTTCCCTGGGCTAATGAGTCAGTGGGAGAAACGTATTAGAAAAAATTAGCCCAATAACTAACCCACGATAAATAAAAGTAAATAAATAGCAGATAGTAGTTTTTTTTAACAGCTAAAGTGCAACACCAAAAGCTGTTCCTGTTCAGAATGGGCTAATATTAAGTACAGAAACACTTGTAGAAAATTATGTCTACTCACTGTTGACAGAAGCGTCTTTAAGAGATTTTAACAGGTGGGATTCAAAGTCATCATCGTCCACCTAAAAAAAGACAAGATACTGTTGGGTCTTGAACACAAAAGATGGGGCTGAAGTCGCAAAGTACATTATCTTCAACACAAAGCTATGGTGTACAAAGATCGGAAAATGGCCTCATAATGTGTAAAAATAACTTTCTGCAATAATTAATTGCTGATGACATTGGTAAAAGAACACAAAGTACCTTGAGATTCGTGCTGATACTGTGTGTGCAACTGTGCATTGTTTCAAAATGAGGAAAAACAGAGACGGCATGTAACAAGTTTACAAACAGAAAAAATAGATGCCTCATTGGCCTAACGAAAGGCCCCTTCCATTACACCAGTAGATGCTTGACAAGCTTACGCTATGCCTTGCAAGGAATCTCTGGAATTTTTTCCTCCTGCAACACTATTTATTGCTTTAAAGTTTCGATCAAAAGGAGCAGTAAACAAGCAGAGCTGTTCGCCCAGAACTGTGTCAACCATGTCTATTTAGCCTAAAACTAGAGGTGTAGAACCTGGGGGTCATTGGTGTAGTTGGTACTACGATACTCTGTGGCTTGCAGAATACACCCACATCTCACTGATGTACACTATGTAATGGCTTTGCTGACCTGGTATTTCATCTGTGCCTTTCCCTAAATTGATGCCAGGATGCCTGGTTGTCACTGAGGTCTCTCTCATACTACCCAACATTGTTGCTGCCGGGAGTAAACCATCCAACTCCATTTTTTATGTTTTCACATAAATTGAACACACTTTACATCTGTGTGACTGTGAATGAACTCTTATAGGGGTATTCCACTTTCAAAAAAACCTTTGGTCATTTTATGGTCTACTCAGCCTCATGTGAACATACCCGACAGTTTATGTTACTCCTTTCACTATTTAGATATTTGATGTTCATTTTAGCGTCTCCAGCTCCTTCCCATAGAAACACTATATTATAACATTATAACTTAAAACTCCATTTTAACCATGACAGATTATACGAAAACAACCAATCTTTTTTATGGTGACTGATATTGTCCTCGGAATACGTGAGAGGACCGTGGAATTTCATTCGCAGTTTTTATTGATTTTTAAAATATTGTTTTGGAAAATGTAGCCGCCTCCATATTTGGGTAGACCTACCCAAATGAATAAAACAATATTTTGAAAATAAATAAAAACTGTAAATGAAATTCCATGGTGCTCTCACGTATTCCGAGGACAATATCAGTCACCAGAAAAAAGAATGGTTGTTTTCGAATAATCTCTCATGGTTAAACTGGAGTTTTAAGTTATAATGGGTTTCTATGGGAAGGAGCTGGAGGCGCTAAAATGAACATCAAATATCTAAATACTGAAAGGAGTAACTTATAAACCGTCTGGTGTTGTCAGATGAGACTGAGTAGACCATAAAATGACCAAAAGTTTCCTTGAAAGTGGAATACCCCTTTTAAGGGGGACACAGATAGCCTACCTATAGTCAACAGTAATGTGATGGCCCCGTTGAAACAAAGACTGAATTAGCATTTCTATGGCCAAGGGAAGCTTCACTGGATAGGGAGCGACGGTCAGTGTGTTGTTTTCTTCGCACCTCGGAACAATGTAATGAATGTAGTATAGTATCCAGTGTTTCCCCCAGAAAATTGTTTAGTCAAGGTGGTGAGGCTTCGAGTCTGTGCTCGTGCGCGTGCACGTCCGTGCATGTGCGCGTGCATGTGATGTAATTACAATACCGTAGGCCAGGGGTAGGCAACCTTTTTGACATGAAGTGCCATGATTTTTTCCTTGACACTCCGAGTGCCACAATAAAAAAAATGACTATAAATTCCCTTATTGTCAATAAGGGAATGACTGCATTTTCGCGGTCATCACATATTCAATAACCATTTACTGCAGTTATGTCATTATTAGGCCATATTTCATTTCTTATCAGAACAGGCATACTGGTAGATATTTCTTTCACAATAGATTGATCAATCAGATTTAAGTGGACCAAAACTGTTCATTTGAGGGACAGAAGTATTACTTGAGAGGGACATTTAATTGCAGGGTAGCAACACATTACAGTTGGCATTAAATGCCTCATTTGTCCATAAGTAGTCTTAATAGTCCCCAGCCATGAATTTGTTATTTATTCATGTTAGTATGTATTTCACCTGTTATTTCAACAGGCTTAAAACACATCTAGCATTAACAGAGACAGTGAGGAAACTTTACAACAGAAAACAGAAGGGGGACTTTTAGGACAATTGACCACTGTAGTCTGTCAGTCACAATGTGGGACAGGGTCTCAATTTGCGGGATGACTGAAAAGTTTTTGAAATGAGAGACTGTCCCACGCAAAGAAGGACATCTGGTCACCCTGTGACTGTCCCACAGAAACGGGGGCATCTGGTCACCCTCAAAATACTCCGCTTCAACACACACACACACACACACGCTAGCCTATATGCTAATTATTCAGCAGACAGGGAGAGGGAGACTAACGTTAAGCATATGAAGCTGCACAGCAGTCGAAACGCAATAATTTCAGCGTGGATGTTGTTTGGTTAGGCTGACATGACGGGGGTCCGTGGGAGTCGGGCGGGACACAGACGGCATGCGTTGACCAGCAACCAGACAGCCACCAATGCGTCTTTTTACTGCTTCGGGAGCTAAACAACTTGCTCTGCTCCGTGTGCGTGCACACAAGCACTGCATACGCACTGATTGGGCAGCGCGCAGCACAGAAGTGTCAACACTGGATCAGACTCGCTCCGGTTGAATACGGATACTGAATAATACTGAATAATCACGGCCGTTGCGATTTGCTAATGACATGGTTTCAAATCGCACTTTCGGTTTGAAGCCTTAGTGCAGATAACTTTAATTTATAACATGCACATTGTATGAACGACACATTTAACTTTAACTTTAACTTTAACGTAGCCAAGGCGGGGGTGGATTTCACTCAGGGCGGCCGCCTTAAGAATAAAGCGCTGGGGGAAACACTGGTATCTATTGGTTCCGTGGTGGCGCCCGGCCGTCATTAGCATGTGTTTTTCTCGCACCTAAGAACAATGGACTGCAGTATCGATTGGTTTTGGGATATGCTAAGGAATTTGTTCGGCAATTCTCACGGCACACTTGGCCTTGCTCCAAGTCACACTAAAGTGACGCGGCACAGTCGTTGGGAATGACTGTGCTAGAGAACAGTGGCTGTCTAAGTGGGACATTCAGCCCCCTGCTAAATAATCTCATGGACAAAAATGCAACCAAATGGACTCAAAGTTAAATTGAAAGAAATAAAAACAAATGGAGGTTAAAGCTACACGGTCAATTATGAAGGGGAGATAGAATGTGTTTGAATAGTAGCCTACACAATTAAAAATGTTTCAATGCTAATAAAAAAGATTGTTCAGGCTATTATTGTGGTAATTAAACATTACAGCATCATTACAAGTAGGCTACAAGGCTTGACAAAGACGAATTTGAGTAGAGACAACCTCTCAAAGCTAAAACATGGACTGTTAGCTCAGCAGAACCAAAACAATAATTGTTTACATTATTTAGGCACCCCTCTATGATCGTCACATTTTTTTCTGTTGCAAACTGACCCAGCCCCCCATTAGAGAAGGGAAAAGTTATGTGGCCCTCGCTGGAAAAAGTTTGGGGACCCCTGGTATAAGGTGTTTTCTGTTTGCTGCGTTCGTTTTGCCCCATTATTAAATGAATGAAGACCAGCCTAATACAAGTTTATAGCCTATTTAAATATATTATCATTACAAAATATTATCCTTGCTATAGCCTAAAAAGTAACGCAATAAAGTAATGCTAAATGTAACTTTCATTAATTTATAGAGAAATGTTTTTTACTGCGTGACATATCGTGCTTCAGAGACACTTGACCGCACCACGGAATAAATTATGTAACCGTGACAGCCCTAGTCTCACACACACACACACACACACACACACACACACACACACACACACACACACACACACACACACACACACACACACACACACACACACACACACACACACACACACACACACACACACACACACACACACACACACACACACACACACACACACACACACCTTGTGTTTTCAGGGACCACCAAATGGAACAATCCCTAAGAGGTTCTGATGCCTACTGGGTAACTTTTAATGTGTGCAGTACTATTCGATCAATCATACACCATGCGTCGCGAGGGGCAGACAGTTCCATGGTCAGCCGCAGTGAATAGCAGTTAACTCGGCTGCAGCTTATAACGGCTTATAACGGCTGCTGGTGGAGCGAAGTTGGACATTGTTTTTGTTTTTTGGTCATAAGTGCAAGTAAAAAGTGACAGTGACAACAAACTAATATCTCGCAGTTCGAACGCATGTTCATTTTGGACAGTTCCCAAGAAGACTATAGCCTGGATATAAAGTGGGTGTCTGTCACTCCCTTCACATAGAGTAAATCCCGTGGCCGCGTCCTGCTGCTCCAACACTGTGTCGAATAAAGTGTATCAGAAGTATATTCTGTGTCAAAACAATAAAACGGGTGAATTAACGTTCCAGCCCACAGCCTGAGCCAAGCATATGGACAGTAGGCTGTGCCATCCGTTAAATCGAAACTATAAATACATGCAGCAATACATGCAGCAATACTATTGTCCCAAAGTTTAGCGAAAGCTGCTGCAGGTCGGATAACATGCAGGAAATTAGGGTGGCCTGTGCACATGGCAGTATAGCCAGCGCGGATAACATGCAGGAAATTAGGGTGGCCTGTGCACATGGCAGTATAGCCAGCGCAAAATTGTATGGGCCACCATTTTTTCCGGTGCTGGTGTAGCAGTGGAAATATGGCAGTGGGGTAACAGCAATAACGGTGGACTGTAATGTGTAACGTTTGCAGGCTCGTCTTTCCCATATAAAGCTAATGGGTAAACTTTAATGCACAAATAAATTCATTATTAATCAATGATGTTTTAATTTGAAAAAAGGGCTTTGTTGCTCTCTTCATAACATTATGGTCAACACCTATGTGAGCGATTGGTGCAGTCTGTATTAGTGCTGTATAGTTGGCCTCATTTTGGCATTTGAGCGTTTGCCAGGAATTATAGGGCGAGCTTCGAACCTTTGCTTAAAAAAAAGCCGCATGCTAACCCCCACCCCCCGTGCGCCTCTACTAACTATTAACATTGTGGATGTTGTCATCGGTAGCTAACTTTTCTACTGCCCTCAGTGACATTAGTGAATACATCAGTCATGACACCGCTGTCCTTTCTCTCCTTTCTGATGAGACCGATCCGACACAGCCACGGGTAACACGCCGTTTTGATTGCCAATAAATGCCGACAGGCCTAGTATATAGTATGGATCATAGTTCTCGTCAACGAAAACGAAAAGTGTTCGTCAACGCCCATTTTTCAAGGGACAAAAACGAGACGAGACTAAACAAAAAACATGTGCATAAACAATAACTCGGACTAAATTAATATGCAATTTCGTTGCCTAATGAAGACTAAACTAAACTACACTAAAAATGTAGTTCACAAAATAAAGACTAAGCTGAAATCTATTGTCATTTTCGTTCACGAACGAAGACGATACGAAATATGATGATAACGATCGTATCTCTTCTTGGTGACTATTTTGCTATGAAGCGCACGCTGCGTTCGGAAGTGCGCGCTGGGGCTGTCCTAGCCTGGGTTCAGCCCACAGGCCCCGCCCACTCAGCTGGGTTCTGTGGTCTGGTGTTGTGATGAAGAGTTTCGATTTATCTCGTCCGGAAAAACGGCTCGGCCAATGAGCTGGAGTTGGAGGCGGGTCTAAAAAAATAGCCAATCAACACCGAGGATCATCTAACTGCCACAACAGAACAGTTTCCCATAAAAAAACAGCACACATCCATTCAGTTTCATTGTAACTAAAGTTTCATTGTAACTAGAATTTCATTGTAACTAGAGTTTCATTGTAAATAGAGTTTCATTCTTTAATACTGCATTTAGTTATAAATAGTGAAAATGTCCGACGCTAACTGCACTGCTAGTCAGTTAACTGCTAGTTAACTGCTAGTTAACTGCTAGTTAACTGTTGTTGTCGACTGCAAACAACGTCTCCAGTGATTGGTTGAGGGAAAATCAAGGGCCCGCCTCCTTGTAAATCGGTTACAATGGGGCCAATGTCAGACTATTGAGCCATGGCTCAGAGTCTGACAATCCGGCTGGGGCTGTCCAGGAGTACAGTCGCCTATCACTGTATATACTAGGCACCGTGGTCACTTGTCAGCGTGGATGTAACCGAACACACCCTCCCCCCACAAACACCCCTCCTCCTGCTCTTTTTGGAGCGAGTCGGCACTCGGCACTGAGCGCAGCAGCACCAACTATTTAAAAAAAAAAAATAAGACACGTGACAGAGATTTTACTCATACTTTATGGTCGAATCCTTTCAAATAAAACGGCATGCTTTGCACGGGGATTGAGACAAAGAGAAGAGAAGATTTATGGAAATATTTTCGCTACATCGATGTGGGGAATACTGAATGCTTGATCACAACTGGGCTGTTGCGCGACATTTCATCTTCGCTGAAAATGCTGTACAGCAGTGGTCCGGGGACCACCAGTGGTCCTTGAGAGGGTTCCAGGTGGTCCCCGGCTAACTGGTGGAGAGTTGGTTAACACAAAGCAATCAGCAGAGTATGCTGCTGGTTGTAGAATGTAACGTTACATCAATGTTGTGTTGTTGAGTGTCGTGTTAGCTTAATGTTAGCAAAACGCAAAGTGGAATAGATTATAGACCGACTTACGCAAACTCTGTTGGGGTCAGTCCAATGGAGGCTCATCTACATAGACTTCTATTGAGAATGGGGACAACCGAAAGTTACGGAATGCATTGGAGTCTATGGGCTCGTGCGAGTGCATGGATCACATGACCAGGCTGTTTTCTGCCCCATCAATGTCGCAACTCTTCTAATAGATAGATCAGACCTGCCACAATTTAGTTTGGCCACAACTTGAGATCGTGTTTTGACATTGAATGAATTGACCACACACTATATTACACATTGCTGATGGGGAAACTATGGTTTCAGTTGGAATGCTTGTTTAGCCTATTTAAAGGGGAATTCCATTAATATACCTTAGAGATGGACATGATAAGAAAAAAAAACGTCCCCCCTCATTCTGTGTTCCCTAGAAATGGAGGTCTGAAAAAAAAATCCCTAACATTGTGAAACACAATTTGATGACATGACGTTGTGTTTCAAAGAAAACGTTGTTTCTCCATTGATTTTTCTTTTGGGACCTTTTTGTGAACCAAATGAACACTAGCGGGTCCATTTGGTTCCATACTCCATGGATCTCCAGGGGTCCCTCGGGGAATTCCAGGAGGTCCCCAGTTAAATGATATATTGGAACCAATTGGAGACTAAATTGTCAGAGTAAAACTAGACTAAAACGACAATAGTTTTTGTTGACTAAAACTAGACTAATAAAATCATGGTTTCATGGACTAAAATAAAAACTAAAATGCTTTACTTTTCGTCCACTAAAACTAGACTAAATAAAAAAGGATGAGTTAGACTAAATAGGATAAAAACTAAAACCGGTGATTGAAAGTGGACTAAAACTGAAACTAAAATTAAAAATCGCAGACTAGAACAACACTGGTATGGATAAGGTTTTCTTAATTTCCTGAAACATAAAAAGGAGTTATGTTTAGGAGTTAGATGGTCCTTTTTTCCCCAAATGCTGAAGTTACCCACCTGCTCTTGTTTGATGTTTGGAATTCGCCACAGAGACACAGACAATGGTTTCAGGGAGACACTGGGGCATGGAGGATCCTCCGGTACTGCCACCTCATGAGGGGGGGCAGCAGGGGCTTCATCAAGGCCAACTGGTGTACACCAGTCATCAGGTACTGTATATACACAGAGAAAACAAGCCCAAAGAATTTATGTGGGAATAAGTTGTGAACTTGTGACACATCATTAGTGAACATCGAGAACAGTCTAATATTTGCGGTATCCCCCAAACAGATTAACCAGCGAGACGTCTGAGGACCGGATTGACCTTGCCCTTCCCCCGAGTGACAGCAGACTGGTGGGCGAGCCCTGGTGCTTTGGAAAGGGTGGGTATGAATGGGGACGGATCAACATATGCAATGTCACAACAGGTCAGCTCTATAGCTAAGATTTTTAGGCAAGATGTACAGTTGCTGGACGATATTGCTGACATCAGGGATCTTAATTTATGGGATTAATATTGATAAGATTACAATGTGATGAGGCATGGGGTGTTATTGACTGCAAATCCAGACATAATCCAAATCACATTTTTTTTGTGAAGTTTTTTAATCAGGTATATGAATTCTGCCTTGCAAGAGGTGTATTTCATAGCTGAATTCATCAAACTTGAATATAAATTAAACATGGCCAATACATTATAGTCATTGTCTCGTTCAGCGTTATCAACAATGCAACTTACCTTCCACAACAATCTCAGGGACATGATCGGGCCTTGGTTCTTCTACTTGTGGTGGTTCAACAACTTCATCATCATCGTCAGCATCCTCATCATCGTCAATCATTATCGTCTCCTCCTGGCCTTGGCCCCTTCCCCTCCCCTCCCTCAGTTTGCTCTCTGCCCTCATGAGCTTTCTTTGGAGTCGAGTTATCTCCTCTGTCTTCTGCGTCAGCTCCACTTGGTGATCATAAAGAGTGCTGTCAAAGACTTTGCTGATTTCATACACAGCGGACCTCAACAATCCGTCCATCGTCGTGGTCAGCTGCGCTCTAAATGCTCTGCTATGGTAGTCTGACATCACTGAAGAAGTCATGGTCAGGCCTTTGGACTTTGCTCCCAATCTGTTGTACAAAAGAAAGTGATCAATTAGCCATGTTTCACAGCGAGTATGGGAGTCAAGATTCAGGCTAGTGATCCATCAATTCAAACTAAGGAGCTTTACTGCAATGAGAAAACATAGATTGAAATTGCCAAAGCGTGTCAAAACACTGGTATAAAAGAGTGGAAAATGGACAAAATACATACGATTGTGTGTGTGTGTGTGTGTGTGTGTGTGTGTGTGTGTGTGTGTGTGTGTGTGTGTGTGTGTGTGTGTGTGTGTGTGTGTGTGTGTGTGTGTGTTCACACGGGCGTGGGGCACACCAAAACAGAGCTACCAGTATGTCACAAGTTACAAAGTTGTTTTTCGGTAACAAATTGTATTTTTGCAGTCACTTTATGACAAACAGCAGCATTTTTCGCGAGATTTAAACAGTACAAAAAACAAGACAGTCACGACTTGGCGTAAACTATCCTTTCCTACACCACAAATGATCTAAAAGAAAATAAGATTTATCTTATTCATTAGCTTGAAGGTTCATAGAAGGACTAGCCCCATATGCAATCTCAGGCCGATGCTACATTAACAGTATAGCTAAAGGAGAGGTAGACGGTAGGTTCCATATTATGGGCCATGATCGAACTAAGGAAGAAGCGCTCATTGTTTATCACGTTAAATAATTCAGAACCCTAGCGTTAACCCGTATTTAAATATCGGGTAGCACATTGTGCTAGCAAACAACTTCAGCACCACCACTGCCAAAACACCAACTGGTGACTGACACAGGGAAGGAAACGCGCGAAAACAACGCTAGATAAGTAAACACATAAAACGAAACCACTGACCGTCGTGTGGGACAAGAAGGAGCTCCGGTGGTAAGAAGGTCACAACAGGAGCGTCAAATTCTCTCTTTGGTAAAGACTGCACGACGACGGTCACTTTATGAACTGTAGACTATGGAACTGTAAGCAAGTATTCATTTTCTTGTTAGTTTCAGCGAGCCACGCTAAAAATAATGGTCACTTCGCTTCCGCCATCTTTCTCCAAAGAGACCATAGAGTAATAAAATAACAGAGGCCGGACTGGAGCGATAGCCCCGCCCCTTGTTATTCATTTCAATACAAGTTGCTCATTGGCGCTTTGAAGCACCCGGAAGACCGCCGGAAGTGCGCCTATTTCCGCATTGGGGCACCAAAATTTGGTGCCCCAATGCGGAAGTATTTCTCCATGAACGCGCCCGACGCAAGGGATTATGGGAACCATGAACGAGCGCCGTCGAGCACGAGCAAAGGAAAAAAAACATCAAAAGGCATCAAAAACAAGCTTGTGGGTGTGCATTGAGCTTATTATCTGTCATATAATACATCCGTTGTGTTTTGAGAGGTAGTATATGACGTGAGGACCGCGGGTTTATTCAGAAAACAACTTAAATACAAACTGCCCTGTCCGCGTGCACAAAGCAAACGAGCGTGCGTGCTCTCGGGGCGTTCGTGCATGAATTCCACCCGCCTGCAGTACCAAACTTGGCCACCAGCGTGCCAGCTTCAAGCCTGGGGCCGCTGTCTGCTGGTGTGAAAGAGACTCGCTATGTGAAACGTCACTTCCCTCTTCCTGCATCAGCCGCGGGAAAAAACAGATTAATAAAATAGGGGGGGAGTGTTGCTGCTGCCTCCTACTGCTCGTTTTGGACTCTATTTGGGTGGAAAAAATGAAGTCCGGGGAAACTGCTGGATCTCACTGGATGACAACTTGCATAATGAGCAATTTTCATAATTGGCATAATATGTGCCCATACCATCAACAACATATAGAAGGCAAAAATGTCATTCACAAATGTACTTTGTCAGCAAGTTAGTGGGCAAGTGCTATGGCCGTTTTCAGTTCAATGAGTGTGTGTGTGTGTGTGTGTGTGTGTGTGTGTGTGTGTGTGTGTGTGTGTGTGTGTGTGTGTGTGTGTGTGTGTGTTGTTTTTATGATAATATAGTACCGGTACATTATTGAGTTAACAATTTTTGTATTGAGTTGTAGTTGAAATGTAGGCGGCTGTAATTCTTCAAACTCCCTATATATAAAAATACTAAATAAATCAAAGCCTTAATTGAGTAGCCTCTCTGTGCTAATAGTAGAGATGACTGATCACCTGGCTATGCTGAGTTAGGGGGAATGGGGGGGTGAGTCTGATTGGGGGAGGTACTTCTACAGGTTTACAAGTGTGTGTGATGAAAATGCTTTGTTGGTTTAAGAGTGGGTACACAGGCTCCAACGGTGCGCTAGGCAGCCGTGGAGGTCCCCGAGGTGGTGGTGATGGTCGCCGGTGGCCGGGCACGTGCACCTCTGGGTCAGGCATGGGACCCAGGGGGAGTTTGGATGTGTGTAATTGCAGTACACCATTACACACATTTCCAGGTGTGATTTCTCACTAAAGTAAAAACATGCAATGAAAACGTATATGTGCAAAGTAACTGTTGCAGTTATTAATTAAATCAGCATTTCAGTGCAGTATCATTTAAATGTACAAGCAAATTATTGAATATTTATCCTCCAGCTTAATATGATTCACTTGTGGCATGTGGCTTTAATGGGCTGTTTTTACTTTTTTATGGATGATTGGGGGTACATTGGATAGATGTATAGATAGATGTATCACGACACAGAGGCCACGATATGATATACTGTACATCGGCCATCAATTTTATATATATATATATATATATATATATATATATATACCGGTATATCGTTTTGCACAAATATAATAAACCTGCAAAGTTGCTTGGCCAAACAGCCACACAGCTTCGCCACACCTCCCAGGTTTTGACTTAAGTCATAAGACATGACACTCAAAATAGGGCCCTGAGGCTCACAGAGATCTTTAAATGAGCATCAAGTGGTGTTTTGATAACGTTAAATAGTGTTTTGTCAATATCTGATCACCAGATAAATCATTACGTTTATTGGCAAATCGATATAGCAGCCTCTTGATGGATATATCGCATTATAGATATATTGAATGAGTATAGCTTAGTAATTAAATTGCAATTATATTATACAAATAATAATGCATAGAATACAATGATAAAGAACTTTGAGATCCATGAGTCACTTTATTAAACATAAGAGCAAAAGTTAAATCAGTGTGCAATGCATCCAGCTAAGTGCATCATGAGTAATATTGTTCTAGCTTAATATGGTTACGGCATCTTAATTTAGTCTGCTTCAACAAAAATCACATAGATGGCCAGCTACTGCAATGGTGAAGTCAGTGTACTTTCAGGTCAGCCAAAGGTTGAGTTGTTCCAGCCAACGTTGGCTGCCTCCATGTCAGTAAAGTTAATGTAGATCCTGAAACAGATGCAAGACAGTGGTTAATGTGGTTGGATATTAACTGTTGGCAGTTACATAGTTTAGTGAATTCATAATATAACTCTCCAAAACATCTCTCTCAATCTTACTTGCTCTTTCAGTATTTGCAAGTGCATGTACTTGTGTCAGACAGCAAACAGCATGCATATATCTCATGTACAGCTCGGTGTTGGTAAATATAGCAGTAATAACCAGTGATCAGACACAGGGGTAAGGGGTTAACACTATGGCAGGTAAATAAATGTTGTGGAATTTACTTTGAGTTGCCCAAGTGCCCATTTGAGTGAGGAGTGCTATTCTAGTCTGCTATATCATTCTGTTATTTGGTGGACTTCCTATAAGATCTTTTTCTTGGGACAAAAAATATCGCGATAGTATCACGGGACAAACCTAGTCACTAAGGTAGGGATGGTTAATGTATGTTTGCCAGTTAGAGAGAGAGTAGGCTCTTCAGAGTGTGTTGACTTGCTTTAAATCAAAGAGGAAAGGATGACACTGTTTTCCTTTACTTACCAAAGGGTTCTAACTCGGATTGGAAAGACACAAGCAGAGAGAGAGCATATGCGTGTCACTGCATGCATGCGTTACCTGTCAGGAGATATTCCCAGGTGTTTGTTGAGCAGTCCCATCAAGAGTTTAGAGTATTGTTTGTTCTGGGCACCGTTGATCTTTCCAATACTGTGGAGGGAGCATAGGGCACAGGGGTCTCCCTTTCCTCCAAACATCATCATCTGGTCAGGGATGATGTGCACAGCAATGTACTGATAAAGACAAGATATTGCAAAATAATTTTAGGGGCAACTGAATCAAGTGTCACAAAACAGGTGTTTTTCATAGGTTAATTTAGAAATTTCACTAGAGGATGCTCCCTAGTTGCAACAACTCGTTTTAGAGGGGGTCCTCAAAATAGGTTAATAGGTTTATCATGTCCAAAGAGTGGAGTGAACAGAAAAATAAGGCAAACATCTATGATCCAAGCTAACAGACAAAATTAAGATATAATAATAATATGTAGCCTAACACCTTTCCCCTTTCTAAACTTTCTAGACAGTCACATGAGCCACAAAGTCATCCTGCACAACATTGGTCAGGACAATAAAAACAAAAATTCACAAGAAAAAAAAAATCATATGGGAAAGTTGACTGATGAAACCTTTGGTGGTTATGTCGTATGAGTGCAGTAGCCTAGTATAAGAAAAACCGCACCAGGCCATCTGATCTCTGCTGCGCAGGCTCGGCTCAAGTAAACGCCATTCACAGGATTAGCTCAATCTGGGTTTATCGAATCAATTGCATTGCATCATTCGCAACGCCATGGCCTATTTCATAACTCTGCCTTGGGTCAACATTTGAAACGCTGAGTCAAGTTTAGTTACATCTCAAGATTTTTCTTTGCTTTAATAATAACTTCATGGGAAGCATAGCCTGCCCTACATCTACAGATGTAGCCTACTTTAACAACATCTACTGATATTTATTCACCAAGCTTTACCTGTGCAGGTTTGCCCATTGCCTTGGCAAGCGCATCCGTTGCCTCGGAGAGCAGCTCGGATGGAACATCACTTTTGGCCACATTGGTATTCACCATGAACATCGGCATGATTGCTCCGTTTCAAGTCCGCTTTTCTTCT
This sequence comes from Benthosema pterotum, assembly GCA_039105355.1. Classification (NCBI taxonomy): domain Eukaryota; kingdom Metazoa; phylum Chordata; class Actinopteri; order Myctophiformes; family Myctophidae; genus Benthosema; species Benthosema pterotum. Next base: position 16,482,378 of record CM076984.1, on the reverse strand, counting down.
AGAATCCAGAAGGATAGCAGAGCTTATACAGTGAGCAACCGTGGTGTGTGTGATAACCACCGTCTGCCTGCAGTGACTTCCTCGCTAGCAGCATCATGATCACGTGACAAATAAGTATCATCATGGCCAGAGTTGCGATCTATTATTGCGATATTGAGGGAGCAGAAAACAGCCTGCCAACGTGGTTCACGAGTACCCGAGTGAGGCCATAGACTCCAAGGCATTTCGTAACTTCCGGTTGTCCCCATTCAATAGGAGTCTGTGTAGAAGAGCCGCCAATGGACTGGCCCGATGAAGTGAACGGACTTTGCGTAAACTATGTCTTATTATTCTACGGCTCCGATTATGGCCACAGCGCCTCCATTCATTCTGGAAGACAGTGGGTTATAACCTGTTCATAACATGTATACTAGTCCACTACGAAATCATTCTCAGCAGCTCACACACACATAACACCAGCCACATAGAAAACAACAGGACCCATAACTCATACACGACCTGGCTTTGTTTTAGACTCTCACAAACTTAGGCTAAATGCGACCAAGAAGTGCCGTGATTTTATACGCCTCGTACATCGAAAATAGAAGGGCTACAAATTTAATCTCGCCACACACAGCCAAATGTGTGAGTTTGCAGATCGGCTATTGTCGGCGTGCGAGGACACCGTGCGTATGCATGACGATTGACGAAGTAGTCGGGGAAAAAAAGAGTGTTGTTTTTGGGGTGCGGTTGCTCTTGAGTGTAGCGTAATTACGGTAGAGCGCAAGCGCAGTGTAGCAGCAGCATCACCGCCGCTGTGTAGAGCCAGGCAAGGAGGAGGAAAACACACTGCGAGCCGAGGAGGAACAGCACACACAGCCGCAGCACAGCAGCCGTTTGGACACACAAGTTGGATGTTTTCGCTGATCTTTCTGCCACTTCGCCCGCTGCCTTGCTTTATCCGGCAACGACCCCCCGCCGGACCTATCGATGATCTTTGAAATAACTCGCCATCGCGCACTGTTTGACTTCCCCGAGCCCTTGGTGGTGTCAGGCATAACAAACGGGTACGTATACTGTTATGTCTGTCCGTATAGCAGGCAGAATTAGCCATTCTGCTACTAGCGCCACTACTTTCCAACATTTAGTAACGTTACGGACTTGGATCCCCTTGCTTCATTCCTTCTGCCTTCTGTCTGGATCTTACAAGTCAGCAAGTTTAACTAGCAGGCTGGCTAACGTGACGTAGCACGCCACAGGGTTATTACACTTTATATAACGGTACTGTAACGCCATCAGGCGAGCTCCATGTGTTGTCATTAACTTGATAATTGGGACGGAAATCGGGAAACTGAGCACTGCACTCATTCTTTACTGGCCATGGCTTGTTGTCATTTGAAGGAGGCAAACAAGGAGCTTAAATGCACTGAACAATTGTTATTTTATGTTATTGGCTGTATATTACAACCACAATCTATATTAAGTTACACAGACGTACAAGCAATATTCAATGTTCAATTCAATGTTCTGTTTTCAGTTGAAACTGCTCCTGTCCCTGGCCCATCATGGAGGAATCTGTCACCACGTTTGAGACCCACCTGACAGCTGTCATGGACAGCCTCATCCGAGCCTCGGTCTGTGAGATTACCAAACTCTTCCAGGAGACGGTCAATGACTACCTCGTGGAGCTGTCACTCAACAGGAAGGAGAACGACACTCTGAAGCTGCGGCTGAGGTTGACCGAGAACAAGCTGAGGAACGAGCGCAAGTATGGCATGGGGTGGGCTGCGACCCGCCGGAGTGCCGGGCTCCAGGCCAACGAGGACAGACGAGTCGGAGGGCGGAAAAAACAAAAAGGTGAGCTGGGGCCTCGTTTAGTATCACTGGTGTTTGCTGTATATATGTACCTATGCAGATGACTGCTTTCAAGCCTGTTTCTAGAGCGAACAATGGGATAGTTCACCTTTTGACCGATGATGAGTGGAACTGCCTGTATATGCAAATTCCACCCTACAACAACCCTCTTTAAAACGAAAATCTGTTGGGATTACATGTTAACTATTTGCTTTTTTTGAAACGTGATGTATAGCGGGGGTTATAACAATGTATTGCAGACAGTGATTACATGAAGACAGACACACTTGTTTTGTTGGAAACCATCTGGCAAGAGCTGATCTCCCTCTCTCCCTCCCTCCCTCCCTCCTCCCTCTCTTCCTCCCCCGCCTCCTCTTCATGCTCGCTCCCTCTGTCCTTCACCTCCCCCTCTCCTCTCTCTCTCCACTGCATTCTGTCCCTCCCACTCCTCTGTGCCTTTTGCACGCTCTCGCTCGCTCCCTCCCTCCTCTGCACTCCTCTCCCCACCCCCACCTCCTCCACTTCTCTCTCCTGCTCTAACTCTACCTCCTCCCCTTCCCGCTCCTCTCTCCTTCACGCTCTCTCTCTCCTTATCCTTCCTTTCTCCCTACCCCCACCTCCTCCACCACTGCTCTCCTGCTCTGTTCTCTCCTTCATCACGCAACACTGTATCCGTCCCCCCCTCCACTCCTCTCTGCTCCCCCACCCACCCACCCACCCTCCCTCCATAATTACACTCCCTCTCCACCTCCACTTATACTCTCGCTCACCCTCTCTCTCCATCTCTCTCTCTCTCCCTGCCGTCTCTTTTCCCTCACTTGATTCTCCTTCAACACGTCCTCCTCTTTTCTCTTTCATTCTGGCTCCACTTCTCTCTCTATCGCTTTTCTCTCCTCTCGGTCACGTGTTCTCCTCTCCTTCCCTCTCTCCTGCTCTCTGGACTGTCCTTCTCCACCCCTTCTCTCCTCACTCGTTCATCATGCCCCCCTCCCTCCCTCCCCTATTCCTCTCTCCCTTCCCCCAACACCTCTCCTCCCACTTCTTCTGCCTTCTCTCCTCCACCTCCACCCCCTCCTCCACTACCTCCCTCTGCCCTCTTATCTCCTTCATCTCTCTCTCCTGCACCTCCCATCCACATCTCCTCACACTTCTCTTCCATAACACCTTCCCTTCCCCTCCTCCTCATTCTTTCTCTCTCCTTCCTGCCATCTTGCTCTCCCTCCTTTTGTACTTCTCCTCTCCTCCTCTTTTCTATTCCCTTCGCTCCTCTCCTTCTCCACAGGAGGCAAGCAGAAGCAGAGTCCGGCGGCAGCCTATGGCAAGGGCTGGCCTGGAGGTGTGTGGGAGGAAGGAGATGGTGTGGGAGGTGTGGGAGGAGCCGTGGCTCTGGTTGCTGGAGCAGGAGGAGGAGGAGGTGGAGGAGGGAAGGAGGCCAGGGAGATGTACCTCATCCAGTTCCCCGGGGATGAAGAGGAAGAGGGAGGGATGGCGGATGAAGACGAGGAAGGGGAGGGCAGCCTCGGCGGAGAGGGGGAGGAAGCGGCTGACATCAAAGAGGAGGTGAGGGAGACAGGCTCTCTCACTCTGAGGAGGAGGAGTAGCAGAAGCAGGAGAATGTAGCACAGCATCTCTACCCGCTTGGCAGCTCCATTTGGAGAAAGGGCTGTGTGGAGTAAAAAAAAGAAAAGTAGTACAAGGAATGAGAGTTTCACTGGTGTTTTTCAGTCACTGAATCACTGCAGCAATGTGATGGGCAAAGGGAAAGCTATTGATTTGATTTTCAGATTCCAGAGGCACCCATTGAATAGGTCACTCACTCATACCTCAAGTGCGAGAAGCTTTTAGGCAGGAATACATCTGGTAGAGGTGAAAAGCTCTTTGATGTTCTACCCACGTGACATTTACGTGCCTCCTTCACCTGTCTTTTGAATATTCAAAGCATGCAGACATTATCGGGAGCCATCGCAGAGGTGTGCTTTGATATTTTAAGTGTGACATAACTCTGGCTGAGAAAGAAGAAAGTTGTCATTTAGCATATGCTTTCATCAACTCAACTCTCACCCAACTACACCAATACACTAATTTTTCTGATATTATTAGTAATTTCTTGAGATTTCCGTCCTGTTCCTGTCGTGTTCTTTCAGTCACACGGCAATAAATCTTTTTATTTTTTTATTGAAGTCTGTCATGGCGTGTTTGTACATAAACCATAAATCTGTTCACATTTTACGACGTGGACAATTTGAATGGACCCCACTGCTGCTACAGTGATTACATGTTGATTTTTACAACTTCTGCAAAAAACATAATGAATTGTATTTACAGACTTGTTTACATTGTAAATTCTGTTTGACCACAGTGTTCTTTAACTCTGATTCTGTATGCAGTTTCCTCAACTAGAGGGCTACCAGCCTGCTTCTCTCCGGCTAATCAAGGAGGCTTTGAAGATGGACCCCCCAACGCAGAAAATTCACAGCAGCTCCAGAGCCCACAGTGAAGGTAATGAGAAGAGATCTCATTCGCCTCTGTAGGAGGTCTGTGTGTGGGAAAACTTTGTGAAATGTTCTCCTTGCTCAACAGTGAGTGGAAATGACCACTCATGGATTTGTCATCCCATGCCTCTCTATCACTGTTGCTCTCAGGAGACCTGTCAGATGTTCCTCCGGCTCTACAACCAGGTGAGAGAGACGAAGAGGAGTGGGAGATGGACTCGACCGAGCCCTCAGAGGGTGGCATGAGTGTGGAGGAGCTGAGAGGGCTGGAGACGGCACTTAGGGCAGAGAGGGGTCGTGAACAAGCTGCAATGAGAGTCTCCAACCCCATTCCCCCAGACCCCAGCAACATAATGCCAGGCAGCGAGACCAGCCTAGCACCCAAGTACATTGGCCTAGACGGGCTAGAGCAGGATGGGGAGCTGGACCCACAGCCCCCTACCCTGGAGAGAGAAGACTTGTTAGGGCAAGACAGAATGAAGGACGGTCCGAGGCTTGGAGTGGAGCTGAGATCAGGCTGGTCTAAGATGAAGTCCGAAGATGGTGTTGTGGATCAGGGATGTTCAGAGGAGCTACCACATCTCTCGGCCCCGGGGAGCGTGGGCGACAGCGGAGGGGAGGAGGAAGGGTGCGGAGACCTGCTGCACTTTTGCCCCCAGTGTGGCGGAGGCTTCGTCTCAGAGGCCGAGCTGGACGAGCATCCCTGTCCTCTGGGGGGCGCCCACTTGCAGGGAAGCGGGGCAGAAGACACTCCTTTCCCCTGCGCCTCCTGTGGAAACTCCTTCAGCCACGCCTGGGCCCTCAAGAACCACGAGTGCGCCTGTGCCGCCGAGCGGCCGCACTGCTGCGAGCTCTGCGGGAAGCGCTTCACGCATTCGCGCTCGCTGGAACGGCATCAGCTGGTGCACACAGGCGAGAGGCCTCACCGGTGCCCTCAGTGTGGCCGCAGCTTCAGCCGCCTAGGCAACCTGGAGCGGCACCTGCGGATCCACACGGGTGAGCGTCCGTACGGGTGTGATGCATGCGGGAAGCGGTTCAGCCGCGTGGAATACTTAAAGAGACATCAGCTCATCCACAGCGGCGAGAAGGCAGCCCACCAGTGCTCCCAATGTGGGAAGAGCTTTAACGAACCAGAGCAGATGAAAACCCACCAGTGCTTTTATAACATTTCATGAGATGAGAGGCATTGACGGCACTTCAGTCACAATTCAGTGTGATTTCACATTCGGTGGGATTTGCAAACTTTTTAGCAAATAGGATATCGAAGAATGCTTAAAAGCTTATTTGTACTTCAGTATGTAAGGGACATGGACTTGCCCTTTATACTGCCCTCAGTTAGATGAGGGACAAAATGTCTTTTTACCGTTAGACCATTATAATTATGTCCAAAGGTGACTGGAAGCCATTTGTACATTTCCTAAATAGGTCATGCCAGATGTTCAGCTATTTTGATTGCAGGTGTTGTCCTTGTATATATCAAAAGCTCTTGTATGTATATTTATGTTTCTCAAAAATATCTTTGTATAAATAATTTTCATGTCTAAATCATGATGGCCTTGTTTTTTTTTTCTGATAGTATCACCAGGATTTTGTACGATTGTATTTGCTCATGACAATGAGAAATAAATGAAAATAATTAACTTATTGTTTCCTTTAATATTTTAATGAGCTTTTGACTGGCAGTCAATTCAGGAATATCACTAATAGGGCAGTCAATCTAATCAATCTAATGTGACCCATAATAAATTGCAATAGTAATCATTCAAGTTTTTTTGTGATTTTTAGGGCCATCCAAATTCAATTAAAAATTGTATCTGAACATCGTGGATTACATGAATGTCAGGTTGAAATTTTGGGTAACATTAACCTATGAGGCAACATTTTCAAATGTTGTTATGCTTTAAGTAGCATGTGTTATTTTGATGACCCTTTAATAATAATAATAAATATTCCCAACTGATCCTGATTATCCATAGGATATATTAATTACAACCTTATGAATATTTTCTTTAACATCAGAATGTAATGATCATTAAATTCATACCAATAATCCAGTCACGAGAAGTCTGAATGAACATGCTGGATGTCATTTTTACTCCATGTTTTTGCAACCCATTTTTTTTCCACCCAGTGCAAATTACCTGATATGATCTTGGGCTCTACACCTCCCCTACCAACCTGGGGCAGCAGCCGACTGGCCTTTTGCTTTCTTCATTGCATGAGGAGTCCAAGTTGTATTCTTTTCACCTGATGGAGAAGTTTCCATGGACTCCTGGAGGATGTAATTTCAAGACTAATAATCATGAGGCAGAATATTAAATTAATTGTTCTATGGAAGATCCAAAAAGCAAAAACTAAGCAACCAAGGCTCCATATGCAGACTGAACATAGACTTTTATTAGGATCCCCAACAGACATCCTGTGGTTCACAAAAACATAAAAACATACATTGACAAAGTCAATTTCATTCAAACAATTTTATCATCCAAATTCCCCTTTTTGTTTGAAGAGAGAGAAAACAAAAATCCATCTTCTGTCCTCCCCTCACTTGTAAACAAGACCCATGGATACTTACTCCATCACCATGAACTCCATCACCTGATAATATCTCATTCTCTAATTTGACCACTGGTTTTGTGCTGAGACCCATGGCCTCTGATTTGAAGAACGAAAAGAAAATAATCAAATCTACATTAATTAGCCTCCAAATGAGTGGCTCTTCCACTCAAAAATAAAATAAATTTGAAAATAAAATCCAAATCACTTCATGGACTTTATAGCACCCTCTTGTGGTATGTCTCCTTAGGTGTACCTTGATTGTATAGACACACAATGTTTGATTCGTGTCTTTCTTTAACTGTATTCATGTATGGGTCCTATGTCAAATGACAAAGAAGAAAAAAATGGATGGTCTAGTAATATATATGGTCAATAGAGTGGAATGCAGGGTGCATTTTAATTGTAGAATTAAAACATTAGTACTGAGGAAGAAATTTGTGCTGGTCATTAATGTTGTTTTTTTAACATCTGGTGATGTTTAGCCAGACTAGTCACCGTGTTGGTGACACTGCCCATGAAAGAGACTGACGGGCCCCGCCTGCCTTTCCTGCAGAATCTCTTCCAGGGTCTCCAAGGCCATCCGCCTCACATCATATCCGCGCACAGAAGGCTTCGCCTTTGGATCCATGGGCACAATCTCCTCTCCGCTGTCACGGTCATTTCTCCCCACTGCGGCATAGGCGGGGAAATACAGACTCAAAGATTCAGGACGGCTGGCATTGTAAGTTGGACAGCAGTAGGCAGACCACAAGTATTCAGGCACTGCCACCCGATTTTTGATCCAACGTTCCCCAGAGAGGTATGGCAGTGTTCCGGTGATCACGTATGCAGGCCCTGTACAGAAGGCCTCCAGCCTGGTGCTCACCTCTCGCTCTAGCACGGCCCAGGGCCCAGAGTTGGAGCCACTTGACTGGGGGACAACGTTGGTCAGGGTGAAGGTGGCCCGGCGGTCATCTATGTTTAGGTGGTGCAAGCTTGGATTGAGGTGGCCCTTGGTGTACAGTGTGGAATTGGCGTAGTCCTGAAGAACTGCCTGGCTCTCAAACACATTCTGGTCGATGTGGCCATGGCGAGGGAAGCGCTGCATCTCTGGACGTGCATGCACATTTGCCAGCTTAAAATGGTAAGAGACAAATGGTAAGGCTGTTTTTTAAACACTTAGCAGAAAAAAGCAGGGGTAGTCAGCTAAAACCCAAGAAAAAATATAGGTTAGTTGGTAAAGGTGCCATGCAAATAAGAATTATAGTACAGGCATTATATGGAATAGAAGGGGTCAACCTGGGACTAATTGCAAAAAAGCAAACTCAGCTGATTTTGTATCTTCAATATATCCTGAATAACAGATACCTGGAATTGTCTGAGGTTTGAAAATGGCAAAAAAACAGCCATAACCGTGTTGACAAATATGATGAGCTCAGCACATTTGGGCTAGTTGTTATGGCGATATTTCACCCAATGGGTGATTTTGTGCAAAACTAATGCTAAGAATGGATTCAGCACCATGAAAACTTTCTAGTTTGATATATCACTTGCTACTTAAAGCACAATGAAATTTAAAAATATTGCCTTCAATAGAATGTCAATGGTGGACTTACTGTAAAGGCCATTTCAAACCTTTCCCCTCAGACAATTCCAGGCAACTTTTTATCTGTTACTCAAGATATATTGAAGATACAAAATCAGCTGAGTTTGCTTTTTTTGCAATTAGTTCTAGGTCAAATGACAATAGACTAATACTGGAATCAACAACTGGTCAAAATCTCGTCCCTTAATTAACTGATTAACTGAACTGAAGAAAGATTTGCCTCTACTGTAAGATGGAAGTCAGGTAGTTAATTTAATCTTTTTTGTGATTAATTGTCACCCACTTTAACTGTGAAGTTGTTGCCTTGATGAGGTTTCATGTAATGCTAGTTTGGTTCTTTGTTAGGTGCAGATGACAGATCCACCTGAGATTTTTCAACCTACAATTTGTCCTTCCAAGATCAACAGAACCCAGTCAAATTGCAGTCACAGGCTGATGTTATGTCATATAGGAAAATTAAAGTCCCTAGTGTGGTTCCTTGCGGAATGCCACTAAGCTTACTAGTAACGGAGCATTCCGTTCACCTCCATCACCTGTTCTCCCTCCAGATCAGATTGCATCCAGTTATACTATTACTACTAAAACCTAAAAAGAAAAAGCCTGAACAGGTCTTGATACTGTCTTGACCTGCATGGGGTTATACTGGGTGCTTGAGTAATACAGTTACAGTGCATTTTGTAAAGGGAAACTGGAAGCACGTGTTATGTAGTAAAGCTTATTAGTTTCCCTTATCTCATTTGATGAAAGATAAGTGCGACATTCCCCATGTTTTATGAAAAGCCTGTCTCTGAAACACAAAATAGGTAATCTACATACATGTACTGGTATGTAGTAACATTGTTTCATAGCGGTCTATCTCACTTGTTTTGGGTATTTCTATACTAATGCTGCTAAAGTGAGAAGTTCATTATAGGCTGTGACAATTCTGTGAGCAAGAATAGTACATTTGGTGAGAGGCTCTACTACAGCTACTATTTGATGCTGGTATTGAAGTACACCAATCCTCCATGGAGCAGTTGATCCACTTTTGCCAGATGTTTTTTTTTTTTTTCAAAATTATTACAGAATAATAACAGGAGACTAGAATTTAGAGTCAAGTCAGTTAACACAATCAAAATTGATAAATGGAACATCACTGTCGCTTTTCTACATTTACCTGTGGTTCAAACATCCACTTGCTGGTAGGTCGTTTTCCTTCTGGTGGGGTGAGTAGGTAAGCAGAGTACAACGGGGTGCGATACAGTCGATCGTAGAGACTGGCAAAGTGGTATTGGTTCTTGTACCGCTGGCATATGGGCTGATAACGCCTTGTATTGAGGCCCTTTGGTGGAGTGCTCTCGTAGAAGAATTGGGGGCAGGCAGAGAATTCTCTAACCTCTCCCAGGACCAACCCACCAAGGCAGGTAAGTAGAAGTAAAATGCCTCCTTTGGGGAACTTCAGCATTTCCCTTGGGACCATTTGAGCACAGCAGAGAAACTGTTGCAGAGACGTGATTTCAGAAAGAAAAGAGATGCTATTCAGCAGAACTGTACTGGGCTACTGCCTACTGGCTACTATCTAGTAAGAGTTCAAACGAATCCTTAGGTCTTCCTCAAAGAGCTCAAGATCATAAACCTCTGGCTTGTGGGAGGCGGTTCCAGCTAATGACACCACCACCCGCATGACCACTCACCACCCCTTCATCTGCTAGGCTACTGAATTTTTGCAACCTGTTTCTGGGAAACAGTTATTTTTCTAGTCAGCTATTTTTCAACAAATTGCAACAAAGGGTCCAAGTGGCTGGGAATTGAACCGAGGACTTGTCAGGCTGGAGCCCATGTAGTCAATTCTACATCCACCCTATCTCAATTATCACATCACATTAGTAGGTTTGTATAAAAACTTACACAATAAGGTTTTTATGCCCTGGCAATGTAGCGGACGAGGGGACAAGCCTTCTCTTTCGAGCTGCAGCTTCTACCTTCCATATCCAAATGGCCTTGAGCAAGGTAATTGTTATTTAGGACAAATTATGTCATTGATTATCTAGTTTTAGGTCTGGAATAAAGTTTAGTTGCCAAATGTTGATTTAAATATTAAAGGGTTAGGTTTCTGATTTTTGGAACTTAAGCTTTATGAAATACTGTCTAATCCATTGATATTATGGTGTCAACTGTATTAATTGATTGCTAGAGTCCCGTGGTGGAGTTATTCTCTCGTATTGGTTAATATCAAGTAGTTCTGGTCATTTTGGATTCATTTACATCTACTTTTACTCCGTGGCCCAGTGACCCCCCAAAAATGACTGCAACTAAGCCTAGGCTACTTCATATTTCACCAACTTGGGACTCTAGCAATCAATGAATACACTTGCAACCACCATATTAATGGCAAGTATTTCATGCAGTTTAACTTAAAAAATCTGAACTATATGCCTTTAAATTCATAATAGTATTGATAGCTGACACCCCCCCCCCTACAAATCTCTGATGAAATACACATGATGGTGGGACTGTATACGTGTGTATCTAGGAGGGATATGCAAAAATACATTTCAGTTGCCCTGTGTGGCAAACTGGCATAGTCATCATCAACTAGCTTCAGTGTCACAATGACACTTGTGACAGTCTGTGTTGTGCTTAAATTAGGCCTAATCTGGTTGGATAAGGAGTCAAACAATCTGCAACCTGTCAAAGAAATAGATTGGAAAACAAAAGTATACTTATTGGCAATAAGTATAGTTTTGTTTTCCAATCTGCTTCATAAGGTATTGCATGGTCATCGAAAGGTCACCTACGGGTGACTAGGCTACAGACCTAAACTTTGTTTTCAGTTTCCCATTCTCCCTCTGCTAGTGCTGCTATATGTCTCCTCTTACATCCTGAACAGTCTGCACTCTGCACTAAGCCTGCACTAAAGGCTACACGAAGAGAGTTGAGTTTATTGCTACTTCCACATCAGAAAGTGGACAACAACAGTGCATGGGGAAATGAAAGTTTTGAACTAAAAAAGAAGAAAGGGGAGGCAAAAAAAGAATAATTTGAAATTCTACTACATCACTGAAAGAATACACGCTGTATATTTGTGTAATAGTTAGCCTAAGCCTCATTCTGTTTAACTTTTTCAACAGAGCGCGGTGTTTATGAGTCCTGCAAGGTTGCGCCGAGCCCAGCCTGTCGGCGCACGTTGACGCATGCCTTCGTCTTCTTCCGTGAAGACACTGTTGCTGCTGCTGTGCCAGGCCCGGCTACAACGTTTCCCAATTAGGGGGGCAGGCATAGAGGACTTTTATTAGGCAAGTAAGCATAATAACATCACTTGTTGTTGAAGTTGCAACATGCAGGCAGCATGCATGAAGCTAAAGATCTGACTCAGAGTTTTCTGTTTTGAATGATGAAATGGTGTAACTGTAGTTATGCATGCCATCATGTTTGGTGGGACAGTCTGAGGCATTTAGGGGGGCATACCCCCCATGCCCATGTCTACATACGGCCATGTAAAAGTTATGCTCTCAAACCACACCCTCCGTCCGTCCCCAGACAGCTGACTTTTTTTTAAAGACACAAACTTTCCCCCACGGCGGTTTAGTTTAGAACTGAGCTCCGTTCGCGTTCCACAATGAGGAAGTTGCAGAATGGCGGAAGCTAGCGCGTTGGACGAACTGCACTCCGAGCTGACCTGCCCCGTGTGCTTGGAGTTGTTCCGCGAGCCCGTGATCCTCGAGTGCGGCCACCACTTCTGCCGCGTCTGCATCGCCCAGTGCTGGGAGGTGAAGGCCGACGAGCTGCCGACGTGCCCGCAGTGCAGGAAGTCATGCGCCCCGAAGCTGCGACCCAACTCGCTCCTGCGTAACGTCGTGGACAGTGTGAGGAGAGCCCGAGCCATGGACCCGGCAGTGACGAGAGGAGGAGACGAGGAGTGTTCGCCCGAAGAACCCGGCGACCAAGACCGCGAGCCGGGATCCAGCATGAGCAGCGTCGCCTCTTCCATCGGCTACTGGCCGAGCCGTGCCGTGGACACGGCCGACATGTGCGAGGAGCACGAGGAGAAGTTGAAGTTGTACTGCGAAGACGATCAGATCGCCATCTGCTTGGTGTGCGGGATGTCCCGCGACCACAAGACGCACAACGTCATTCCCATCAACGAGGCGTTTGAGAATTACAAGGTATTGGGCCCATATAGCCATATAAGTGTTCCTATTGGTTCCCAAAGTGGGATCCGGAGACCCCCAGGGGACATCAAGAGAGCTCCAGGGGGTCCCCAGCTATGATAGTGAACCAAACGGACGGTTAAGGGTGTAGTCTAACTCACTCAAGAGTACACTCAGTGAACAAATGTAACCAAGTTGACTGAGGGTCGATTCGGTTCCATCCATTTGTACATTCAGAGTTAAATTAACGTTATTTTACAAATAATCAATAGAAAGGGGTTACTAAATAGTGGACTGTGGCCTAATTCGGGTTAAACCAAGGGATCTTGAACTTAAAATCGTTGAAATAATCGCTAGAGCTGTAGACCTACAAATCTTCTCATGGTGGGTCAAAAAAAATTCAAATTGGGTCATGGATATCGTTTTAGGGGTTCTTATATTAGGATACCCTTTGCCCTTCCTATCTTGTCAGATTACCTTGTATTTGACCTACAAACCAAGCTACAGGCCAATGCAAAAACTACTTCGAGGATTAAGTCAGAAAAACACTTCAGACTTGTTTACATCAAGCTCCTCAATTTTCAATTCAGCATCTCTGTGTTAACCGCGTTAGTATGGATAATGAGGCGTTATGGGGATGGAATGTGCATCAGGTGTGGCCCAACGTTCATACTAGGCCTATAGGGTCTAAATCCAGCACTCTATAATTAACAAATGTCTAGAGTGATTTGATTTTTGTTTTGGAGGTTATGGAGTTTGAATCGGCCCTAGTCCAAAGTTGGGACAAAGAGGTCTTTCACTGAGAGGATCTCGTGACACAGCAGTTATTTTAAAATCAGGCCTTCCCTCAGCACCCTGAACACTCTGGGAATTCAGCAGACCAGTGTTATCCCACCTACCCTTAACCTTTCAGTTGTCCTTCAAAGGTTGGTGCCTCAAAGCACAACTGCATGCATTTTCCTTTCTTTATAACACCACCAGTCTGATCTGGTTTGTTTATTTCTGTTGTATTGGAATGGGTTGGATCACTTGGATGGTTCAGTTGGTGAAATCTGTTAATGAATCATGTGCGTGTCATCAAAGCCTAAAGGTGGCCTTCTTACTATGCATGCAAACACAACTAATATTTCCTGTAGAAGATTAGACCTGGTGCTATGTGTATGTTTGCACTTCCTTGCAACTGACCTACAATATAAATTTCTTCTGTCACAGGATAAGTTGGCTGTTGCTCTTGAATGTGTCCAGCTACAGACGGAAGAAGCTTCGCAATTTCAAAGCCAGACCAATGAAAAGATACTGTTTATTAAGGTATTGTGTGCGTGCGTGCGTGTGTGTGTGTGTGTGTGTGTGTGTGTGTGTACATGCATGTTCATATTTTGTATTGCGAAAGACAATGTATTTAAAGACCATTTCATAATCCAAGCCAAACAAACACTACACATACTGTGTACTCTGTCTGTAAGGTGTCTGGTATCTGCTGCGTCAAACCAGAATTACTGGCCCTAACATATCATTCAGCTGTATTATCCCACCTTCTAAGAGACTGGTGGATGACTCACTGAATGAGTTACACCAGTTCATAGGACAGTCATGGCCAACATTCACATCCCTACGAGACAGTCACCAATATACAGCTATATGTCATGATGCTTGTGTTTTCACAAAAGAAAACAATTAAGTACTTTCTTGTGCATTTGGGATAAGGGGGACACATACACCTTTTTACTGCATAAGTTCATACGCTACTTACGATGCTTGTGTTTACATTTGCTTAGTGTAAAGTGCATCGGATTGGGATTGGGAACAGTTTGTGACAGATCTGGTCTGTTTTGTAAGCTAATGACTGAGAATGTAAGGGCCCAAGTATTTTAAGGGGTTACACACACCCTAACCGAGATATGAACAGGACAGGAGATAAGAGCTCCAGTCACCAGTTGGTGACAGGATTTAGGTCTGTTTGCTACTGCTGCAGCCTTCTTTTACACAATGTGTGTGTATGTTGTAGATTTGCGAGGGCTTTGTCCACAAAGTTGGAACATTGATGAATTATTACGAAGTAGTTCAGCTACAAAATGAAGACTTTCTGCCCGTCACCTTTCAGGGAGTTATTACAGAGTTAATTACAGAGTACTGAAGAGTAGACTGGTGGGTGTAGTGTAGGCATTCAATGATGATTGTTAAAGTAGGAATTTGTTTATTGATTTGTTGGTTTGTTGATGTAGTCCATCAACAAGACAAGTGTGTGTGTGTGTGTGTGTGTGTGTGTGTGTGTGTGTGTGTGCGCGCGCGCGCACGCGTGCGTGTGTTTCAAGAAAATTAAAATGTATTCAAGATGTTGTGGTCTTCCTGCTACAGACGCTGAGGTTTGCTTAAAAACAAAAGTCTTCCTTTCTTTCTATGTATGCGTAATGCGGCTCTCTGTAAAATTACAGTTATGTGCAAATTCTCTGCCTTTCAGTTCTCTGTTTGTCATTGGCAGGATGTGAGAGTGAAGTAGGTTGAGAGGATGTTGGGCAACTCTGCCTACTAGTAGTTTGTTGAAAAGCGTGTGTGTGTGTGTGCGTGTGTGTGTGTGTGTGTGTGTGTGAGAGAGAGAGAAGGAAAAGGAAAGGAAAGTACCATCACATGTGAAGGTCTGAGGAAGAGCCTAAAATGTTACCACTTTAATTAAAAGAAAATGTGGTTCTTTTCAATTCTTTACTGACTTTGTGACTTTGTTTGACCCAGCACGCTGCCTAGACTAGTAAGCACATAGATGTGCATGTTCTTTTTAGCTGTTTTTTTTTTCAGCCTTCTCTTTTAAAGTAAAAAGGTGTGACACTAAAAGTGTGTGCGTGTACAGTATCCTAAATAGAGTGCATGTGTCCTCCCTGCCAGGGGTATGTAGGAGACCTGGAGGAGCAGGTGAGTGCACAGTTTGACCGCCTGAGGGAGTTTCTACGCCAGGAGGAGGAAAGGGTGAAGGAGAAACTGCAGAAGGAGAAAGAGCAGAGGCTTGACCAATTGGAGGAGGCTCTCACCCAGGCCACGGAGCAAATCAGCCAACTGGAGAACACGACCACCCAGCTCCGCATCAAACTGGCAGAAGAGGACAACCCGGAACAGCTAAAGGTGAGAGAATGGAGAGAGTGGACGGAGACATTCATGAGGACAAACCTCCCATAATGGGGTGTGGGAGACTGTATTTAAATAGCGAGTTTGTGAAGTAAATTTAAAAACACAAACAAGAAAAACAAGAAACATGTTAGGGCAGGGTGGAGAGGTGACCACCATATCGATGTTGTAATGATGTGCCCTGTTCTGTTCTGCTCTCTTCCAGGGAATCAAGGACTTCATTGGAGGGTAAGCAGCGGAAATAAATCACCCTTATCTGATCTGGTCAACTACCAGCTGGGATTTCAGGGCCCAGCCCGCATGACTGCAATGAGTGCTTATTGAGTTACTCAATCATGTTTAAATAAAAGTAGCTTAGTTTACCGTTATTCCAGGCTTCTGTCAACACCATTCTAAACAACGGGTAGCCGTTCCAGTACCGGAAAGGTAAAAAACAAATTAATGAACAGTCTCTCTCTCTCTCCATCCCTCTCTCTCACTCTCCCTCCCTCGCTGTCCATCCATTCCTCCTAGTGCTGAGAGTTTGTTTGATCGCCCTAGAGAGGTGAATATTGGTCTGCAGTCTGGAGAGTACATGGGACCTTTACAGTATAGGATATGGAAAAAGATGGCCTCCATTCTTCAGCCAGGTACACACACACACACACACATACACACACACACACACACACACACACACGTTTATGCCCACATGCGTGTGTGCACACACACACACACACACACACAGTACCACTCAAAAAACACCCCATTTGCATCCTTCCCTCCTAGCTATCTCAGAGGTGACCTTTGACCCGGACACAGCCTACCCTCGTCTGTGGGTTTCTCCATGTCGCACCAGCGTTCGGGTAGGGGACATCCAGCCCAACCTGCCCAACAACCCTGAGCGCTTCACCCGCTACAACATCATCCTCGGCTTGGAGTCCTTCTCCTCCGGCAGGCACTACTGGGAGGTGGAAGTGGGCTCTAAGACCGCCTGGGGTCTGGGAGTGGCCACTTCCTCCGTCAACAGGAAGGAGGAAATAAGCCTCTGTCCAGAGGACGGTTTCTGGACAATGGTGCTACGGGACAACGGCGATGGCACCAGCGAATACGAAGCCTGCACTGACACGGACGAGAGTTTGTTGTTTCCCTCAAGACCCCCCAGGAGGGTGGGCATCTACCTGGACTATGACAGTGGCGTGGTGGCGTTTTATGATGTCGGGGATATGAGCCACCTGTTCACCTTCTGCGACGCAAAGTTCAAAGAACCCGTCTACCCATACTTCAACCCTTGGCCCATTATAAACGGACGCAACCGCGAGCCCCTCGTCATAGTACCACCTCTTTTATGAGATGCTTGCCACATTAACTGCTGCTGCTATGAGACTATCAACCATTATAACTTAAAGCTGCAATCTCTAAGTTTCATGTTCTAGCCTGGATTTGAACCCAGGAATTCCCTGTGGAAGGCAGAACTCTTGCCAATAGGGAATTCCTGCTTGTCTTGTCTGGGATTCCAACCTGTCACCTCACCACGCTGGTTACGACTTATATTGTATTAACACGCTACCATACACATAATATACAGTCGTATACGTTAAAAAGTTCAAGATTTCATTCCTTATCAGCCATTTCATAATTTCACTTTTGTCAATAGCTCCTCAGCTCAAGTGGCATTATACACCACAGTGTTTTTTATTATTCACACAATAGCATGAAACCACTGCCATGTGATATATCATGGGAACCTGACAAATGCTGTGACCTAATGACTATGCTTGAAAAATATGTGTACTTAGGTCGATCACAATAAGACAAATTAGGACAAATACAATGGTAAAGTGTTTTATGTTGGGTGAAAATACTACTAAAATATTGCTTCTAATTATCAAAGACTTTATTCTATTGAGAAATGCCTTGCTTATAATAGATGTCTTACAGATTAACCGTAACTATTTAACCCTCTAACAAATAGTGATATTCTAATGACATCTAACACATACGTTCCTATTCAGTTTGTATTGGTATTTATGATGATTATGATAAATGTAAGATTCATGTGCTCTTACAATGGATACTTTGAAAAGGCTTACCTCTATATGGTGTTTTATTCTGCTCCTATCTAGCCATTTGCCATGATGTATGATGGGGGATCTTGTAGGTTGAGTCCAAGCCAGGTAGATGAGTGTTGTGGAACCACCAAGGTTAGTTATTGTTTTATTCCACCAGAGGGCAGCACGTCTTAAATCATCATCAGCCAGGACTACTGATCTGTGGGACATATAATATTGTTAACGCCCATCAACTCAATCCACAATCTGTTTACTACAATCAAAGGGTTCTGGAAATTATTTGTTTTAATATATTATGTGGTGATCATCATGCCACTAACTACACTCAGGGTTCTCCTGTTTTATCAAGGATTGGGGGAGGCGGGCTGCCTTGGATGAGACTTTTTGCCCTTAGGTCTGTTTGGAATGTTTCACATCACTGGCATTTTTTTCTGAACAATGATCTATTTTTAGAATTCATTAGTCCTGGAAAAACAGCACATTATTGAAGAAATGTTGCACAATACCAGTATTAGTCACTCTCCAATCACCAGCATCCACGGGCTGGAATGTATTGGGTTGATACTAAGGTATCAGTGGCACTCAGGCAAGGTACAGGTCATGTTCTACTTGCTCAAAGGTCATGCACAGTAAATCCTCCACTATAAAATGACGGGTAGGTCTATTCAATTGAACTTTTTTTTTACTTTCTGGGACTGTACGATAAAAATAATAATAAAAAGAATGAACCTCAATTTGTATACCAAATACCAAAATGAATGTGACTATGGGTTTACACATTGTTAAGTTTAGAAACAGTGAAAATTGCACATTATAGGTAAACAATTTTACATTCCACAGACCAGAAGATAGAGCGTTCTGGTTAGGTTTAGACACGTGTACTGTAGTGTTTTTTATAGACTGTTGCATCCCATCTAAAGAAGCAACGTCCACCTGCCCAAAAGATTCATTTACCTGCCAGGGGCAGGTGGGCAACCTTTAGGGTCAACATCCGCAGAGATGAAACCAACAACTTGTTGTGTTGATCTGCTTTTCCATGCATATTTGTGGAAGGCTTAAGTGTATTTATGAAGTATTTTTGGGAAAAGCAAATGCACAAATTTTACCTTTTGCAAATCATCCAAATAATGCCGAATGTTGCATTTGCCTAGTCTATACCCTAGAACACTTTCCATCCAGTGAGCAAATTGATCATTTGACTTCTGTGGCAAACAAATAAATGATGAGAATTAGTCTGACCCAATTAAAGCTCATTCAAGATCCATGACATGTCTGTTTTATCTCTTTGCGTCATCTGCCTATACATTAACCATGGCCCTGTCAGTGTCTCAGTGACCTTGTGGTTAGAGTGTCTGCCCTGGGACTGGGAGGTCAGGGCTCCAGCCCCGGCCGGGGTCATACCAAAGACTGTCCCGCTGGACTGTCCCTCTCACCACTCAGTATCAAGGTTTGGATTGGGGGGGTAAGAACCTGTAGAAGCCAGTCACCCAAAACCTTAGAGGACCTATGATGTCATGACTAGTATACTGTAGGAAGAGAGTAGCAACACGCTTTGATCTTGCGCCTCACACTGGCTGGAGCTCTGCAAGTTCCAAACACAGCACAGCCTATTTTTTTATATAACAAATCATTATTCACTAGAATGACAACAGTTCTGTTAATGTGTTATGCCGTAATTTCACCAAATTTAACTGTGAACGTGTGATCTGCTGTCAATGGAGCTGGATGGCCGATTTGTGATTCTGAATCCACATGCTTAGCTTAGATCTAGTGCATGCATTTTTCATGAAAAACACCCAAAAAAAGAAAACGTCCATAGAAAAAATGAAGTTCCAGACCCACAGGATCGTGGCCAGGGTGCTGGCCTAGTTCGCATTCAAAATTCTAGAGAAAACAGAGAGATCCCAAAAACATCTGTACCCCTAGGAACGCACCATCGGGCCTGATTTCTGCGAGCCACCGACCTGGGACAGAGACAGACATAGCTCCTCCATGGAGTGGTTGCACCACTCGTAAACACAAATAAAAAGTATGTCATGACATCACAGGTAAATCTGTATTCCTTGAGCTTTGGGCTCCCAGGCCCGGCAACTGAAAACTAGCATAATGTCAAGGGGTGTGTTTGTATATTAAACTGCCTTACTCTACAGAAACAGGAGATAGGCTACTGCCCTATATGGGCCACATGGCTCAGTCAGCAAGGATTACTTACTGTCACTGTCTCAAAGTCAAGACTTATGTCCATATCCTCCCCTCTCTCACTACCGCGATCCTGATCTGTAATTAGATATTATTACAGACTGGACGGCATCCAGGTAGTAACCCAAGCCTTCTTTAATTCTACCTTACTGCTCTGTCATCCATCCCCTACTATAGTATATCCTTCAATCACTCCATCACATGGGAATCGGATCAGCGAGTAGACTTCGTTCCTGTCAGGCAGAAAACGATTCCTGAAGCCAATGACCATTGTTTCGCATCATTAAAGCCAGCCTCTCCCATATCCATTTTTAAACATATACATTGTTATATAAAAAAGAGAAAGGATGAACAACAACCAATGAGGAAAAGCCTTTATTAAAAAGGCAGTCCTAATCAGATTCAGTGCACAAATTCCAGGTTTGGTCTAAACATGCTTTTTTAATTTAATTAAGGCCTTTCCTCATTTTTAACTTTGAGTGCCAGGTCGTCTCTCTTTTGCGATCTATGTTTTCTATCTTGATCTCGTTTTTATCTGGCATCACCTTTTGTTACCTTCTAGTTAGTTCCTCTAACCCTAAATAAAATAAAAATATGATATATAAGCATATCTGCAAAGGCCCACTTTCCACCAAACTAACTTTGGTTTTAAAACTGTTTTTACAATAGTTTCTATACTGTATATCACATCTACAAACCTGAATAGTGACACTGCATTTTGGTTCCCACTTCAGGGCAAGAATAATGTCATCTGGTTCCAGTTCCTAACCAATGGATCTTAAGAATCAATTCATTTAGTTTAAAATTAGGCAGAAATAAAGTGTCACAATACATACGATATCAGCTTTTGTATTTTGCTAGGCTACTTTTGAACAGCTATTGTAGATATCACAGTGAATATAAAGGGGTATTCATTTATGAATAAGGAAAAAATAAATATGGAAGTACATATTGCTTACTATCTGACAGTGATGACATGATGATTGCCATGAAATGGTGAGATGATCATCTTCAAAATAGAGAAAGACTCTATATCATTCCCATAAAATCTACCTCATTTTCTAGGATTGTTATTTGTCATTTTATCTTTCTGTTAATTGTCAACCCAAATGACCTCCCATTATCCCTTTTTTTAACGTTGGTGAATCTATCTGAGCTCCTCAGTGACAGATCTAATTTCTGTCTCTCATCTGAGTTTGCCCCCCTCCTCCCCATCAATAATCAATGAGACAGAGGGACTGGAAGACAGAGTAGGAGGGGGGTCACACAAACACAGATAGCCCTACCTAAAGTGATTAATGAAAAAGCACAACGTGCAACTGGAGATAAGTCAACTTAGACGTCCCCTCATAGGCTTGAGGACAAATGCTGTCAACAGTCTGACTCAGGTTGAAAGAGAGAAGTTTAACGTGGGTTAACAAGAGAAGGGAATAGAAAGGGGAGGAGAAGGATCAAAGGACATTGAAGGTTAGGAGGAGGTTAATAGGGGAATATAAGCAGGTATGCGTGAGACACCTTCATCAGCCTGAAGTTTTCGATGACCAGTGCTAGAAGGGCTAACCACTCCAAACCACCTGCCCAAAGTTGTCCATGAGAGTGCATAACTAAAATAACTCCTAAAGTTCCATCCTTATAAGGTTGGCCACTAGTAATACAGTAAAATTAGAAATTACTGGTCCCTTTGTACGACCTGAATTTGTCTTACACGCAAGATCGTGATCTCTGAGACTAAAGGGTGGAGCTAGAGAAAGTGCAAAAATGATGCTTCACTTATTCTGGAAAGCAGATGCACCAAGAGGAATTACTCTGTTTTGAATTGAGCCATAAAAGGTATACAGTACATCTGTGTGTAAGGGGCATTTAATGAGCTGAATCCCTGCAAATAGAGGTCAGCGATGACGTATTCACCACCTGTGTGTGTGTGTGTGTGTGTGTGTGTGTGTGTGTGTGTGTGTGTGTGTGTGTGTGTGTGTGTGTCTACCTGTGTACAATTGTGTGTGGGTGAGAGAGAGTGCACATGCAGTCATGCCTACTTAATGAACAGAATACATTTTTCATTGGACCTCCCTTTAGTTGTCATTGCAGCAGGCAGTTATGAAACACAGGACCAATATATAAACAGTAATACAGCTAGAAGTATCAACTAATACTAATTTAGAAAAATACAAATAAAAGAATAGCAGGTTAAATTGATCTGTGCATCTTTAAAAAAGAAAAAAAAAGTTTGCAAAACAGTAATGAGTGGAAGTCAGATCTTTAACTCTTGAGATAAGACAGTAAAATTAAACTAAATGGGTCATGTTTCATCTTATCACTCACTGTTGTCACTCCTATAGCACCACATCATTACAGCATGGAGCTGTGGACAAATTGACAAAATATGTGATAACATCTTTTAGAGTATTGTGTCTGCGAGGCTTAAGCCTCATGGTGGTCCGTAGGCTGGCTCAAATGCAGAGACAAATAATGGGCCTCAAAATGAGAAATGCTGAAAACCACTGACCTAATTAATGAAAAAAAGAAAGAGAAAAATGTCTAGAAGTGAGGGAAAAATGATTGACTGAACAATGAAGAAAACCAGTACAGGCATCAGAGGCAGAGCATTATCAAAAAAAAGAGGAGTGTTAACATGTGACGGAGGCAAGAGAGAAGGTGGAAAAAGGGGAGGAAGAACGGGAGAGGGAGAGCAGTCGGTGACTTACAGGTAGATAACGCGACGACGGTGAGGTTTGGAGAGGTATAGAGTGTCACCTAAAGCGCCGTGAGGCATCGAGTGGGGGCAGAGGTAGGAACTCAATCCCCACGGATGATGATAAAAACCTTCTCACCTGGACACAGGCAGAAACACATGGAGAGAAGCTCGGTCTAAGACGCAGAGACACCTGGGAAGAGTGGACAATGACATTTTTGTCAGACCTAAACAGAGAGAAAGAGAAACAACTGGAGAGGGAGAAGAACATCTTCGGTTTTTCGCTTTTTGCGTAATTGACTGGAATAATTTGATTTTGAAACATGGGACGCAGGAGAAACGGGGCGACCGGCCTGTGAATCTGGCCTGTCTTTGGATGAACTTTAGAAGGTACCATTGAGCGGAGGCTACCAGGCTGACTCCAGTGCAGTTATTCGGAGGCATTGTAAAACTACAGAGAAGCTTTTTTTTTAAATTTATCCAACAGACCAGAGAGGAGAGCAGGAAAGCGAAAACAGATAGGCATTGGGTGAGGGAGGGAGGGTGAAAGAGAAAGAGAGAGAGAGTGTGTGTGTGCGGGAGACCGTGGCATCAAGATGTTCATGCTCATTCGAGAGGAGGGAGGAGCAGGCGGTGCTGGAGCAGGTGCTGGGAGGGCGCCATCTGCAGAGACGTCTGCAAAACAGGTGTGTGTGTGTGTGTGTGTGTGTGTGTGTGTGTGTGTGTGTGTGTGTGTGTGTGTGTGTGTGTGTGTGTGTGTGTGTGTGTGTGTGTGTGTGTGCGTGCGTGCGTGCATGCGTTGGTGTGTCTCATGTCTTATTTGTGTCCTGTGTTTTCATAATTGTGATTGTAATTTTTTTGCCACTGATTATGATGATATCATCAGTGGCAAGTTATTGAGAACCATTTTCCTATACTCTACTTAAAGTCGACTGGCATCGCTACATGTTTTTTTCACTATGGTGTATGATTTTCTTTTTTTTTAAGCTGTGATCATGTGGTGGTTTGGCCAATTTTAATGTTAGTGACAAATTAAACATCCTTCATCTTTAAATGCATGACAGCAACCTAACCACGAATGCACTTATAGTTGCGTTCGCATTCTGCCCGGTGTACTATGTAAGCCAGGCAGAAATGTTTCCATATTTAGGCATGCCTGACCAAAATATGGATAAGTCCATATTGCAAGTAGGACTTGCAGAATCTTGTAGCCTAAATACCTCATTTTCATGCTATGCCATTTTACATAACTATGGTCAAAATAAGAATGCAGACATAATCCAATTCTTAGTTTACATCAGTTTTTACTTTTTGATGGTATCGAATGAGTCTATTATTTTGCTAGTGTGCAAGCCGAGGAAAGATCAGACTTTATTCTTTTCATGACGTCCTGTCGTGTTTCTCAGTTGGAAGCAGACTATAATAGACAGACAGCAAGCCTTGCAGTGTCACTGCAAGGGACCGTTGTATTTTTACACACTCAGAGGATTGTAGTGCAAACTGGCCACGATTCAAACGGCGGCAACACCTGATCCCTCTTGCCTCGGTCCGCCAGGTTCAGGCACGCATCAAGAAGAACGTGGAAAAGCAGAGGAAGTTAGCCAATGAGCAGGGAGGAGGAGCCGTGGCCGAAGTCAGCGCTCCCAGCAGGCCTGCGCGCAGACAGAAGAAACCCAAACAGCGGCCAGAGGAGGAGAACATAGAGCAGACCATAGAGGAGATTATGGCGGGAACGCGGAAAGAAGAGCGAGAGAAGGCTCTGCAGAAGGCTGAGGAGAAGGAACAAATAGACCTGATGCCCATAGTGGATGCCGTGTTCGGACAGGTAGGAAATATGGGATGACCCATTGGTGACTCAAGTTTGACCCCATGTACAATTTTCTGTTTATATACATGTATATTATGTAGAGCTATATCTATGTACTGTCCTGTCTCTGTACACACAGAGACAGTACAGTGTGTTTATGCATGTGCTTGTTCTGTTTATAATTTACATGGATGTCCAAGTGCACACAAATCTGTGACATCTGTGACATTTTCTCGTACAATATAAGGTATAAGACATATATAACCTTGGCCGTGTGTGTGTGTGTGTGTGTGTGTGTGTGTGTGTGTGTGTGTGTGTGTGTGTGTGTGTGTGTGTGTGTGTGTGTGTGTGTGTGTGTGTGTGTGTGTGTGTGTGTGTGTGTGTGTACATGTGCACACACAGGCTAGAGAACAGAATAAGCAGTTGCGTAACGTCTGACCTGGTACTCAGGTGCCTGGGCTGCTCAGGTGTGCATAGTAATGTGTAAGGCCATCAGTAGAAATCGAAATGGGGCATTGGCATTGAGTCCATTCTACCACCAATACAAACAACCGAGATAGGGATTTGTACTGTATATGCATGTGTCCGAGTATGACGAGTATGTGTGTGTGTGTGTGTGTGTGTGTGTGTGTGTGTGTGTGTGTGTGTGTGTGTGTGTGTGTGTGTGTGTGTGTGTGTGTGTGTGTGTGTGTGTGTGTGTGTGTGTGATTCTCAGGGCTGATTGAATGACTTTAAGAGGCTTGAAAACCTATTAGCCCTCACT
This sequence comes from Benthosema pterotum, assembly GCA_039105355.1. NCBI lineage: Eukaryota > Metazoa > Chordata > Actinopteri > Myctophiformes > Myctophidae > Benthosema > Benthosema pterotum. The sequence goes on along the minus strand of CM076984.1, from coordinate 16,457,156 downwards.
ATTGAAATAAAAACCCTGGCTTTGCTCCAACCAGCTCTTAAACCATAAAAACATATAAAACACTTATGTTTCATTTCACATTTAAGCCATTATGGCTTACATGAGCGATGAATATATGTCATGATTTATTTAAAAAAAAAACAGCAGAGATACCGGTATAGTGCAAGTACCTGGAACTACAGCCAAATACTGTACACCCAAATGTAATAGTGTGCATTAGGACAGCTCTAAAACATCTTACGTTACTTATCTATGCAATTAAATTCACCCAAAAAAAATCATCACTGCATGAATTCCAAATCCTTCTGTCCGAGTCCTTAATACAGAGAAAGTATACCATATCACTTTAGTTTTTAAGATTTTTATGCCAATACATTTCAGAAATACTGCTGTTGATTTATAAAGCAAAGTGGTTTAGGGCCAAATAAAAAGTGTGCCATCAAACATTCCAGTTTCAAGAGATAGAAAGGTTTTGCCAATAATCACCCAAGAATCAAATCTAAATGTGGCTACAAAAGTACGAGTAAACCTGCCTCGCCAACAGCGCTATTTGATATTCATGGTGTTGCTCAAAAAGCCAGCCCACCCATGCTTGATTGGATTATATTCTATACATACATCTAGGTGTGCCTTGACATTTCTGGGCTATGAAAAGTGTGCCTTGATGTAAAAAAAGGTTGGGAAACACTGTTCTATAGAATAGCAGGGCAATATTATATATATTATATCTAATATGGGGCCATACTGTCATATTTCTTTGTTTTATTAGTCGTATTACATAACATGAAATGCTAGCCTATGACTGGCTGTGCATTTCACATATTGAATCTAACTTTAGATGTTATACTGTTAACTGTGCACCTGGCACAAAGGAATGGTTAGGATTACTGTGCAGTTTATCTGTGCTGTGCACTTTACTAGTTTCAATGACATTGCATTTTAGTAGTGTGTGTGTGTGTGTGTGTGTGTGTGTGTGTGTGTGTGTGTGTGTGTGTGTGTGTGTGTGTGTGTGTGTGTGTGTGTGTGTGTGTGTGTGTGTGTGTGTGTGTGTGTGTGTGTGTGTTCCTTGTATGTTTTTCCCTTACGGTCTGGGCTTCATGAATTTCCCCTTGAGGGATTAATTCAGGCTATTGTATTGTATCATATTACATTCTTGATTATTCTGATTATTCTGTGATTATATTATTCTAATTATAATGATAAAGAAGCAGTGGTTTTCTCCATCTGGCACTGTGACCACATCACGAGTTGCCAGCCTTAATTGGAAAACGGTTAAGTGAAGTGGTGCCTGGAAAGGTTGCCCAGTGTACCCCTAGTGTAATGGATACTGCCACAGTCAGCTATAGAGAGCTAACAAACACTCTATCCCTAGTCCGCCTCATACCCCTCGCTATTGTATCAATGCAGTATCACATCAATGCAGTATCGCATCACATTGCACAAATAATAAGCCATGACACCTGACACGTACAGCTACACCATTACAAGACTGTCACTCAAAGGTCAGACATGTACAGCAGCAGTAGTGCAGTGTGCGTACATACTTATGCGTGCATATGAACATAGATAATAAGTTCCTCCCATCCCATCTCTAATGTGGGAGCTGGCAAAAAACATCTGCGAACTCAGATTACCCCCTTCCTATAGGGAAGGCAGTATATTGATGGTTAGGTTCAACGCATGCATCCTCCCTATAGTCCCTCTAGACAGACTGTTGACTGGCGTTAACAAATTCAAAATGAAAAGAGGTTCGCTGTTTTGTTCCTTTTCTAAAGGGTTCTCAGATTGCCCCCTCCCTGACTCATGGCCTGTGATGGTATATGCATCTACCTGGTAATGTCAGCAAGTACAACAGGGTTGGGTTGAGGTCAAGAGAAGAGATCACATGTAGCTACTGTACTGTTTGTGCAAGCATCTTACATAATGCTGTAGGTGCCATGTGATACCAAGCGTGACATGACATGGACTATGATTATGTGGAACTCGACCACACCCACTAAACCCAACTGACTCACCTGCCAGTGAGTAGCCCCTACCCGGAAGGCCTTCGGATTCGGCCTTCGGATCACCTGTGGTGACACGTATCACCCTGCCCACCCAGTTTCCGACCACGGACTTGCCTGCCTTTCCTCGCTCTATTCTTGATCCTTCTCTACTCTTCATCAGAGAAACGGCCACTGGACACCAGTGGAGGCAAATCTGACACCAGATCAGAACATGATATGTCGTCTGCCATCACAAGTAGGCATCGTCTCGTCATGGAAACAGCCACGATCAAGGGTCATAGTCACGATACCGGAGCACTGCCCATCTTACACACACAAACACGATGCATATATCCACCAGTCAATGTTACTGCTATTGTCACTGGCAGAATTTATGATCAAAGCAGGGTTACAAAGAAACATTTTGAACCAAAACTAAGCCTGGTTTAAGGTTAATAGTTACCGACTATAAGGCGCACTTAAAAGCCTTTAATTTTCTCATAAAACAACAAGTGCACCTTATAATCCAGTGCACCTTATATATGGATTGTTTGACTGTAGTAGCTTCTATTCTATGTTGGCTGCAGTATCTTCTATTATGCGTGCCTTATAATCCGGTGCGCCTTATAATAGTTCTAAAATAGTCCATTAATTGAAGGTGCGCCTTATAGTGCGGAAAATAAGGCAATTAGACTGCTTGTACAGTGCATACTGCATAGTTGAAGGTGTGTTTTTTTTTTTTTTTTTTTTTTTTTTTTTACCAAATCTAACATCCTAACTGTTGCCGTCTACAGTATCTATACGTTCTGTGGTGCCCCAGGCTTCATGTGACAGTTGGCACACGGATAGTGCCAGTCTATCAATGTCTGGTAGCAATTGCAAAAGAGGCCACAAGATGGTTATCTCTGACTGTTAAAAGGTAATTTAACTGAAAGTGCAGACTCAGGTGCACAAATGCAACAGAACTTCAGGAAAGCATCAATCACGTCCTTCACAGGGGCACAGGATACACAGGAGATATCCCTCGCAGTTCTTATAAGCCTATCTGTCATCTCTGTCCCCTGCACTAAATTTAAATTGATTTTATTCCGAACTTTTGTGCCAACTCTCCATCAGCTGGTCTACACAGAGAGACAAGCAACAATGCATGTACGGTTGCTACCGCCGCCTGTTTTACCGTATATTAATATTTTGTATCTTTGTGAGGATGGATGTCTCCTCTTGGTATAGCCTAACTGTTGTTCTTGTTAGAAATCAGTGAGACAACATTCGTTGCCATGTCTGTAATATAAGGTGCCCTCACATAGTGATTAACCAAATGCACCCTACTATGCATTGGGCTTCCTGCTGCAGTCTTTCCCTTCTCTATGTCTCGGTAATCCTTGCACTTGTCATAGAAAGTGGTCGGGGTGAATTGTTTTGCTATTCTTGTAAATATTACTTATTTACTTAATCCTCTTCGTGCTGGATCATGCCGGATGGATAGATGTCAGATTGTTCTTTTTTTCTTTGTTTTGTTTTGTTTTCTAAAGGCCTACATAACAGTAAGAAATCAGGGTCTCAGATTTGGGAATATTATTAAATGGGGGTCCATAGACTAATGCAGCTTTCCTCCCAGCCAGCATGGAAGAAGGTTTGGGATGGATGTTTACTGTGATCTCTAATGAAATATGTACCGTAGCTTATGTAATGTTACATTAACACAGCTGCTTCATGGCGCAGCTGTATCTTCTCAAGCCTAATTTATGCTCTCCCGTGCCAAGGTTGTGTGCAGAGGACTGCACCTGCTGCCTCTGTGTTTGTAAACAACAAATCCTTCTATATTATATATCATAAGCAAGCGCAGCATGTTTATAAAATTGAAAGTTCCATTACCTTTTTTGTCTTACTCTTCTTAATTCCTTGTCCCTTCTCATCAATGTTGAGCAGTTTTGGGAATCAGAAGGTCTGCAAAACAAAGCCAGCAGGTTCATATTCTGGTTGGATTAAACTTTATCTGATGTCTCGGGTTATAATGGAATGGAGAAAAAAAACTTTATATATTTATTGAATATAAAATGAGCAATATATTTATTATAGATTGGCAGATGAATTGCATCTGCTTTTTGGGTACTTTTTGGGCAACAGTCCTGACCATAAGGAGCAGAGCAGCAGTGTCAGTGTGAGCAGCAGAAGGAAGAGCAGTGCAAACTTCCAGTTTAAATAGCCTGTGTGAGCATGTGATTGGATGAAGTGAATCATGTGACGTGATGCTGTGGCGGCCCTTTAAAGGGCCGGCAGCGTCTTCAAAGAGGTTTCTTGGCTGAACTTGCTCTGTGTATATCTGTGACAAGCGCACTGCTCAAAAACATTATTGGTTATTGGTTAAAATGTGTTTTATGTAGTTAGGCTAACATTTTTGCATAATAAATACCGGTAATAGTAATAAATTGCATAATAGTAATACATTAATCATTACAAATGATATGTAGGCCTATAGACAAAACAAAAAATAACAATAAACAATAACAATAATAAATCTGACGTACCATTCAACATGCACATCAACAGTAGCAATATAGTCTATGGATGAAATACTGGTATATTTAATTAATTCAAAGTTACATGGTTGTCTAATGCCCACCATACTAATCAGCTATCTATAATAGAAAAGTTCTACACCCATTCAGTCCAGTCCAACTGCAGGCAAATGTATTCTACTGTACATTTTAAACTTTCAACATTCACTCTACAACCCTTTCTACAATCCTTTCTCTTTATATTTGTCTTTTAGTTTATATAAAATTGGAGGGATTTACCCCTTTACTGTATGTTATCTAATTCTCTTTCCTTAAATTCTACTCTTCCTTCTCTCCCTCTCTCCCTCCCTATCTTTCTGTTGTCATTAATATAACATAATTTAAGAAACCACTGTATCAAATGTATCTGAATTTCTGAATAGTTTGTCCTGTTAAATAGTTCCTGAAACATCTGCATTATAGATTGTGACAAATCTCTTCATATTAGATGTTTGCACTGAAAGTGGTCCCAAAGACTTTGGATCACACGCTATGAAAACAGCATGCAGGCATTCAGTGTGTATGAACAGAAAGATGAGGCACACTGAGAATTGAATTTATTAGATATAGACATGGAGGCCCCCAATACCCCCCACCCCTGCTTCCTCCTGGCAGTCATCAGCGCACACACCCTAGGTAGGGTTGGCGAAAGGGTCTTTCACCAAGGTAGGTACCCTCACAATCACAAAATACATGCAGTAACAACTTGTTCCTTCCACATGCTACGCCCTACCAGAGAAACTATACCCCCTGCCCAGTGATAAGAAGTCACCTGCTCACTCCTCATGCATTGAATTTGTGACAGTGACCCTTCATGTTATCGCCGCCTCGATTATGCATGTGTGTCATGTGTATGTACAGTATGTGTCTGAGTGAGAATGGAGTGAAAAATATTTATTTTTACAGGAAATAATAGAGGGGGAGGGAGAAAATAACAGAAGTGACGCTAATCTAATGCTCTACCTTCCAACAGGACAGAGAGCTGAGCCCAGAGGAAATTGAAGGTACGATTACTTCCCGACACGACAGCACATACCGTACCTCATCGTATTACTTAACTTACCGGTATCCTCTCGTGTCTAACCATTACCGCCTGTGTGTGTGTGTGTGTGTGTGTGTGTGTGTGTGTGTGTGTGTGTGTGTGTGTGTGTGTGTGTGTGTGTGTGTGTGTGTGTGTGTGTGTGTGTGTGTGTGTGTGTGTGTGTGTGTTGCAGAGCTTCATGAGGCGTTTATGGAGTTTGCCAAGTGTAAGGAGGATGGCGGCTACATTAAACAAACTGACCTGGGAGAGTGCATGAGGACCATGGGGTACATGCCAACCGAGATGGAGCTCATTGAACTGGCACAGATCTGTGAGTGACACATCAACCACAGACACAGTCACAACAATAAGCAATGTGTAGACGGCAATGTCAATGAGCATGAAAGAGATCACAAGAAGCAAATAGAATAGTACAGAATCATGGTTGTCAGATATAATAAGATTGGTTTACATTGAAGAAAAGCGCTGGTCCGGAATTCTCCTTTAGGTGATTAAATGCCAAGTATAAATGTTATTTGGAATTTTCAATTTTCAGTAATGGAAACAAATACTTATCCCAGTAGTGTTTCACTTATCGTGTGGCTGTTCCTTTTCTGTCCTGCAGTGGGCAGTAAAATCGATTTTGAGGACTGGGTTGAACTGATGGGACCCAAGGTGGTGGCAGAGACTGCATCTATGATTGGAGTCAAAGAACTCAGAGATGCATTCAAAGAGGTCAGTCTGTGGAATGAATCCACAGGAGGATGTTGGCAGAAATGACAAGATCTACAAGCTCACAGTGTATCCTATGTTGGAATAGCCTGAGCCTCAGTATAATATTAAAGTTAACAGGTTTAGCTTGAGATCCCCTGGATCCCCTCAAGAATCCCTGGGGGTTCCCAGACCTTATTTCGAGAAGCATTCATATAGGCTAACCAAGCCTTACCCAGTGTGTTCATGTTTGTCTCCAGTTTGACTCGAACAGAGATGGTAAGATCAACCTAGCAGAGCTTCGGGAGGCCTCAAAGAAGTTGTTGGGAGAACAACTGCCTAACGCTCAGATAGAAGAGATCGTTAGAGACGTCGACCTCAACGGGGATGGCTTGGTTGACTTTGAGGGTGAGAGACAGTGAGAGAGAGCATGTGTAAAATGTATACTAATGGACAAAAAGTACATAAATTACATAATTTTGTGATTCATTATGTTATAAATGAGATCATCTCCTGATTTCATTTTGTTTGAATATGTAGCTCATGCCATGCAACTAACAATGTTACGTATAGCAACACATAACTTTTATTGTAGGCTTGCTAAGGAGAATGGGCTACCTGACAAGGCCTTTGCCAGGAATTATGGGCCCCAGATAAAGATAATATACTGTACATCTAGCTAGTGATAGGTAGTGATGACATTACTATTGTGGCTTAATGGGTGCCCTGCCAGAAGCTGCCCAACTAACTCATTCATTCTCGTTTCCTCCTTTTCACAGAGTTCGTAAGAATGATGTCACGTTGACATGTCCAGATGTCCAGAACGGAGGTGGTGGAGACATTAAACTAAAAAGCACTATGCAACTCCTGGATAAGATACCACACTAAACTGTAGTGGACATACTATTTTGCTCTTGTGAGCATGACTTTTATATATGTATTTTTTTAATTAGACATTTAAAATAAACTTTAAAATTGAAGCTTATTGCTTTACGTTTTGCATATATGACAAAATTGAGGTAAAAATGCAACTATTATTTAATTTTAAAATATATATATCAACATGTGAGTTGTATAAGTAACACGTGAATTACTTATGCAAGCATGCTCTTTTTTACTGTTGTATTTTTATATATTCATGTTTGTCCTTGTTTGTAAAATGTGAGCTTACATTAAAAACTAAAAAAAAGTTGATATTTGTTTTTCTTTAATTCTTTATTTATTAAACTAAGTGACAAACTTGTGACAGGGCATTCATGTGACAAGGCTTGACATAATGGATCATGGTCAGTATCATGATTAGCCACATTGTTGTTAGTTACCGACCATGAAAATATGCACTTAAATTAATATATGAAACTATGGCAGTTTTAAGCAATAATGCAAAGACATTTCAAACAATGTTTGAAATCAAGATTTTTATTTTTATTGAAAACTTGGCCAGGATTCTGTACAGCAGAGAGGGTGTGCAATGCACAGGGTTAGGAAATCAAGGGCGGGGGAGGGCTCTAGAAACTAAGTTTCCAATGGTGCATCATTACCCTGAGCCGAGAATCATATTGTGAAACAGCAAGAGAATTCTCGTTCCCTCTTTGGTGCTGCAAAGATCTACAGAGGAGTAAAGGGAGCTAGGGGAGGGCAAAAAAAGGAAAAAAAAAAAACGTTGGGGAGAGTGGGAGCAAAGGTCGGACCATAGGGGAGAAAGAGAAGAGTAGAGATCGAGAGAGATAAAGGGTTGCCTGGAATTTTATTCAGGTCCAGTTGGTCCTTCCATTGAGTCGTTGCCTCAGATTAGAGGTGGGACGTACTACAACCTCCCCACAGACAGTGTCAGATCGTAGACCGCTAAAGAGTTTTCAGGTAAGGTCTCAGACATCTCTCCTCCTTTCCCTCTTCCTCCGCCCCTCTCCCTCGCTTCCACTCTTTCTCTTTCTCTCCCTTCCTGAGCCTCACTTGCTGGCCATGGTGTAGCAGCCAACCTGGTGCCACTGCATGTCACGGATACGCCTCACAGACTGGAACTGAGGATGACGGGCACCATACTCGTTGAAGTGTCTGAAATCACCCTTCTCCAGCAGGTACTGGCTGCCACGGTAGCCGGGGTACTGGTATCCAACCCAACTGTACGCGATAAGGAAAGGACAACCACAAAGTCAGAAGACGAGAAAACATCTGGTTTCTTCTCAAAACCAGCTGTGGATCTGCACTCTACGAAATCCCCTGCTGTATTCTGTTCATTCTACAGTGGCTGTCTTTATTCAGTTTAAGCTTGTTTGAGTTCTTGTTATATTATGTTTCTGTCACTGTATTTCAGTTGTTCTTTCTGCTCTCCAGTGCTGAGTATTTTCAGGCTGGCTACATACTGTACTTATAACTTATAACAGACTCACGTTCCACAGCTGACCATGATGCTGCCAACTCTGTCGGTGAAGCCATAGGAGAACATGCTGGGAACATCGTCATCCATGATCTCCATCTTGCGGCCCTTGAACTCGCCAACCTCATACAGGCAGATCTTGTGCTTCTCGGGGTCCTGCGAGGGAGAAGCCAGCAAGAAACACTTGGTTACCAAAGAGACACCCCTGGAGAAACACCGTTCAAACAACTAAGCTAATCACAGAGAAGAAAGTGAGGTGATAGTGAAGTTAGGATGCAAATGTTTCTCTTACCATCCTGACAGGCCTGAAGGACAGCAGGTAGTCGTTCTTCTGGCAGTTGCTCCAGGAGTCCCAGCGGGGGTACTCTCCCTTCTCCAGGATGTACATCTCACCGCAGAAGTTCATCTGCTCGAAACCGACAAAGCTGACAAAGCACATCAGGTTGTTATTAATCTGATTTGCCACTAGTGTCAAAAAACTGAAAAAGTAACAGCATTGTGCCATATTAACATAATTGCTTCCATTTCTTTAAATTTATGTTAAATACATTACACTGTTCAACAATGCCGGCTTGTAACCTGAATTTTAGAAATATAGTCTAGGGTAGGAACTGAACTTACGGTCCACACTCAACGCGCAGGGAGCGCACGCGGTCCATGCCCATCTCACACACATTCATGCACTCGTTGCTGATCTCAATCATGCGACCCTGGAAGTTCTCCTGGTCGAACACGTACATCTTTTGGGGAGAAAGGGACGTAGGTAAGTCACGGTTGGACTGTTGATGCTTCATAGCACTTTAGTGGATGTATTTCAACGCCACAGTAGTTATGTGGCACTGGCTGTAGAACCTCCAACCCAAAGTGAGAGCCACATACCTTGTAGGCATTCATTCCCATCTCAGACTTCTTGCTCTGGGCAGCCTTTCCGTCGGTCTGGGAAGCAGACTTGGCCTTATCTCCACTGGACATGATTGCTGACAAGAGACAGAGGGGGGGAAAAATACAGGTGTTGAACTGGATGATTGTGCAAAGAAATGGAGGTGGAGAGAAAACGTTATCACCTGTTTAAACCTATGCCACTGTGTGCTTTGTATGTGTCCATTTCCAAGCAGGTGCATGTGTATTTAATCTTACCTGTGTATGTGTGCAGTGCCTATACGCCGAGCCTCACTCTGAGTGTGCGTGGCTCTGAGTGTACCCCTCCCTTTTATACGCTGGCGCCCACATGGGAGGGATTAGACGCAGAGAAACAAACCTGCTGAGGTCAGAGACGGGACACAATAGAAGCTCCTCATCATCACACAGGGACGGATAGGGGTGGGCTGGGAGGGCGATGCGCAAGATGAGGAACGGCTGGTCTACGGAGTGCTATATGAAGTGACACTAGTTAAAAGGAGAATATGGCAGGGTTTACGTTATGTGGATAGGTGTCGTCTTGGCAAGTAGTTTTTTGACACTTGATCGTGAGGTGAAATGAAGGGCAAGAAATGGAATGACACGTCTCACAAGAATCATATGTGACTCTCTCTCTCCTCCTGTGTGTGTGTGTGTGTGTGTGTGTGTGCGCGCGCGCGCGTGTGCGCGAGTGCGTGTGCACGAACGTGCACATATGCATGTGCCCATGCATATGTGCATGTGTGTTTTTTCCAGTTATTGAAACTTTTGTCACTTAGTTCTCCCTGTAGCTATAATTCTGCATTACTTTTATTATTACTTCATGGTTTTGCAGAGTGGCAGCATTCATCACTTGATTTTGGCAATGAAAATGATTATGTATAATGTTACACAACAAAGTTGTGCAAATTTCCATTATAGGTTACAAAATAATAGACTATGTGGTGCCACAGATACAAAACCCATACATTTTTCCTATAGAGATTTCATAAAATATACAGTACATCTAAACCTGGAACCATGCCACGCAGCCTCCTGGTGAATCATGAGCAAAAAACATTTGATACTAGCAAAAGATTTGAAACCTGCAAAAAGCGTAGGTATATAATATAATTTAATATGCATTTACTTTTTGCATGGAAACGAATGTTTTATGTCTCATCTCTGTTGGAAAAATGAGTGGGGTTTCTATTGGTGGCACAACAAAATGGCCACCACTGCTGCAACGTACATGGAGCCATGCCTGTGTTGCATCTGTGATCCATACCCACTGCACTGTTTGGACTCCTGTGCAATTGTGGGCAACACTACGGTAAGATAATATTGTACAGTATGACAGTTTTTCCCCCCCAATCAAACTCTTTTAACATTAATTTGGACCGATCCTAATAGCCACCAATGGCACCGCTCTATGCTGCTGCTAATCCCCGCATTAGCTATCCCTTGCAGGCCCCTTTGTGCCCGTACACATGCCACTGCTGACCGGAGCGCGAACATACCGGAGCGCCTTTGTTCTCCGCTGGTTTGCTCGTGCGCTTAGAAAGGACCAGCATTCTATAGGATATGCTGAGCTGGCTGGGGTTAGCAGTGGAACGCCACAGGCCAGAGCCACCAGAATGTCCAGGAGCGCGCTTTGGCACCAGCGACTCGTAGGCCTAAATGGGCAGAGGCGGTCCCACGTGCGCTCCACTGACCCATGCCGGGAACGCGCCCCAGCAGGCGCGCTCCTCTGCAGCCGGTATAAAACTGAAGCGCCAGATTCTCCCAAAGCTCTACGCGAGATAAGTGTAAGGCGCGTGCCACTCCCGAGCTCTGCGAATAAGTGCCAATCTAGGTAAGGTCTCAATTCTGTGCATTTAACACAAGTGAGGGACAGCTAGACGTATGTTATTGGGCTTATTCAAGGAGCGTTCATGTCAAACAAAAGAGAAAAAGCACTGAAATGATAACCAGTACAACACATTGTTTGTAGATTGAGTCAGTGACTGCAAATGTCTAATTGGTTTTCATCAATAAATTATTATGCTCTTAGTAGCCCAGCCCCCAAATTGCTGCTGTATTTCATATCAGATTCGTAATCATTTGAAAAATATGACATGGCTCCTCGAATGATGCTTTCTGGTTTATCCAGCTACCACACTTTGTGTCCTGAATTTTGTGAACATACTAGTGCATTATTTATTTTTTACATCTTTTGAAACCATTGTGGACATTATTCAAGCTATATTCCGTTAAAAATAATTTTCTCCGACACTGCTTCCTACCCTGCTCCTTTCCCTATTTTCTGCCTCAAGAGTAAAGATGTACAGAACCACTAAATCCCAAATGATGCAACCACTGGTCAACTCGGGAATGGGCATGGCTCCTTTCTTCAAGGTAAACACATGCACACCCACATACCCCAAAATTTAACGGCCGAACAAGTGTAAATCAGCACCTCTCTGGTTTACACTCCTGTCACTTTAGCAATTCCTTCCTGCTCTCTTTGTCACCAGGTGACCGTGTTCGAGCAGGAGCACTTCCAGGGCAAGTGCCAGGAATTCACCAGCGAGTGTTGCAACATCCAGGAGTGTGGCCTGGACAACATCCGCTCCATCAGGGTGGAGAGTGGCGCGTAAGTCTCACAGCATCAACCAAGCAGGTCGGGGGGTGTCGCTCCCTCATTCGCCATTGCCCACCATCTCTAATCTTTCGCTTTGCCCTCGCTACCTACCTCCATATATAGCTGGGTGGGTTTCGAGCACCATGACTTCCAGGGACAGCAGTTCATTCTGGAGAGGGGAGAGTACCCCCACTGGGACGCCTACAGTGGCAGCATCTCCTACCACGTGGAGCGCCTCATGTCTCTGCGTCCCATCTACTGCGCTGTGAGTACTTCAGAGGTGGTGCATGAAACCGAGGGGCGGAAACACACGCTTTGAATGTTGTCAACCGATAATCAGCAGTAAGTACTGTAGGTTACCTATCAAGACAATCTTATCAACCTAATGCACGTATGCTGGGAGCCTACTGGCTGCGATTAGGAAACATAGAAGTGAAACTGACTTGGCTAAGACTGATAAGAGGTTAGGGGGATTTAGGTGAAGAATGAGATGAGTTACGTGGTCAGTTAAGAATGGGTAAGGGACTTATTTGGCCGGTTAAAAATGATATGAGGTTATAGGAGACTTATGTGGCCAGTTAAGAATGACGTCAGGGTTAGATTTAGTCGGACAAAGCGACAAGCGTTCCCGTAGGTCGATAAGGTCGTCTTGATATGTGAGCTACTGGCAAATATCGGTTTAATTTCATTTCGAATCTGCGAGAAAAGAGTGCAGTTTGCATGCTAGCACAACCGTGCATGCACCACATACAGCAAAATGCAGACTGTTGACGAAAAAAGTAATTATAGGCAGGCAGGCCTACTACTCAGGTGCAATATCCATAATGTTGCATACTAGCCTCATCTAAAAATGTCAGACGAGATTAGACAATGGTCTGAATATATACCTTGAAAAACAAAAAAACAAATACTTAACATTTCTATTGTTTTTGTGTGAAGACTTCCTCTAACCTTCCCGCTTCTCTGTCCAACCTCCATGCAGTCTCACATGAGCAGTCGTATGATCATCTTTGAGAAGGAGAACTTCCTGGGCCGTACCGTGGAGCTGTGCGACGACTATCCCTCCCTGCAGGCCATGGGCTGGATGTGTCCCGAGGTCGGCTCCATGCATGTGCAGTGTGGCGCGTAAGTTACTGCTCTCTCTGGAATACACGCACACTATAGTGTAGGCACGCAGCTAGACAGTACATAAATGGAATAATAACATGCAAAATGATCACTACACCAACAGCAAATATACGTCGCAAAGGTTAGTTGAAAAACAAATTAAACAAACCATGCACCCTTACTGTTAATTACACTGAGATATATTAACAGCACCCATGAGTTTGCAGTGTTTCAAAGAGGGGACCCCAGTATGTGTGTTCTTGTTGCGGCATATAATGTGTATGCAAAAAATGCCAAAGATAATCCATGCGTTGGTTCCACACCATCTCTCTCTCCTTCCTGCAGCTTCGTTTGCTACCAGTATCCTGGCTACAGAGGCCAGCAGTACATCATGGAGTGTGAGAGGCACAGTGGAGACTACCAGCACTGGAGGAACTGGGGCTCCCACTGCCAGACACCCCAGATCCAGTCCATCAGGCGCATCCAGCACTAAGGGGTGGAAAGGCTGAGACTGAGGCCCTAGTGACAACCGGGGCCCACGGACAGCAACCCCATAAGACCCGCCTTCCCCTGCTCCTTGCCCCCAAACTTCCCCGAGTACCAATGACTACCCGAAATCATCAACACTCTACAGTACTGACTTACAGCCGCTCTGACTAAGTGTGATAAGAGACAATATCGCACTGTTAAGCACAGGGATACATACACAAACACGTGCACTTACACACATAACCCACACAACTGACTAACACACCAACAGGCCTGCGTTGTACGATAACCTGGTCAGCTCTGGTTTGCTGGGCGAGGAATAGTCCCGCCCCTCAGTGTTGGATCCATTAAGAGGGGAGAGGTAGCTCTTAAATGGTACCAGGTTAAAGAAAATGGTCTCCCAGTTGCACTTGCTCTCCTCGGCGCATCAGGGAGCATGGCAGAAACTGTGCTGTGGTGCAGAGCAGATGTGCTGTGTTGTTGTGTAGGAGGTTGAACCACAGGTTAATAACTAATAAACTCATGTTGACTTCATATGTCCTCGTTCAATCATTTACAATCATTATGACCCATTTACTTGGTCATACAAATCACAACTCAGTTGAGCGACTGCCACGTTATGACCTTTTCTTTTTAATCTGCATATTCCAGCTTTCCAAATGAAAAAAAGAACACAAACGTATATAATTTACATACATAGTATGTACATAGCCAGCATGACTGTCCACATACCTTTAAATTGTCCTTACAAATCCTTAAAAGGCTATTATTGTTCTGAGAAATAGTTGAATGTAACTGGTTACAATTATGTTTAATTGTAAGCTACTGTATTGAGCATACTGTGTGGCCACCTCAAGTCATTATCATTTTGAGCTGTGAAGCAATAGTGAAACATATGAGTTACTCTGTAATTGTATGTAAAATTAGTATGTAATGTATGATTGATGCACCTATAATGACTGACTGTATTCATGTTTTAAGACACATTTTAAGTCATCTGGTCTAGCGCCACATGTCTAAATAATGGACACTTCTGGGTTGCCCTTGATAATTTTATTTTAAGAACTTAGGTGGTATTTAAGGCCTTATCTGCCCCTTCGCCCTCAACTCATGTTTTACTATTTAGAAAAACCTTTAAAAATAGTTCAACTAGCCAATCTACATTGGCACATTGTGAGCTTGTAGAATAGCTATTTGAACTTTTTATCGCAAATAAATAAATAAATAAATAAATGTGTATGGACAAGGAGTGCAAGATGTAGCTGTGGCATCAATGTGGGAAAAGTAGAAAGGAAATCTAACCTCAAATAACAACGAATAAAAATGTTTATTTTTTTAAGTGCTGTCAAAAACATTAAGAGCAAACGTAACATAACAACAACATTACTATAAATACCAACAAAAGATGGAACAGAACATCGGCAGAACAGAGGCTGATAACTTGCCTATCATAGTCACACGCAGGACCAATGTCAACTCTTGAGTCCACTTACAGAACAAAACCCTGATTTACCCAGAAAACCTCTTCCCTACCCAGTCAAGAGTTTCTGGGTGAATGTGGTGCCAACACAGTTAAAATATCTTTTCACATCAAAACTGAAAAAGATTATTAATAGTACAAATGTTGTACATAACAATAAAATAATAATAAGAACAGAACAATAATGCAAATTCTCTTTTTTAACTCTTTTTTAACAATATCACTGTCAATAAAATTTGACTGTGCACTCAACTCAAAAACTCTACGTCAGTAGGGGTCTCCGATAAGATCCAAAATAGTTTGCTTAAGCAGAAAAATTCTGTTCCCTTTTATGGTCCATACAACTTTTTCCAACAGACCTGAACAAGAAAATCTCATACATACTGGGTCGATGGTTCTGATTGTATGTCTCTGGGTCTGTGGAACAGAGAGAAGGTATTTGTGACAATAGGCTCTGTGCACAACTGTAGTCCTAGATTCCTGAGGGCTTGGCATAACCACCTCCAGCCACGGTTTCATCTAAGCTTTTTGGTGGTCCCATCTTTGGAATTCGTTAATGTGTGTCCAATGATAATAATTTTCAAATTATGACTGTAATTCATGAATTAAAATAAATACATTTATATATCTATGTTAAAACTATATACATTATATAAAGGAAATGATATATTTATATAATATAATATATATTATAATATATTATTATAATATATTATAAATATATTTATATAATATAATTGTAGCTTGATGGTACATTTGGCCACTTTAGCTTTAACCATTTTTACTTAGCCATGTCAAGATACATTTTTGTTATCCGTTCCCATTATACTTGGAAATGTTATTTGTGTGTTATATGAAGGCCTGCACATACTATGGTAGGTTATTCTAGATTTAAAGTGAGGCAGCCATCATGTTTGGGCCAGTGCTGGCACCCTGCAACATGAGACTATGAAAAAGGTCGGTGTGTTTTCTTTTAGATGATAGAAGTGGTCACATAGCAGCTCCTTTCAACCGTAGGGAAATATCAGATTAAATTTAATTCCAGTAATGTGGACAGAAGAGTAGTATAGGTACATGGATACCAAGCAAAAGATGAATGAATATAAAAATACTTCTCAGGTGCAATGGCTGGTCAAATTCTTCTAGGTTTACAGAGTCACTGCTTTCACGATTGAAAGGTCATGGCATATTAATACGGATATGAAAACTATATATTAATTAGGAAAAACTATTTCTAAACTACTGTTGGTATGATATTGTATTAACAAAAAAAGTGTCAATACAATATACAAACTCACCTCAATTAAAGCGGTGAAGACAGCAGGTTGATGATTTGAACGTTGTCCATCTCTCTCTCCGACAACATCAATTTTCTCAACATCCCTTTACACTTGATGTTCTGTGATCCAATCACGTCCATTTCCTCCTCTTCCACCATCACGTCCACGTCATCCTCTTCCTCATTGTTCTGCTCCTTATCACTTACTGGTGACTCCAGATCAACCTTGGTGGCGACTAGTGGCAGCAGGTGTGACATTGGTGCCTCTGAAAGTTGCTTTGCGAAACAAAGGTCAGCGAGGGGGCTGTCCCATCCAATAATGTCCACCTCCGACTCTTCCTCGTTCTCTGCATCCTCCTGCTCACTTCCTTTTGACCCCTGATGAACCTTCATAACTTGTGGTGGGTGTGAGATTTGTGGCTCTGGAGGTGGCTTTACGGACAGGACAGGGAGGGGGCTGGTCCATCCAATAATGTCCACATCCTCTTCTTCTTCCTCACCATCCCTGCGTCCTGACCCTGATTCGACCTTTTTGGAGAGCAGGGAGTATGGAATGAGTGGCTCAGGAGGTGGTTTTGTGATACTATCATGCAAAGGCACAGATGCCTTCCTCGTTCTGTTGGGAGAGTTCTGGAGATTGGTGTGACACTGCAAACAGACATCTGTTTCTTCTAGCACATCGATATTCTCGTCAGAGTCAACAATGTCAATGTACTCATCACTACTTGTCCCTTTCAGCTCTTCTTCATAGGTTTTCCTCGCATTCTGACTGTTCTCTTTTATTTTGAGGTTGGCCCATTCTGATGCTGCTTCTTCTCTTCGACCATGAACATCTTCACTGGCCAGCGTGTAATGGAGGTTATTGTTGTTGTTGCTCTCAGAGCAGTATAGGACTACATCCACGTCCTCTTCACACTTCGATGGCGTTGCCATTTCCTCACTAGACACTTCAACAACATCCTTGAAACTGTCGTGGGGTTCGAGGGCTGGTTTGGATTGGAACGTACCAGGCTCTGAGACTGCCGTTTTAACCTCTCCAACCCTCTTTCTCTTGGTCGCATTAGTAGCCAAGTCTTCCTCTGATTCTCTCCGTCTCTTGTCCCCTCTCCTCTCTGGTCCCTGCAGCTCTCCTTCACTGCTCTGCCTCATGGCCTTTTCAATTTTCTGACTGCTCCCTTTCAATTCTCTGTTGATAGACTCAGACACTCGCTGCACAACCTTCTGTCTCGTTGTTCGACTGTCTTCACTGGCCGGTGTGTCCTGTGGATGATCATCTTTGACGATGTCTGGCTGGTTAAGGACTTCTACAGGGCCTTTCTCTCCACTCACCACCAGGGGTTCCAGGATCGAGGCTTTGCGTTTGGTTTGAAATGTACTGGTCAGTTCATCCTGTCCAACGCTATTAGTTGTTAACCTGCCCTCTGGATCTCTCTCTCTCTTGTCCCCTCTCCTCCCTGGCCCATGTAGATCTCCTTCACTGCTCTCCCTTGTGGTCCCTAACACCTTCTGGCTGCTCTCTTTCATAGTGAGGTTGGTTGACACTGACACTTCTTGTTGAAATGGCCCCTGTGTCACTGTCCGCCCATCTTCACTGCCGAGTGCATCCCGTGGGTGATTAATGTAGTCGCTGCCAGAGTGGTTAAGGACTTCTACAGCCCCTTCCTCTTCGCTCTCTACCAGCTCCTCACTCGACACCTCCATGGCATCCTCAGTGTGGCGTTCCAGGACGGAGGACATGGGTTTGACTTGGGACTTACTGGTCACTTCAACCCGTTTCAGGCTAGTTGCTAACTTGGTTATCAACTCTGGCACTCCCCGTCTCTTGTCTCTCCTTCTCTCCGGCCCATGCAACTGTTCACTATTCTCCTTCCTGATCTCTTTCCTTGTGAGGTTGGTCGACTCTGACAGTTTTCCTCGTTGCACCGTATTCCATGTGGCTGCCTGTTCAAAGATATTACTTGATGTTAACTCGCCCTCCGGTTCTCTCTGTCTCTTGGCTGCCTTTCTCTCTGGCACCTGTGACCCCTCCTCTGGTGACGTTGCTCTTCCCTGTTCTTTTTGTTCGGCTCTCCGTTCTTCCATTTCTTCACCCACATCACTGTGCTCCACAACATGTGGCTGTCTAGTGGAGATTGCAGGAACTGGTTTATCCACTGTCTTCAGCTTGACTGTGTGAAAGCCACCTTTTTCCTTTTTTATTACTATAGGCCGGACAACTTGGGGAGTGCTGGTTAGTAGTTTGGCCGGAAGTGGGGGCTCTCCAGAACGTTCCTCCTAAACATGGCAAACGGTATACAGACAAAACTAAAGTCATTACACAGCGTCAAATGCACAATGTGGTGTAAATAAACAACATGAAAATGTTAAATATTTGGCTGTTGATTGTTCTGCCTAGAATCACAAACTATAAACATTTATAGATAGATGTAGAGATGCATGACAGCATATGTGTGTAAGACCTTTAACCTTAATCATTTTGACAAATAGATGAATACATTGTTGAAAATGGCGACCCATAAAAGTGTGCCTGCCTCTAAACAAGTAGCCTGGCTTAAGCTGAAATGATTCTGGCCTAGAGGGGTGGGAACCGGCGCAGCCACGCCGGTAAATCTGATTTGATCTCACCTACGTGCCGTCATCCTCGGACCCTACCCTTCACTGCTGTGCTACGTCACATAATTTGGAGTGACGCCCACCCTAAAAGGTTGACTCCCACTTATAGGTCATCGTGGCTTAGTCCAGGCTTTCCGTTTTTGCGCAACACGGATGAAAATGACAGTCTGGTTGTTGTCGAGGCTACTAAAGAAGTGACAGTTCAACACTCACCTTGTCCTGCTGATTGTTTAACCTGCTCCTGATAGGGTAGTCCTTCACAGAGGTTTTCATAGGACTCTTCCCTGGTAGTATAACAGTACCCTAAAAAAGAACGACATCAGCACAGATGCATATCAGACATTTGGTGTATTTGTCAAATATTGGGAAAACTTCAGATGTTAGCACAATTTAACGCTTGCATTCATAGGCCCTACGTCCGCACAAAACCCACGCCAGGTCGGGAGCTGTCGTAAGATTTGTCCTTGCCTGTTTTTTTGTCCTAAACAAGCGGAGCTGAAATGCGTCTAAAGTTATCTATTCACTCCTAACAGCTATAAAACGTAATAAATGATACAGATTAAAAAAAATATATAGGTTTGGAAAGGCATATATAGGCTATGCGAGATGATGCTACGTTAGGTGCTTATATCGTTCGCCTGAGTCACTCAGATAAACTGCAAATCTACAGTAGGCTGCTTGCGAGAGCAATTTCGGGAGTCGGCGGGAGATTGCACCGCTGTGGAGTTACAGTAGTATACGCCTGGTTTGTATTGTACAACGGTCTGCACGAAGGATAGAAAGCTTGTAAATCAGCATCATCACACTACTCATGTGCATGCCATCAATTCATTTACATTGTATTAATCACCAATCACACCATAAGGTTGATATGAGTTTATGAACTGTCTTGTCACTGTTGGCAGTTATCTATCTTTTATGATTTAGGCTACATGGTCACTCACAGGCAGCAGTCCGACTCACAGGGAGAGAGAGAGGGGGGGCTGCGCTCTTCCTAAAAATGCATGGATTTAATCCAACACTACAGAATACTAACCTGTAGCCTATTCCATTTGCGGCGATGTAATAAAAAAAACTGTAAACTGTAAAAACTGGTCCTATAGGCCAGTAGTTTTCAATGTGGTCCGAGGACCACCAGTGGTTCTTGAGAGGGTTCCAGCCAGGTGGTCCCCAGGCTAAGTTGGGTAACCAGATGAAAAGTTGGTTTAGCCAGATGTAACTCTTGAGAGTGTAAACTAAAAATAAAATAAAACCAAATAGACTCTTGCGGTCCAAGGGCTCCATGCTATTATTGTACTTACTTAACGAACGGAGTTGCATGTGTCTATGGGGGGGGGCATATGTCGGCATATGTCGCTTGATATATGCCGTGTGTATATTGATATATGCCGTGTGGACTTGTGTGCACTCCAAAACCCACGCTGGAATTTGAGGACAAATTTGCGCTCTTTTGATAAATGAGGGCCATATTGTGGGATGCAATGTAAGGATAAATAGCTGAATTACAAGCTCTTTACATTACATTGTGAGTTTTCAGATCAGCTTTTCAGTGAAGAGAGTTAGTGTAGAGCTAGAAAAGGACAGGAATGAGTATATAGGGCCTTGGGTGTCCAATCAACTAAAAACATGTATAGGGTCTAAGTGGTTAATTCACTAAGACCCTGTTTCTATGGTAGTGTTTTTTCATATCAAGGAACACAAACAATATATGTATCTGGCCATGGACGTCATCTTGAAATATTGACTTCCAGAGACCCACAAAAGCAAAGTTTTGAGCTTAAAATGTTTGCTTCAAAATGTATAAAAAACAGCAGACTTTTTTCGATTGCAGATCAACAAGCTTGAAGCGTGGCATATGAGCTTGTATATCTATAATGTGTATAGCTATTTTTTTTTATTAAACTTACATAGATGCTTTCCCAGTTTTAATGAGTTCAGGTGTTGTAACATTTCATTAGATGCTGTGTAACAGTATCCTGGCAAATAAGCCATACCGAATCAGCTGATGGCAAAAAAAAGAAATGCCCATCAGCAGATTGTGTATGGAATAGCTCAATTGTATGCCCACTTCCTATGCCAGAGAACTGAGGTGGCCAATCAGGATACAGTATGTAAATATGGTATCACAATGCGTTAAAAAGCCATCATTAGCCGAGAAACAATAGGCAAGACTCATACGACACGTCAGTGTCATTTTTGAGTCTTCCTTATTAGCCAGGCTAGTGTAAGAGAAGCATCATTTGCATTAAAAGAGTTTCTCACCTTCAAATCTGCACACTGTCCGCTGAACAATGGGGATACTCTGACTATTGGCTGAAGGTTGTGAGGAAGCTTTGCCCGCCCTTCCATATAGTCATCCCATACACGCTTCTTCTTAACAACCAACTTCACTTCTGGTTTTCTGGCGGGTACTTTGGGTGGTTTTGGTTTCTCTCTCTTTATGGGTCTAGCCAGTGGGGCAACTGATGGCTGATCTGTAAAGACTTTTCTATCTCTTCTATGTCTTCTTGCCGAAACACTGTCTTTGTTCTCCTGACTGCCGTTTGTAACCGCATGAGAGCTGGAGAGTTTAGCAGCATTGATCAGAGGAAGCTTTGAAGAGATCTGAGGGGTAGTGATTGGGTTTTGTGGTTGAATGACAGTGTGAGGCTGTGACTGGCTGCTTGACTTTGAGGTTGAGACACTATTGGTAGCCGGTGTGCAGGTCTGGCCACCGTTCCCTGCAGTCGCCCCGGTGCTACAGTAAGAAACGTGCTTCTTCGTCTTATTAATTATCAACTTCAGTTCTGGTTTCCTAACAGCTTTGGGGTCTTTAGGTTGTATGGAAGGCACACGCACAGTAGAAACACTACTAACAAGGGTGCTAGTATTATCTCTCTTTATGGATTGAGCTAGTCGGGCAACTGATGGCTGCTCTACACAGACCTTTCTGTCTCCTCTTTGCCTTCCTGCCAGAATCCTGTCTTTGTTCTTCTGGCTGCCGTTTGTAACCGCATCAGAGCTTGAGAGTTTAGCAGCACTGACCGAAGGCAGCTTTGAGGAGATCTGAGGGAGAGTGCCTGGGTTTTGTCGGTGTACAACATTCACTACACTGGCCTCGGTGCTACAGTTAGAAACCTGCTGCTTCTTCTTCTTAACAAGCAACTTCAGTTCAGGTTTTCTTATGGGTCTGGGTTCTTTGGGTGCTATGGAAGTCACACCCATAGTAGAAACACTACTAAAAACAGCGCTAGCAGCAGAAACAGGCTGCACATCACTGCATGCATTGTCTCTCTTCAGCCGGGCAACTGATTGCTCTAGAAAGCATCGTCCCAGCGTCCCATCTATATTCTCCTGGCTGTCATTTGTAACCTCATCAGAGCTCGGGAGTTTAGCAGGACTGACTGGTGGCAGCTTTGAAGAGATCGTAAGGGGAGTGTATGTGCCCGGCTTTTGTGCGTGTATAGCAAGCAAGCTCTGTCCTGCTATGGACTGGTCCCTGTCGACAGTGCAAGGCTGTGACTGGGTGCTTGACTGTGAGGTCGAGACATTAGTGCTAGTACAAGTCTGACCATTGTTCTCTACCCTTACCCCAGGGTTACAGTTAGAAACCTGCTGCTCAAAAGAGAAGAGGAACTTGTCTAATATGTCACCCAGAGGTCCCTCTCCCTGCTGCTGCAGAACAGGCACATTAGAACCAGAAGGAATGAAACCCCCAACCCCTGTCTCCATAGTAACCGTCTTTGTAGGGTTGTTGTGGACACCTGCAACCGTTTCCTGGTGATTGGTGGGGATGACGGGCCGCTGGTGGCATTCCTGTTGGCCGTCAGTTTCAGTGTCTAGATGAGGATGTGGGTGAGAATCGTGGGTGCTTTTGCTGTTGTTGTTTTTGTCCAATATGTCCAGCCCCATCATGACTTCGTCCAGCAGACGGTCCAACTGCTCAGCCTGCTCTACATGGCACGGGGCTTCCAGAGAAGGAAGGAGGGTCGTATGAACCATCTCTGGTGCTGGGGGCAAAAAGGACGGGATGGGTGGATTCAACAAGGCATTGCTGGTATGCGGAGAGTTGAGGAGGTGCAGCGGCTTGGAATGGCACATAGCAGTTGGGGGACTGTTTTGTTTGTCAAATGCTGGGGCACCCTCCTGTACCAAAGAAAGTTGAGGTTTTTGTGAGATGGTTGATCATTCAGTGACTAAAAACATCAACACTGAGTACCACAACTATAATTATATTATTATTAAGTAGTAGTAGCAGTAGTAGTATTAGTAGTAGTGGTACTACTAGTAGTAGTAACAATAATGCATTTTCCCAAATATAAGATGAGACTGGTGCTAAGACGACCACCAGTTTTCAAGACTCATTAACGGAAAAAGAACATTGATTGTCAAATAGTATAGCCCCTGAATATGATACGACCCCATTGTGTAGGTTATTTCCATTGAAAAAAAAAAAAAACAGACTTAGATATCTTTTATCCTTTCCTCTAATAACACTTAAAGGGGATCCACCATGATTTTTTATCTTTTTTTTTATAATTATCAGTTGCAATACAAAAAACATCCACACTTGGGAGGCACCCTCAGCTACCCTCACCATAGTCCTATCTTACCACAATGGGAGGAGGTGTTGGGATGATCCAAGCATACCCATGAGTTAAGGGTAAAGGACTATTAAATTATTGTTTTTGGACATACATCACTCGAGAGGAATCTGAGAGTGCCCACTCACACATGGCCATTCAGACACACAGAAAATCACAGATTTCTTAATGAAAGTCTGACTGTTTAAAAAACAACTTTGGTGTGTTTAAATAGACTGAGGAACCTAAAAAGGCCAAAATCTTGAAGTGCCAAATTCATGGTCGATCCTCTGTAATGATAGAACTTATTCCATGTATTTTTAGGGCTGTTGAACGATTAAAATAATTCTAAATTATTTTAATCATGATTAATCACCATTCAAAATATACCATATTTTCCTGTATAGGATTCGAACATTTAAAAAAGAAAAAGAATCTGGGATATAAGAGACACAGCTATGTCTCTGTAAAACCAGTGTGCACAAATTAATTGCGTTAAACTTATAATGGAATTAATTAATGCCATTAACTTGAGGCTATTGATAGCCTTAGTATTTTTAAATGTATATTTAAAATATTGAGATATATATAAATATATTTAAATATATATTGAGGGGAAAATATTTAAAATATTTTCCTCACCTGGATGAGTTGCTGAGCAGCAGCAGCTCCTTCATTCTCCATTGGTGGTTCGTCTCTCACATTGGAGATCTTCATTGACTTGCCACGGCTCCATTTCTTCAGCCAGAGCTTGATTGGCTCTAAATGGTCCCTGGTATGCAGGTGGAGCAACCTGCCCACAGACCCTCCCCCTCTACCACTCCTCCTGGCCTGCACACCCCAACTCCTCAGCCGGATGCTCGGAGGAATGCTCTTCGGTGCGTCTTTCACCTCCCCTGCTGCTGTTGCTGCTGCCGCCGCCGCCATCTGCTTGGGTGGCCTTCCCCTTCGCTTCGGCTCTCCTCTGGTTCTCGGTGCTCTTTTCTCCCCTGACCTAGTCTGCCTGGCCCCTCTTGCGCCACCTCCCCGCCTCCTTGCTCTGCGCTTCCCGCGGGAGCACTCCGCCTGATCCGGATTCAAAAAGTAGTTGATGAATCCAGGGATGTTGCCATCAAACTGCTCGAAACCCTCACCTCCACCTTCTGGAGCCAGTGCCTCGGTTGTGTGATCATAAACCACCGCTGGTGCGTGACACGGATAGTGGGAGGGTGCAGGAATGAGGGAGGAGTAGGGCGGCGGCACGTAGTAGACGGGTTCATGTCCGCCTGACGTGGATTGCTCACTAGGAGCCGTGTAATCGGAGTACAGCGGGTGCTGCGCCAGGGCTTGGGTTCCATCCGGCGGGTAGAAGATGGGAAGGGGGACGTAGGGGATGTTATGATGGGGGTCTGGGATTCCTGAGGCTGCCTGTAGTGTAAGGTGCGTGTCATCTGTCGTCCCGTTGCCCATGTGAACTTGACTCCCTGTACCCTTCTCGATACAGCACTTTGTTGCTCCCACATGGAGGGTGCTTCCATCACTCCTGTCTCGCCCTCCACCCTCCTCGAGCATCAGTGGGTCTGTCTGTATGCCTACTGCTCTCCGCCCACTATCCTCACCACTTTGTCTGACCTCCACCAGCCCACTGATGCCCAGTCTGGTGGTGGCAGAGAGAATGTCCTCCCTCTCCTCCTCCCCATGTCCAGTGATCTCTCCAGAGTACAGCAGACCAACCAGCCGGAGCAACGTGCTGGCTCTGACAGTCCCGAACTCCACTAAGTGTCTCTGTCCAGTTGGGGGTGGAGTACTGGGCAGACTGCAGGACAGCTGAGGGCTGAGAGCTGATAGGACACAGCTGTGGGCAGGCACAGACACTCCTACAAGACAGGATAGGACAGTAAAGTACAGTTTAGGAGAGGAGAGTGCTGTGGAGCTACAACAGAGTATACAGTTAAAGGAGTTGTTCACCCCAAAAACGATTTTCTATCAATCACTCACCACATCAATCAGAAATACTCCCCTTCAGACAGTGTATTACTCTGTATAACACTTAATCGTGTTAGAATATATACTGTATCTGAAAACATGATTATATTGCAGAAATAAGGCAAATAGCAGTAAATTGGCAGAGCTGGCCATCTGTCTATTGTACCAGTTCCATTGCCTTTAGGCCTAAACTTCAAAAGCCAGCTTTTCCGGTGCAATTCATAATAAAATGCCTACAGTTTTCGGTTCATTGCACCTTTAAGGCTTTCTGTGAATAAGTCATTTATGGGTGAACTACCCATTTAAAGTCAATACATGCTCATTACATTGTCAGAAACTAATGCCGCTTCGGACAGGCTTTCCAAACATATGGGGGTTAATCAGCTCTGAGAAAAGGTTTTGACCACCTATCAGAAGTTCTGAACTAGTGTATGTTAATGTAACATTGCATTTTTAACCTGGGTTTCAACTTCAACCTGATTCGCTGCATTCTATGATTTGTTTTGTCACTCACTACTCAGTCTGAAAAAGGTCCCGTATTCTTCTGGGGAAAAAAGCACCATATTGACCTATCAATGTGCACCACACAGCTACTTCTGTTGCCCCATAGCATACGTATACTATCTCATTCACTAAACTGGCCAACACGATTCAGTAGTCCGCTGTCAGATTCATCAGTACAAAATCTGACAGCGGACTACTGAATCGTTGACTTTTTCATGTTCATGCCGTAGTAGACGAGTCTTCTGCCTGCGTGTCAGACTGAGTAGGGAGTGACAATACGTATCAAACTTCTTTAACTATCACCTAAAAATATATATTTCAGACATGTTCTACAAGAATACATCTGATTAAGTTGCTATTCAAACAAACATTTTAAATGATTTAAAGCAACCCATGGTTTCTTTGGGCTTATTCTGACTGCTTGCATTTGATTAAAGAATAGATACACGAGTGCCAGTCTAAAGGGAACAGTTGATCTTCTGAATTTAAATAGGCAATTTTAAAATAAATATTCAAAGATTGTGTTTTGTTCCTGATAATATAATGAAGGTTACGTAGGAAACCATGGTTATGTGAGCGATTGGCTCAATATACTGATGGCTCCGCCCAGCAGAGGAGCTATCGTATAATGGAGTGATACAATATAGAGCTACATAATCATGGTTGTGTGTCATATTTAGGGATAGGGTTAGAGATGGCTCACTCCTTTCTCATTTAGTTACACAACACTGTAAAAACTGGGGAACCCTCATGATAACTCCCAGTGATTAGTTGCCAATCTGATTAATCGATTTTATCTGATATTATCTATGAAGATGAATGATAACCAATTCAATAATTGTGCTGTTTTTCATACCCTCAGCCCGGAGCACAATGTCGCAGAACTGGCTGCCGCGTTGCTGCCTCTGTAACTCAGCCAAGAGTAGGCCTCTGAACCCAGGTTGTTGGTACTTCCAAATGTCTCTGTCTGCTTCAGGAATGAATACATTTTAATTTCATTAATTCATATAATCCTTGAATACAGGTACTCACTGAGAGTACCCTGTCATTTTGTCAGTTTGCACAAAAATTCAATTAAAAAAGTCCAGCACAAGGTGATAGGAGTATGAAACAAATATGGAAAGACAGTCAATCAAAACCAACCACATACAGTATAATCTGCAGTAATACAAAAAGAGATGTACCTGTAGACGATTTATACCTGTACAGCAATGTATATGTACAACAGGGTATAATGAATTACATAATATAAGAATTTAGCCTATGTAAATAAAACTGGACCCAGGAGAGGGTCTTAACTTTGGTAGCAAGGTAGCATACAGGAGGTCAGGACCATGTAAAAGGACACCATTTAGAGTACTTTAGGTTACACAAGTATATTGATTGGTTGATTGTTTGATTGACATTTTTTATTAAAAAGGATCCCTGACTAATAAGATAAACATCGCTTAAAACATTATACTTTCCCTATATAACTAAAATAAACAAGTAAAAACATCAATGGCATCTTATTTCTTTCATTTTTGAAAGAAATAAAGTATTGAAGGTGTTTTTATCTGCATGTTTTAGTTATAGAAGGCAAGACAAGTATAGTGTCTAAAGGCATATTTGTCTTATTAGCCAGGGACCCTTTTAACAGTTTGCAGAATTGGTACAGTTCAAGGAAAGTACAGTTCCATACAAAATCAGCTTGAAGACTGTACACCCAGAAATAACACTAAGGCTTACATAAGGGCCCTCTAGCTCTGGTCCTTAGCTTCACTGCTTGGCAGAATCATAGGGGCACTGGCGCTATTGGCCAATAGCCAGCGGTAAGGGTCCCCCATTTTGAATGCAGTTAAAGCTTATTTAATAGTGAATACATACAAAAATAGCCTGAAGTTAATGGCATTAATTAATTTAAAAGCTAATTTTATTCCATAATATAATACAAAACATGAAACGTTCATATATTCTAATCTCCATCAATTGTGCATCAAGTGAAGTATTAAAAACTTTTTTTGTTTTAATCCTGATGATTATGGTGTACACTACAGCTAATGAAAACCCCCAAATCCTGTCTCAATGAATTAGCATATTTTTACGAGACCAATAAAAAATATGTTTTAAACAAGAAATGTTGACTATCTCCATGAAGCTTGCCAACATACCGAAGCACAAGGTACTAAAAGGATTTTGCCATCCAGTCTCCAGCCATGTTATTGGCTGGTGTTGATCCAATGACAGCAAAAACTTAACAGTGGTTTCAAAACAGACATCTTTTTAGAGTAGCCTGTGCTTCGGTATGTTGACAAGCTTCATGGTAATGCTAATTTTCCTTTCCAGCTCGATTTGGCACCTGCCCACAAGCCAAAACTACTACTAACTGCTGTCCTGACCATGGTATTACTGTACTTAACTGGCCAGCAAACGGTCCTGACTTTAACCCCACAGAGAATCTGGGTTGTATTATCAAGAGGAAGGTGTGAGACATAAGACGGAACAATACAAATTAATTTACAGCCATTATCAAAGCAAAACTGGGCTTCCATGACTCCTCAACAGTGCCACAGGTTGATTACCTCCATGCCACGCCGCAATTATGAAATAATTTGTTCAAAAATTGCCCAGACCAAGTGTTAACTGCACACATTAATATACTTTTCAGATATTCAACATTTCTGGTTTGAAACACATTTTTTAGTGGTCTCTAAAAATATGCTAATTCATTGAGACGGGATTTTGGGGTTTTCATGAGCTGTACACCATAATCACCAGGATTAAAACAAAGTTTTGAAATACTTCCCTTAAGGCACAATCGATCGAGAATATATGAAAGTTTAATGTTTTGTTTTGTATTATATTATGGGAGAAAATGAACTTTTACACAATATGCAATTTTTTTAGAAGGACCTGTAATTTGGAAAATATCAAAGATATCTTGAACAACAACAAAAAAAGACTTTCAACTTTGTGTTCATGTACTTTTTGTCCCTTTAAGTGGAATTCCATCCATTTAACATTTTACCTAGAGTTGTGTGGAAATAATAAAAATGTCTCCCGTTCTGTTTCTTAGGAAACAGGCCAGAAAAACCATTAAACTAAACTTCGTGTTTTTCATGTACTGTATGACCCTTAAAGGGGATTTCAAAATCAATTCTGTAACCCATACTATACCTTACTGTAGATGTGAAAGATGTGATTCACCATGTGAATGTGTGTATTTATTTTTTCCCCGGGGGGCTCGATTTTCTGGGGGGTAAATGGGGCGACCTTTGTATTATTTCCACACATACGTTAATTGTATAGTAAAATGTTAAAAGATGATGGAAATTCCGCTTTAATTAAACATGTTCTAATCTCATACAAACACTTTACAAAAACATATCGGCTATGTTATATTTTAAATAAAACACCGAGGCGGGAAGAGGCCAGCACCCAACCCTGCTGTTTAAATGCTACCAACGTAGCCTCCATGTTGTTGTGCTTCCACAAACACACGTGTGAGAGCAACTCGTGATGGCACCTGTTAGTGCCACAGGGACATAAAGAGTAGACAGAGTTGCGCAAACTCCGTTCACTTCACGGGGCCAGTCCAATGGCGGCTCTTACATATGGACCTCTATTGAGAATGGGGACAACCATATCTAAGGGGACAACAAATAGGGACAAGGCCGGGACTGGAAGTGACATAAAACGTTGCAACAGCCCGGCTTTTTAAATTATCTAAAATCTCTTATTTGCGCTGCCCTCGTTGAAAACAATATATGGTCAACTCTAGTGTGTCCCTATTCAGGCTGGCATTGAACAGGGCTCGGTTTCGGCCCCTCGATGTCGCAAAACACCTCCACTAGATGGCTCTGGTGTGTCATCATGAGCTGAGAGCATTAGCAAGCATAGTAGTAATTTGCAACACCTTGCATAATTTTGTCTATTTCCAGCGCGAATAAAGATTCATGCCGAGTTGCCGACTCTTGCAGTAAATAACATTGGATTAAATACATGATGCATTGCAATGCGAATCATCATCACTCACCGTTCTCCATCCTCCAATTTCTCTCTCTGTTAAATCAAACGTCGCTCCTTGGGCGAAAAAAACAACTATGCAATTTGCAGTTGTCAAAAACATGCCATGGATTAGAGAAACGTTTTAAACTTTTAAACAGGTTTAACTGTTTTGGTTTTACCGTCACAACTTTAATTTAACTGTCCACAACACACACTTCCCCCCCACACAGACACTCCCATCCATCCAGTCAATCTGGTGAGGTCATCAGGTCAACCTGTTTCAATGAAAACTGCAGTGTTATGGTTTGGCCACCAGGGGGCCAAGAAGATTGTTGTTTGCAGGAGAATTCCACCCATTTTCATACTTAGAGATGTTGTGTGGAGTCTGGACATGATATAAAGGGCGCGTTCGGAAATTGCGCACCGAGTACACTGAGCAATGCAAACTAATAGGCGAGTGCGCTCTGGTGTGGTATTTCTGAACGTGCCCAAAGGTTGCCTCATTCCTAGAAATGGAGGTCTAGAAAAAAAGATCATTAGCATCTTGAAACAACTTGATGACATCATCAAGTTTTGTTGTGTTTCACCATGTTAATGATTTTTCTTTTAGGACCTATTTTTCTGTGTACAAATGGAACCAAATGGACCCGTTATAGGGTTCATTTGGTTTTATTCATACGCTCTCAGAAATAAATATGATATGGGCTGTACATACAATTTTTAATTAAACATTTCCATGCATAAGCATTTTCACAGCTTTCATTTTCATGTATTGATTAAATGTGGGTTAATATACCCATTCCAAGAAGTAGAAATGCCTGCCTGTTCTAAATTAAAGTCTTCTATCATGACAAACCGGCAAAACAAACAGTTGGGTGCATGGACACATGTTCTGGGATACAAACTTCATACCGATGAGAAGCAAACTAAATAAGAAATAAGAACATTAATGTCAAACATTCAATTAATGTCTTGGTGTATGTTTGGCCACGGTACAGCCTCTAGGTCTCATAAATGGGACATGTGAGGAGGGACTTAATTATAGAACTAATCAACATGACCCAAAGGAAACTCCTGAGATTTACAGTCAGTGTCTGCTCTCCTTTTAGCCCCGCCCCTGACATATAACTCCCTTGACAGTCATTCACAGTTCCTTGGAGCATGGGCGGATTGTGTGTCTTGTGCCAAGTGTGCACATGCACAGAGGCCCCTGAGCCTATAGGGGGGCCCTTGGGTTCAAAATGTCCTCAAAGTCATGCTTCCATGTTCCCACAAGCTTTGAGAACTGAGCAGGTTGGACATTCCGTTCCAGAGGTAATGGCCCAAACATCTTGAAAACGCGTATTGCTGTCTGCTTTTCTTTAGTAACACAGCCTAGGAAGGTTGGACGGCGACAAACTAGATACCTGAGTAAAGTTCCGTTTGGGCTGCGTCCAACATGTCCAATTCAGTGTGCATTCAGGGCCTATTTTCACATTGATCCATCCAGGCCTCAGAGGAAATGAAAACCATCAAATTTCCATTATGCAATAAAATATGATCAAAGTGTGCCATTTCCCAAGAAAATGTCGAGAAGCTCTTGCTCTGAGCCGGAGGGGATTGGGCTGAATGGCGGGGAAGGAGGGTGTGCCTCCGGATGTTTTGTGTCAGGCTTCGGCCAGCGTTCGTTGAACTTGACAAAAAACATGGGGTCTGTGAAGGGTCCTCCATAAACAATACTCTGAAGCAGGTAAAGGAGGGCCACGACCAGACAGCTGATCAGGAAAAAGGGGATGAAGGGCCTCAGGTGATGCCAGGCCACCATGAAGCCGTACCCGAGCCCTGTGAGAGCGGTCTGCTTCCCTGTGTGTGACGTTCTTCGAGAGGAACACGGAACTGCGTAATCACAATTGGAACCATCCTGAGAGTTTGAAGAGGGCTGTCCAGGAACACTGAGGAAATCCATCATTGTAAACAAAGCAACGCAGTAGACTGATGAAAATATAGACCTTTTAGAAGTTCCTTTCTTCTTAAATCTTACAGTCTTCACTTTGTCATACTTAAATTAACTTGATGTTCAACACAATTGACCCCTGATATGTCTCTGTCTACAGACTACACAGACAGAGACGGTACAGGTTACAATCTTATTGCTGAGAAAGTAGTATCTCTTACACATATGCCCAGCTTGTCTCTGAATTGATCTTGGCCAGTTCTCATGTTGAATTCTTCGCAAACATGTCTCCTATAGTTCCGTGGTACTGGCATGTGCTGCTTTCCTTTGGTGTTTTAGTCCTTCCTGCAGTTTTCTCAGCTCTCTCAGAGTACATAGATGGCGCAGATCCTATTTGAGCTTGAGAGAGAGTGTATGAACCAGAGCGAATGAGCCCTAAATAGATATGGTACAAGTGACAGGGAGGAGATCAGAGGGAGGGACGGATAAGCTTCTGCATGTGGTGGTCTCAAGTTTAAGGAGAAGGACATGCACTGCACGTTCCAGCTGTACGAGTCACAAACATACTACTGTCTCTGTTTCTTTCTCTCTCATACATACACATAGGCCTGTAGCCGCACACACACACACACACACGCACACACGCACACACGCACACACGCACACACGCACACGCACACACACACACACACACACACACACACACACACACACACACACACACACACACACATCTGCCCAGTATACTGCCCAGTTTTAGCAGCTCTACCAAAGCATTCTTTGCGGTTTGGTGCCTTGCTCAAGGGCTAACTAACCACTGATGAATCTGCTTTCACAATCTACCCTTCACCATAAATCAACCCACTGGCAAAGCCCTTGTGATGTAGCACTCGCAAATGCAATCAGACCTGTCTCGAATACACACACACACACACACACACACACACACACACACACACACACACACACACACACACACACACACACACACACACACACACACACACACACACACACACACCACAATATGAATTCTGCACCTCTTTCTCAGAACAGAACACCCAAGTATCCGTTATCAGAATGAATGTACAAGCTGGTAATAAGAGAGGATAGTCGAAGAGTTGGTAATGTCAACAAGCAATCTATAACTGTGTTCCAATGTGCCCGAGGGTCATGTTCACCAGTTAAAGGCTTAATGTAAGCATGAGAACTAGGAGTCAGGGGAGGGTGCGGCTGACACCACTTCAGTCTATTATAGGTTGTCTGAGGAAAACACTGACATGCAGCACACGGCACAAGTGTGATCAATTATGCTGATATTATCTGTCATGTGGACTATGTAAGTGTTGTTTGGAGAGCTCAAAATAAATTTCCTTGAAGAGAATTTACCTAAAATGACCTGAAGTCACACCTCTGAAAAAACAAACCTGAAAATGACAAGAGATCTTTGAAATGTTTCTAGTCTCTGTTTGTTTTTAATTCATCCTCAGCAGTGCAAATTCATGCACTAAGTGAGTAAAGAAAAACTTCAAAACATAAAAAAATCATGTAAAATAAGTAGAGGAGAAAAGATAACTGATATTGAAGTACGCATACATACACAAGGGTCCTTTGCAGGGTGATTAGACCTGCTGTCTCTGCCAACAAGGTCTCAATTCTTATTTTTACATCCTTGACCACAAAGTGTCTCCTGCTTAGTCCTTAATCCTATAAATGTGAGAATATCAAACAGGTATGTAATATTCATGTGGATAACAGTTATGATATTAATATTAACTTACTTAAAATACTGTAGCTTTTCAGCCATGTAACACTGTGGGAGATTTTGCCTGAAACTCCCCCAGAAAAGGAGTAATATGAGGAACTGTCATGAACCAAGTCCAACAAATCATTTTAGACAAGCTACAGTTTAGGCCACAACATAAAGTGTACTATTTGTGCCGCCAAGATGTGCAGCCTGTAAACCAAACAAATTTGACCAGAGCTAATTGTCTTCTTTATGGTGACCAGGCTGAACGTAGTGACATTAATAATTTGCAGACAATTTGCACAACTCTAGTACAGATCCTGAGAAAAAAAATACTCAAGTAAAATAAGTAAGCCATTGCATCAAATCTTGTCTAAGAAAAGCTCTTTATTTATAAAAACAGTATTGCCAGTTACATACTTTTACAGACGAAATTGCAACTTTTCAGAGCCAAGGCAGGTATGAATGGTACATCTTAACTTTACATGGATAGGCAACATTACAGATAAACTTGTGTAAAAATGAGAAGGAAAAAAAAGATTGGTCTCTTACGACGTTACAATGTATAAGTGGTAAAAGTGGGTTTATAAAGTAGCACAGATACCATAATGCTCTCTCCCACTTAACCAAAATATACCAACCCTCACAGAAGTAAAACAAACCAGTCACAAAAGCCAAAATACAAAAAAAAAGATTCATATAACAAAATGTGCTTCTTGTTCCCACGCCTTGACTTGTACGTCATGTCCCGTGATCTCTTCAGTCTGTCCAAAAGTCAGACTCCGAGCAAAAGTAGACTTTATAAGACTTTAATATGCCTGCATGTGTCCCATTACACCAATGTATGCAACATAGAATCGACAACATGGTATCGTTTTATTAATCACCAACACTTTCAGAATCTGTGACATTGGTTAAAATTCACAGCGTCCACCAGTCCATTCCATGGTGTTCAACACCAAGAAATTCTGTTGCCTTCGTCTGTTGTGTAGTGTGGTTCTCTTAACAGTAGTCCTAGGAATGGTTTCTATTCCTTAAGTCAGAATGTTCAGTGGTTGAGTAGTGTATCTCCCAAGGTAGTGGCACACATTTTTAAGTCTGCAATTTGATGTATTCTTACTTAAAAGCGCACAGTTAATGTCCACATCCACTCATGAAGTGTTTTTAAATAAAAACATCTACAAACACAGAAGTAAAAAAAAAAAAGAAAAAGAAAAAACAGCAGCTAAACTGTCCTCTTTTGTTTAGGTAGGGAAAAACAGTTTGAAATTAAGGTATTGAGCACAAACAATAGAGGCAGTTGGTAAATTGTAACTAACAAATGAAAATAAATCAAAAATACACATGCTTTGTCACAGGCGTAAGAAAACCAATTTTTTAAAAAGCACACAATACAAGTCATTTTAACAATGTCATTATACGCCTGGTCTTTTTAAACACTCCCAACATGCGCACACACAGAGGTCCATTTCAATCACACACACTGGCAGGTTTATTGTATGACAAATATACAGACACGCACACCTGCCTTCGCTTGCCTACATCCATTGCCCATCCTCAAACCAGCGAAAACGACTTGAGAGACATGGAAAAATAACTCCTATACAAACATTCTCAAATCTACAATGCCGGCCACATTCCAACTGGTTTGTTGGCCTCTCCCCAACTCCCATTTCACCCACTACCGGGACGATTTAAATTAAGGAACCAAAATGTAAAATAAGGGTAGAAAAGAAAAAGTAGTCAATCCCATGTTCTTTTTATATACAGTATATATCCTACAGAAAAGGCTACAAACTCACGCTTGGGATTTTGATGATGGCAGCAAAATGTTACTGAAAAGTGGTTGATGAAAAAAATAATTAAAAAAGAAAAAACAACTTGACAAAGACTGGAAAACAAATGATTGTCAACAAAGGTGATTGCTCTTTAGGAAAGGAATATAATTTAAACAACAGAGAATATATTTCTGATGCTACAATGACTATTGTAAAAAGTGTGTGCTGTATATCACAATTGATTGCAACACAATCGCTTTCTTTGGATGCTGACCCTCATCTTCATATCCACTGTGTCTTGTGATGAAGGGGGAAAGAGGAGGAGACCGAGGTGGTCTCTTATCCTCTGCCTCAATAGCAGTGGTAGGGAAGGGAAGGCCCACACTGAGTAATGCACACTATCAGTTTTTCTGCAAGAGAGAGAGGAAGCATTAATTACCAACCATCCAAACAAACACCACAGGAACCACAGAGGAACAGGCCTATTGTCACCGTTGGGCAGAAACACATCCATTCCAAAAAACATTTATTGGAACTGGAAATAACCCGTTCCACCGGATCAATAATTTAGCAATCATTTGCTTAATTATTGCTAAATATTTTGACCCCACAAATAGACTATTTGGGGCATGACGTTATGGAACATTTTCAAAAATATATGCAACGCATTGTGATACTGTCAAAACCTACGCCGATTTAGGAAATTGGCAATGCATTTATGCATGCATAAATTCAACAGTGTCTGACCAACAGCGACAATACCGTATACATGAACACAACACAAGGACACAACATCAACGCGTATTCTGTGGTACAATATGGTGCACAACAGTTGTCACTATCCAGGGTCATAGGTCAATGTTTATAATAAACATACAATGAGGTTTGGTCAGTCTATCGTAGCATTTTATCACAATTCCCAAGGAGAAACACCTTGCGGGAACACTATACCAGTACATGTACACATGTCAGAGTATTGTGTTCTTCAGTTATCAGTACGCTGCAGATCTCAGATCAGTGCACCACGATAAGACCTCACAATTGGTACACAACTGGACTTGGTACACAAGGGATTGTTTTTCTTAGAAGGTACAGAAGACAGAGGATGAGCGCCCTATAGAGATTCCATGCAGGATAAGAGGTCAGTTGGACGTACCATGCTGTTACATGCAGAGGGGGGTAGAGGGGATGGGGGGAGGGCTAACCATCGTAGGAGTCCAAAAGGGGCAAGGAGCCCTTCCTGCCCCCATACACCCCTCGCTGAGAGAGACAACCAGAGAGAGAGGAGAAAAGGTTGTGAGGTTGTGAGTGGGAGAAGTAGTTTTTGGTCAGTAATAGTGAGGTTGAAGGTTATTAATTCATGGAAAATTTTAAAAGTAAAGCCTCTTTTAAAAGAAGTGGAGGAGAAGAGAGTGTGAGACATGGTTAGTGCAGCTCAATGGACAATCATGTGTGTGCGAGCGTGCACACTCTTACTGGTAAAGTGTCTGTCGTGTCATCTAGTGTGTGTCTCCTCTCCCTCTGCTCCAGTGTAGTGTAGCCCTCTGAAAGAAACAAGCATAAGGCATGGAAAAATGTAGACGTTATCCACTAGTCAATAGGCATGCAAAAATTCACACAATTCACAAAACTATCCAAATCACAATATTCATGTTTTTAAAGCAAATGTATTTTGACCAAAATGTTTATTACTCCTCAAATCCATTATTGTCTTGTATTTCTTTTACAATAGTATTTGTTTTCAATAATGTAGAAAATGGCAGGAAACATTTTGATCCATTTCTCTTCCACAAATCTCAAGTCATAGATTTTTCAATATTAAATACATTTAAATTGCCATGACAAGCCTATGCCATGACACTGATAGGATCCATTGAGTGGGTAATTAAGGTTAGGTATTTCGGTACAGTCATAATCCATGCATGCACTCACCAGGGCCCATGTCGTTTAAAGGAATCATGTCCCTCTTCTCCCCTGTAAAAAACAATATATTGATTAACAGTCAGACACAGTACTTGCCAATAAAAAACACATGCCGTGAAGACCAGCATAATGTTGGTCCAGGATCCACAATGCAATACCTATTAATGGACTATACTATGGGTCTTGTGTGAAGATAATTAATCACAGAATATGACTTGAATGAATAAAAAGCTAAAGGGGAGCTATAGGCAACTCATTTTGATTTAAAAATGATCCTTCTAGAAATTTTACTCTTAAAAATAGTTTTGTTTATTTGTTTGAACATGCAGTTCTCCTTTTATTTTATTTTTTTTAGCCCACGATTTTGCAACCCATTTTTTCACCCAGTGCCAATTCCTAATGTGATCCTGGGCTCTACACACCCTCCACCAACCTGGGGAGGCAGCGGACTGACCTCATGCTTCCTTCAATGCATGAGGAGTCCAAGCTGTCTTCTTTTCACCTGACCGGGGGGAGTTTCCCTGGTTGGACGTAGCATTATTCCAACCAGTTCCTGTCCCCTCCATCAGGCGCCCCGGCTGGCCAGGGGGAGGCAGTTTAGAGTCCAGGACTACAGCAGTGAGGGTATCTACCCTAGGGAACACGGGGAGAACATGCAAACTCCACACAGAAAGGCCCTTTCGCCAACCCCGCCTCGGGTATGGGCACTGATGACGTGGAGGAGCAGACACGCCGCCAGCACCCACAGCAGCGCCCCTAGCGGGAATCGAACCCAGGACCTTCTAGCTGTGAGGCGACAGCACTAACCACTGTGCCACCGTGCCCCTCCCTCCTTTTATACACAAGGAATAAAACCTTTCTACACAAGCACCTCTATCCAGTAGTGGCAGCGTGCTGTCTTCATAGTTGCCATTGGCTCGGCTGGATGGGCCGTTAGTGGTGCTGACAGGGTTCAGATTGACCATGAAGTCGGTCTTCTTCCAGCCATCCTTCTCCAAAGGCCGACGTAGTTCCTTGTGGGCCCAAACGAGCTGCAGCACCTGGCCTGCTCCCCGCACCTCACGGTCTGAACGTTTACTGGAGGAAATACAGACAAAGATGGATTGGAGTATGAATTTAGATAATTAAGACACACAAATACATGTTGTCTTTCATACATCACAATTACAGTTTCATTGACTTTATGTTAATCCATCACCAACACACACACACTTACCCGTCCTTGTTAATGAGCACCAGTCTCTCGATGCCTTGCGAGGCTCGCAGGGTCTTTGCAGCCTCTAGACTGTTGCCTAGCACCTCAGTGAGAGTGCTCAGCACAGACACTACGGTCTCCTCTGACAGAGTAGACTGGAACTGACCTCCAGGCAGGTTGGCCACTAGGGGACTAACTGCATGTTTCCCTAGAAATGGCGAACAAAGGATAAAACGATGAGAACGGCTTCGAGTTGAGGAGTTTGCTCACATGCGGAAGGGAATTGTCTTGGATGATGCCCTCTGGTCACAGTATTTGAAGTAAGAGCCACCTAAAGACACACACACACACACACACACACACACACACACACACACACACACACACACACACACACACACACACACACACACACACACACACACACACACACACACACACACACACACACACACACACACACACACACACACA
This sequence comes from Benthosema pterotum, assembly GCA_039105355.1. NCBI lineage: Eukaryota > Metazoa > Chordata > Actinopteri > Myctophiformes > Myctophidae > Benthosema > Benthosema pterotum. Next base: position 16,417,969 of record CM076984.1, on the reverse strand, counting down.
CACACACACACACACACACACACACACAACCCAAAAGCTCAAATGTGTCGCGCAGTGTGCTTGTGTTTCCAGGAAATAGAGACAAAATGCTCTGTGTCAGTCGGTGGGAATAGCAGCAGCCCAGCTACCAACGTGCGAGAACTGTGAGAGCCGTAGTGTGAGCGAGCAAATGCCCCACGACACCCATAGCTGGGAAGGCTCAGCCAATATAGTGGTGTTCTGAGTGACTAGTACCTAGTACTGTGTCTGGACGGGTATCCGATAGCATGACCGAAATGAACGAGACTGGATCGCCACTCATATCTCCCGGATCGGCCATTTTAACTATTGAAAAATGTTTTTCTTTAAATAGTTTAAAAAGGCAAAGAAGTTAAGGGATAAGGGGTTTAGCAGACGAAAATATAGGCCATAGTCACCAGTTGCTTCAACTCATTCACATGACAGTTAGGCATTTCAAAAGCTTACCCAACAGCTCTTTGTTGCGGCTGTCAATGGCTAGGTTCCTCAGGGCTCCAGACATGGCCCGCACCACGCGGTCATTGCTATGGGCCAGAAGCTCAGCCATCATGGGCAGACCTTTCTCCAGGCGCACGGTAGCCCGTATATAGCGACCATACTGGTGAAATAAAACAAAAATGTCGCATCAATATTGATCATTCAAAGCAATGGTAAGAGCAATGGTAAGAAGAATAAGATGAATCGATAAGTAATGGAGATCCTTCAGAATCAGTTGTGAAAAAGCTATGGGAAGCTTTACTGTCCCCTGCTGGATGAGTTTTTAAGTGAATCACTTACAGTCCATCGTCCAGCACAGAGGTTCTGGATGGCCCCAGCAGCAGCCTCCAGTACCGAGGGGTTCTGGCTCTCTCTGAGCAGCGACGTGTACACACGCACTACCTCTGGCTGGAACAGCAGCTCATAACCTGACAGAGAACACAAAGAAATATTGGTCTTATCCAAGGCTAAATAATGGTTTGTTGTAATGCCCCAGAGAAGAGTACTACTCTACGGCTATCCGAACTCCACCCAAGATTTCGAGACTGTGGTTAAAATAAATAAATGTGAGACACACATACCTTTTGCTGGGGTTGTCCTTTTTGGAATGTCAACATGGTCTGCACTCCCGTCATCCCCATCCTTCTTGCCTGTGCACGAGAAGAGGTAAAGGAAGAAAGAGACTGAATAATGGATACAAAACAAAATGATTCATAGGTTATACAACATAGGCTTGGGAGTGCATTCCAACCTCCTCTGTCCTCTAGCTTGGTACTATTTCTAGGTTGTGTGAAATGGGACCATGCCACCAGCAGGAGTGTTTGACCATGCAGTTTGACAATGATTAAAGGTATACTAGGTAACCTTTTACGTAAATTAAATTGTTAAATTCAATCCAATATGACTGGCATATTTGTCACATAAGTCATTCCCTGATTTTCAGACAGGAAAGCCTGTTTCTATCAAAAAGTGATGGGGGTACTGTGGTTCCCGGTTTTCCCAGGAAAAAGATGTCACACCCACATCTGGATGGTCCTTGACAACAAGGACCAATCAGAATGCGACCTAAGGGGTGCTGGGAAATGTAAAACTTGATGATGTAAAAACTGCTGTACCGGCAGTGACCACCAGTCAAAGTTACTTAGTACACCTTTACGTCCATGATTGTGTTTGATGTGATGAGAAGGAGGCAGGCTTGGACATCCACTTTGCACAGTGAACGGTTATGCAGTGTTAGTGGACTAATTGGTGATACCAGATCATGAGCAATCAGTGGGCAGCGTGCAAAAGATGCACAAACCGAGGTGAAATTAGCACCAATCAGAAACTCTTACCTTTTGCAAACCACTCATCTAGAAACACAGTTGAGAGACAGAATTGGGGAGGGATCGAAAAGGAGACAGAAGGTGAAGGGAGGACAGAGAAGAAAAGAAGAGTGGTAGAGAATGAAATACAGCAATAGGGGCTCCCGCCACCAACAAGCCTCAACACACCAGCAAACCTCTGAGCAGAGGGGAGAAAATGAAAATCCAGTGACCTTCCAACCCTAATTGACAGATTAAGACGAACCTTTGCCCTTTCTGGAGCCGAAGCAGCCGCCCTTGTTGGAGCCTGGGGCAGCGCCTTGGCTAATGGGTGTCGTCTCTGCATAGCGGTCGCAGCCCGGTACCTCGCGATGAACCTGATAGGACAGATTTCTTAACAAGCATACGCTGTTCTCCACCAGCTAAATGAAAAAAGGAAGACAAAAAGGTACCGTCAGTCTCACATGAAACATCTTTCACCATGTTAAAGGCCGTCTTAAAATGTATCAAAAACAGCCTTTACCTTGTTATCCACATCTGTGCGATTGATCTGTGACTGGACAATGTACATGAGCGAGTCGACCAATCCTGTGCATTCCCTTAGCTTTCGCCTTGCCTCGCTGCGTTCTGAACTGACATTCCTATTGGATGGAGCAAGAGAAAAAAAAACTTGGGGTCTGAGATAAAAATGAGGGGTCCCGGGCATAAAAATTGGTGGTTGTGGAATTAAAAGGGTTGATCTGTTATAAAATACTTATTTAGTTCTTCATTGTGTACCTAAGGCAGCCAGCAGTGTTGGTGAGGGCAGTCTCCCACTCCAGGTGGCGTGGTTTGCAGCTCTCCTCCCCTGCATCACTTCCTCGCTCCCAGCCGGAGTGGGGCACCATGACCTCGTCAGACAGGGCGTGCAGAGCATGGTCCACAATCTCCATCTTCACAGAGTCATGTGAGGACAGGTTCCACAGCGTGCCTGGCCAGGTTGAATACATATTTTTTTGTTTATCAAAAATGTAAATATGAGATTCATGAATTCTATTAAATTTATAAAGTCAACAAGGGAAGAATTCAGAACATTTCCAGTTCCAAATACAAGAAGGCAACCTGAAACATATGCCTCAAGTTGATTTGGGGTCAAATTCCTGGTGGTTGCTGCCAAACCAAATGACTTAATAATGGGTGTATTATGATTTCATTTGTAGATTGTCAAGCATTACATTTATCTAGGTCCAAGTAAGAGTTTTATAGGCTCCATATGTTGCTCCATAAAAGAGAACAGACCAAACCTAATATGAACAGCATTACCTGTGATGGTATCAGTGAGATCCTGGTCACGGGTTTTCCTCAGTAACCTGACCAGGGCTGGCACTCCGTCACAGTTCTTGATGGCAATCTTGTTGTCTTGGTCTCGACCATAGGAGATGTTCTTCAGTGCTCCACAGGCCGAGTGGTGGACCTCCTTCTTGGGATGGTCCAACATGGAGACCAAGGCTGGAATACCCTTCAGACGACGAACCTCCGACTTCACCTGAAGAACCACATACTTCAGCTTAACAAGCCTTCTGTACCCATTTGCATGCTCACACAACTATTTGAATACACTGTGTGTGTGTGTGTGTGTGTGTGTGTGTGTGTGTGTGTGTGTGTGTGTGTGTGTGTGTGTGTGTGTGTGTGTGTGTGTGTGTGTGTGTGTGTGTGCGTGTGGGATGACACTTAAAATGTTATATACACTTGCTGGATACCAAGTGATAGTTTGGCCTAAAAATAAAACATTTTGTCTGTTAAAAGGTTCAACCTAAATATTTGGATACGAGTCTTTGCTTTAGAGAATATATTTTTTCAGGTTTGTCACCAACACTATTAATTTAACCAGAGCATCCTAGTCAAAAGGCTAAGCTGCCTGAAAACAAGGTACTTTATTTTGCTCATGGTCTCTCTGCAATGCAGCAATTGTGCTGTATATTAATTGAAAAGAATGAATGAATTAAATAATGAGTAAATGCAGTTAATTCTGGTCTGTGCTACTTTTGAAATAATCAATGGTGTGTGGCATGGAGGTGATCAACGTGTGCCGCTGTTGAGGTGTTATGAAAGCCCAGTTTTGCTTTGATAACAGCCATAATTTTATTTGTATTGTTCAGCCTTATGTCTCCGAACTTCCTCTTAACAATACAAGCCAGTATCTCTGTGGGGTTCAAGTCAGGACAGTTGGCTGGTCAGTTAAGCGCAGTCCTGAATTCTTTGCAAAATTGCGAAGTGGTGGCCGTCAAAACAATCTGACTTTGGAAAAAGTGTTGCACGTGCGCGCACTATACCTTATCATTTTTGAAGGTGAGATGCTGCAGGAAGGCAGCAGCGTTGGTCTTGACAGGGTCCAGGCGGTAGTTCAACATGGCGATGACCTCGGGCAACTCTGGCTGTCTCCAGGACGTGGGAGGACCCTTCCTTAGCGTGCTGTCCAATGACGCCATACTTCCCCTGTCCATCGTCATGGGAACACCCCATGTGTAAGGATCCACTCCTCCCATGTCGCCATCCAAAGTGTCTTCACAGCTCCTTCAAATGGTGGATGGACGAACGTCAACATTCGTTTACATATTCTATCACACAGTGATAAGGTAAATAGCATTAGTTTGTATGATAATGACAAAGTAGTGTATTCAGTTATACCGAAGTCTGCGTCTGTCCATTCCCCCAGGGCCGGGGCCTAGGCGGGGCATAGTCCCATAACCACCGGGGTGCATGGGCGGAGGCCCCATGCCATAGTCAATGTCGTCATAGCCTAGGCTACGCTGGTCATCCTCCATGCCATAGTGCCCTTGACCATAGCGCATCTCCATGGCCGAGCCCATGGCCCGCATCCCCCGGCCCACCTGGGGCTGTGCTGCATAGGGGTCGATCTGCTGACGACTGGGAGCCCGGTAGCCAGAGTCCAGGGTCCTGTAGCCATCCACCGGCCTGGTGAAGTGAAAGAAAGGGTGAATAAATACATCAACAACGGATTAACGAGGGGCACTGATAGACGGAAGATGAAATGAGCAGGACATGAGTCCTCCACACCAAAAGCCAGTCCACACCAATGCAACTCTTCGGCCCGGCTACACGAGGAAAATATCCGTTCTTTTCCTCCTCCGTTGAAAAAAAATCCTGTCCACACGACACGGATATCAGTGTCCACACATGCAACCCAAAACGGACATTTTGGACTCCAACACGTATGCCAGGCCAGTAGATGGCGATAAGAAATATTTAGCGCAACAGAAAAATAAGCAAGTGAGTTGGTTTCCATGGTTACCCAAATAAATTCTCCACAACCTGCTAGTATGTTATTGAAGTGAATTGAATATTGGAGGTATATGGAGGAAATGTGAACTGCACAAAAAAAACACATTACCCTCCCTATGAATTAAAAAAACAATAAAAGTCCCCTCCACAACTGTGTTGTTATTATTTAAATATGCTATTCAATAACATTTTCCCAACCCCGCTGCTTTATTTCGGGTGGCAACTGAAAAGTCGTGCACGCGCGGTGATGGCAGTGACGTCTTCGTTTCACGAGTCTTTTCGAAAATCTTCACTTATTTATCCGTTTGCAGGAATATTTCTGCGTTTGACAAAAGATCCGGAGTCGTGTAGCCGGGGCCTTAGCAACATTATCCCCAATGGACTAGCCTTAAAAATGCCTTTTTACACTTTTAGAGCATATGGTCATCATATGGGCATACCTAGCAATAGACACGAAACAAAGGAAGATTTCCATTTGCGCAATTTTATATCAAAAATCCATAAAAAGCCAATTTTAATTATGTAATTTGAACAAAAATGTGCTGTGTAATGATGAAATGTGGCCTGAATTGAATCTTGCCTTCATTCACACGTTTGATTCCCATTGGTGCACTGCACATCGTTCCAAACACAATGATTTTGATTACATAACTACTCAGTTTTTAGACAGTGTATTACTGATTTTAAAACATAAACACTCTAAACATGCCAAGCTCAGTTTTTAACTCTCATTCAAGATGACATCCAGACAGTGTATTACATATTTACACTTAATCAGCACTCTAAATTATATAGTATATGTTTTAAATTAGGCACGTAACAGCAAACATGCGAAGCTTGTCATCCGTCTCTCACTTATAAACAGACTCAATGCGAACGTAGTGTCAGATACTGTACTAACGCCTCATAGCCTGAAAGGATGTGACAGTCTGATTGGTTCAGAAACACAGTTATCTGTTGAAGAATAGAACTTATTGTACATCAACTTTAAAACTCTTTTGTTGCAAGGAGTTGTTGACTAGTTGCATTGGTGAGGTCTGGCTTTAGATCCCATTGTCATAACACATTAACATGATAGGTCAGTGTTATAATTTGTTGTACCGATAATTTTACCCAGCTCAATGCATACTGTAAAATAAAAGGCAGACATGTTACCTGTAGCGGTCGTCCATTCGTGTGCCTCTGCTCAGGCTGGCATAGGTCTCTGATGGGGGTGTTGGCCTGTAGTCATCGTAGCCCACCGAGTGGGCATAGTGGTAGTTCCTGGGGACTGTGGCTGTGGGGTAGTCTCCTCCGGGCGGCCGATAAGGACGATCTAGTGTGGCGCTGTAGCCACCCATGGACATGGAGTCAGGGGGCATCACCGTGCGCGAGGCTACAGGCTTCATCATCTGGGAAAACAAAAGATGTTGTGGTTTAGTACAATAATACGGGTGCATGTCTTAGGCCCAAAGAGCGACCTAGAGTAGAGACAGACCTGTCAAGGTCAAGGTCAAGGTAAACTTTATTGTCCACAAGGGAAATTTGTCTTGGGCTAACACCCCTGCTTCAGCCACACATGAAACATAGATGACACACAAAATACAAAACAGAGGGAGACAACATTACACAGTGCACACAGTGTGAAAATCTGGCCAGCCACAATCACTGCTGTTTCAAAGCATCATTCAACATTTTAGTTGATGCTGGTACAAATGATTTTTTGAACCTGATATACTTCCACTTAGGTTCTTTATACCTTCTCCCTGAGGGCAGGAGTACAAACTCTCCATTTAAAACATGGGTAGTGTCAGCAACAATTTTTTGGGCCTGTTTTAGTGTGGCCTGCTCATAAATAGACTGCAGGGACGGGAGTTGTCTAAAGGGGCTGACACACCAACCCGACGTCGGCCAACTGCTGTGTCGCCTTGCGTCGCCTTGCGGCGCCTGTGTCGGGCCAGGTTGGGCTCCTTGGACACACCGCAAAGACGACACACGACGGTCAACTAGCCATATACGTTCTGCGCATGCGTGAGAGGTAATACCCCTCCATACCAGTAGGTAGCGGTAGTCTGCATTCACTGAAAAACAACAGAAAACCGGAAGCTCTGGGAAACAAAACAAAACAAGAAGGCTTCATATTCACGCCACATTTCCACATCACTCTCGTTACCACAATGAGAAAGAATAAAGAATTGAAAGATGGCCATGGCGATGACCAGAGCCAACTGTGTGTGTCTTTTTTATCTGTCGTTGTTTGTTTGCTTTCGTCACTTCCGTTTCTCTTCTTGCGCCCTGATTCGTTACCTGAACAGCCAATCACAGAGTGAGCTGTTCCGCCGATGGCCGACGCCGATTCGACATGTCAAATCGGCTGAAAAGCTTCCGACGGGGGGCCGCCGTGTGGCGACGTGCGGGACACACCGGGGAAACTAGGCCGGCCGACGCCGACCGACGGCCCGACGGCCGACCGTCGGCTTGGTGTGTCAGGGGCTTAACCCCCATGATCTTCCCCGCTGTTTGCACCAATCTGAACAGTTTGGACCTCAGTTGCACTGAGAGGTTACCGAACCAAACTGTGATGCCAAGTCTGATCAGGCTTTCTAAGACTGCGCGGTAGAACACCAACATAAACTTTTGGTCAACACCGTGGACTCTGAGGCGTCGCAGGAAATGCAGCCTTTGCTGTAGTTTACTGCAAAGGTTGTCTACATGAGTGTTCCAGGTTAGTGAATTGTCAATCCAGATGCCCAAATACTTATATGAGGAAACCTGTGAGATGGTTGAGTTATGGATGACCACAGGCCTGTGGTCACCAATGCTCCTGGGGTCAAATACCATCTCCTGTGTCTTATTGACATTAAGGACAAGGTGGTTGTCGTCACACCACTTAACAAAGTTCTGTACCTCCGAGAAGTAGTCATCTAAATCCCCATCCTTATCCAGCAGGGCTAGGATAGCGACCTAGAGTATAGACAGACCTGACAATGACAAGCCCTGGACTGAAGTAAGCAGAAGTGCATTGGACCCAGGCCAACAGGCCAGCTTTGATGAGCTTTTAAATCCCTTTATTTTAGATCGTTTTGTAGTAATAGCGCAACATACTGTATATACACCTTACTGTGGATTTAGTCATACGATACTTTGGCACACAGTTGGCATGTTGCCCTAGTTGAAAAACTAGTATTTTCACCTCCAGTTTGTCACAGTTCAAAGATGCATGAACAGCATGTAATTGTCTGAGTGACGTATCAGTGTGCTCAATATCGCAACTCTTCTACTAGATGGCTCTGGGTCCAACATACCAACAGGTCTACAGTATGAGTCCAACACCCTACACCAAAAAAAGGTTTTAACCAGTCACTCATGGAGCGACTGTGTAACCAGGCTAATATCTGTCAGACTGTTATTGAACACACACCCCCTAAAGATACAGGCAGAATGTCTAGTGGACTGAATGTAACATGAAAAACTCGTCTCCTTACCCCATTGTCTTGCCGTCTTGTGGTTCCCTCATCAGAGAAAACCGAGTGTGCTTCCTGCGAGTCGTCCTCTGGTGTGTAACTCTCATCCAGAGCACCGTGGGCAGGGTCAACCATCCTGTACTGTGACGTAGACACACACACACACACACACACACACACCCTATGACTAGGTTTGTTCACTCATGCAAGGCTGTGCATGGGTCAAATAGACAATATAACCAACAGTTAACGTGAGCTTTGAAATCATTTTTGTTATATTTCAAGTCACACACCTGTGTCCCGTTTATGTAACCGTCACTTAATTTCAGTCGTTCTATGTCTGCATCCCCTAGACGCCCGTTCTGAAGGGGCAAAGAGAGAGAAGCACCATTGTAAAAGGTTAACCTAAACACACATAACGTATAAACGATAACAGTACACACATGCACAAAACAACCATTTAAACCTTGCATAAAATGAAGGGGAGGTTGCCTACAATTCCAACAAGCAGCTCAGTCTATCTCTCTTAAAAACCCCTCAGATAGGATTACTGCTGCTCAAGCACATTCAGCACTGACCAAACCACCCCTGCATATTTACGGCTAGTGAGTCAGAGGGGTGAGTACTTTTTGGAATTCAGCCACTCATCCCTGCTCAATAGCTACTCCCTCTCCGGTCTGTCAGTGATCATTGATACTCAAAATAATTCTCCTGAGACTATGATTCGCCGTCGCCGACTGGTTTAGGAGGACGGTGACACAGGAAAGTAGCACCATCAAGCCAATAATAGCAGTCATGTACTAGGCTACACAGAGACAGAGACTCACTGCAATGCATCTGACATCCAGAAGGGGGTGGAGTTGCTTTGGATTAAAAGCCTTTATGTTCAGTAACAATGGGGTTGTGGACTCCTTGTTTTACAGGAAAACAGGCATATTTCCTTTGTGCTCTCATGAGAACAGCAATACATATACCAACGACTATACTCTGCCACCAAAACATGGAATGCCCCGACACACCATCATCAAAGAACAAGTGCCTGTTCTTTTAGGCATAATATCCTATTGTACCATGTGCCGTTTGTATTCAAACAAAAAGACCTAAACCAAGCTATTCTATTCTTTAATTAACAAGGGTCTTTCAATTTTTTTGCATCAAGATGAAGTACAAAGTGAATTCTTTGATTCCAGCCATTTGCTATGAGATGCAATGCAACTCATCAGAATCCCATTGTGGCCTGGGAGCTTTCAGCAGGTGCTATTTGCACTCAATAATTCAAGTACTAAAAGTCTACAATGTGTCAGATTAACAGGACGTCTATCCATGGCCGCTACAAATTACAATTGGAACATCGCTGATAAGTTCCAGTGTTGAGGTTCTGAAGTCACCTGAGCCGGGGGAGACTGGCCTACCATCCATGGACCGACTGATACAGTCACAAGACTCTTTTTGAGAAGCCTGCGAAACTAGACATGGAGGCGGCAGGCAACCATGTCCAACCAATTAACCCAGCTGTAAAACAAGATAGCAGACAGGGAGTCTTAAGCCTCCTACACAGTACACACAGATCAGCCGATGATCTTTAACTACAAAGTAACATCTGCCTGTGTAAAAAATATACGCAAGAGCACATACACAGTAAAACATAGGTGCTCAGCTCAAGTTTTGGGTGACTGTTCTCAATCACTGAAGGTTTCTTTCATGACCGCACAATACCAATACCAAAAATGTGAATATTTCCCAAATTATATGAAGCCTTCCACATCAAAACTCTTCTTATGTGAGGGGGAGGGAGGGGAGAATGTTTAAGTCATTCAAAAATATATAGATCCAAAAAGATATACTATATCTAATTGACTTTTATACCACTTAATGTGATGTTCACCGATCAAGTCATTTGGAGTGAAACAATACAAATATCACAAATAAATATAATTTTAAAATTGGAACATGCAATATTGTAAATTACCAAGTAGCATCATGCAGGAGGAAATCAATGGAACCATTCTGATAACAAAAGCCATTAACATAAAGACACAGGGTGAATGCAGGGGCATGGCAATGCATGCGCGACAAGTGACCACATTCCACAAGAAAACATGCTGCAACAAAGAGGCAAATAACTGAGATTCCATCAGAGGGGGCTGGTGAAAGGTATGTGGTGGGGAAAGTGGGTGAGGGAAAGTGGGTGCGTGTTGTCCATTTGAAAGGTGTAAAGTACTCTAAAGGTTAAGTGTCAACAATCTCATATTGTGATTCAATGTACATGTGTAAGCTTCAAGGAGATCCATCTTTCTGTAAAGTATGCATGCATTTTACATGTGAGCGTGGCTCATTGATTTGTGTACAAGCATGTGTGCGTTTGCATGTAGTGTTTTCATTTGCGTGCGTGCGTGCAGGTACATCCGGTGAGTGACAAGAGAGGTATGTGGAAGTACGTGCTGATGGTTATCTGCATGCTAAAAGCTGTAAAACTATGTACACAGACAAGCTGATCCGTTACCAGATGAAGGCTGACAGACCCGCTCTGAAGACAGATGGACCGAAAGGCGTGCGCACACAGGCTCATGGCCTCATACAGACACATATGATACTGTAGACATTAGAAACACACGAGCGCTGGAGGGGGTCAATGGATGGAGGGAGGCATGGAGCATATGGACGGAGGGCATCAATGATGGATAGCGCAATGAGCAGATAACCCAACTCAGTGGAAGCTGGATTAGATGTCGGGATGGATGCATGGACTGTTGGCAGTGACAATCCATACATACAGTATGTATATCACAGATGTTATTGATGATGCTTGTGATGTGAATGCCAGATGGAAGGGGCAGTTAAGGGGTTAACAATGTTAGCGGGGCGATGCCGAGATGCGGGTCATCTGGGGATGGGAGGGGTCGGGCGGGCATGGAGGGGGGATGTTACCTGTGTGTGAGGGAGGGAGTGGCCCAGGGCAGACGGACTAGTGGCCGGGAGGCCCACCCGCCTCCTCTCCTCCTCCAGTGCCCTGGTCAGCTGCTCAAACTGCACCTCCTGCTCCCTGACCGACTCCAGCAGAGCCGCAGCGCTCTCACACTGCTCCATACACACTACACAGCCCCAGGGGGAGAGGGGCGCGGCGTTACACACACCACACACACACACAGGGCCTCATACAGTATATGCGACAGCACTATAGGACACGGCCGGTGTCTGACATCGTGCACAGACACTCAGACAGTACATGACATACACACACAGAGTATACAAAGTGTCTTTCTGACATCACTCTCCTGCACACAGACACTTACACATCATCTGACATCATACCCACACATACAATGCAGCACTATACAAAGTACAGCAGGAAGTAGGGCTTGGTCAGTGCAGATATTCTGTGCTCCCATCCTCTGATAGTCTTAAATGGAGGGGGAATATTAACTATATCATTATCTGCTGATGAAGATCTTTGATAACCAATTTTAGAGATTGATATCTGCTTGGCAATCACCATTTGGCTGTCTAAAAGGAGCAGACATCTCACCAATAAAGCAATTACTTGACATCTTTATCGCACATGCTAAATGGACTTGAGAATGGGGCTGAAAACTTGCTTGAATTGTGATCAACAGCAGCAGAGTGCAGATCTTTGTTGATGTTGAACTGAACTCTAGCTCAACCACCATATCGATTCTAATGTCATACATTGGAAGGGACATGTGCCTGATCAGCACACACAGTATAGGGAAACCACCATTAAGGGGCTTCCAGACGGCAACGATAAACGCCGGCGTTATCGTCGGGCGAGTTTCTTTGCCGACATAAGGAAAATCGCGCCGTCGATAAACGCCGAGCGTTTTATGTCGGGAGGGGAGGGGAGGGGAGGGGGGCTGGCTCCGGTGAAGCAGGCTACCTGATCATGATCACGCTGAATTTACAATTCATTTACAATGAATTAATGACTCACCTATAATGATGGCTAGAGGTTGATATTTGAACGTAGACTATAATTATTCCAAGGTGTGTAGGCTAAAATAAGATGGGCAGCATCCAGCACGGTTTAAATATGTTGTATAATAAACTCTGCAGGCTAAAAGCATGTAACCAACATCAACATGCTTCACTTTGTCATATAGCGTGGCCGTGACAAACTCACAACACGTCAGGCAAAAATGCGTTGTAAACATTAGAACGTTAGAGCAGAATTGCCACAACTCACGTCATGGCTCGGCACAGGGCCGGATCTAGAGGTGGCATGGGTGGGCAGGGGTTTAGCTTTGGGGTCTGTGGGGCTAAAATATCCTCAAATGGTGTTCCGTGACTCAAAGGCCGAATAAATAGTGGGCCCTGGTATCAAAAATGTTCAAAAGCACTGCTCCTTATGAAAAACTTTAGAGTTGCCCACCCTGCCATTCTTCCAGCCCACCCTAGTAGGGCTGGCTATATCCGGCCCTGGCTCGGCTCATAGGCTCGGCTGCGCCAAATGATTAGGGAATCCACTCCTTCCTGGAACAGAAACGGCACTGTGCAGGTCTACTGGTAGAGGGTCCTCACTCCTCAATGTTTGTTTGCTATAAATCGCCAAGCGTTTTACAAAAAGTTCACTGGAATTGAACTTGAATTGAACTTGAATTGAACTCGTGCACGCGCGCGCGGCAAAAATCAGTGACGCCGGGCGGAAAACGACCGGCGTTAAACGCTCTCTTGAACGCGGGTCGATTTTTGAACTTTTGTGCTAAAAAACGCCGGCCCCATTGAGAATGAATTAGAGTGGGCGATTTATTCCTCGCCGTCTGTAAGCCCCTTTACACGCACGCACGCGCGCACGCGCGCACACGCACACACACACACACACACACACACGATTCATGCACAGGTGATCCTTGATTCATGCAATGACAGATACACACCTTCACCTGTGGGCGTGGCTTTGGAGATGAGGTCAGAGGTCACGCCAAGATCTAGTTGTAGGCGCTCATGGGTAGAGATTCACCAAACCACCAAAACACAGAAAGTGGCGAAGAGGAGGGGAGGAGGAGGGTCAACAGAATGGGGAGGAATAAACTGCAGAGAGACAGAAAGATGGACAGGGGGTGGAACAAAAATGAGTTGTTTTTTTGTGGAGTCTGAAGACACGTCTGTTCGAAAAACATCAACATGGTGAGAATACCATACAAACGTGTGAGCTCAGTGAGCCGGGGCTGTGTTTGCACTACGAAGACGCACGGAAGCTCCAGCATCCAGACACGCCCTATATTTACTCAACATTTGGCCTGCGTACAGTAGCTAGCTGCAGGAGGCTGCAGCGGTATCTGGGCCAGAGAAAACACACTGTCAGCACAGACAGAAACAGAGCGGTTGAAGACCAAGAAAGACAACTCCCGTGAGCCATCTGTCCTCTCCGACAATCCACTGAAACCATCCATCTCTGTTTTAAACACAACCTCCCGCTCTCCTTGGGCCTCCGACTTCTAGCCTGACATCTTTGCGCTCGTTTCCTCCTTCATACAATCTTTTTTAAAAGTCAGGCTTAATCTAGTGTCTATGACTTTGACTCTCTCAGTGCCCACGTAGTTGAGAAAAACAAACCAGCCAAGACTCAAGTCATGAAGCAATTCCTTCATCTTATCTGACGATTAACCCTGAGCGAAGGCCAGACTCTGTCAGTCCTACTTTTAACCACTTAAACCCAAATATAATTTGGAAAATAAAATAAAAAACAAAAATAAATCTGAATGTTTGGACATTAGAGTTTTGAAAATGTTACATGCCCCAAACAGGAGGTTAAGGTGGATAAACGTTACAGTTTGCCCATGCACTACCCCACACACACAGACAGACTTGCATGACCGGTCGGACAAGGCAGGGGAGGGGCGCCAGTGTGGCTGAATTTCACAGAGTCCTTGTTTCTGTTACTTTAAGCCCAATTCTTTGTCGCACAACAGCTCTGCTCTCCTAAAATAGACGACTTTCAAGCTAAAAAAAAACCCCACATCGGTTATTTTTATCTAGTGACAGTCATGCAATGAAGTGGCATATAAATTAGGCTATAGTGTCTCCAACTCTACAGCTGATGTGCGCTTGCAGCTTTGCACACATGGCTGCTACTTAAAAAGAAAACAGAAAAGGAAAAAAAAGGAAAACTGACATCTGTGGCTATACGGGATGGATGTTTAGGCAACAAGCAAGGACCTGCATAAATTGCAGCACAGGTGCGTCCTGAAGTAAAGATGTTCACAGGTACCAATACGGCAACAAAGAGGAAGAGAAGCATATTGAATTCAAGAGGAGGTGGGGGGGCAGGTGGGGGGGGGGGGGCAAGGGGCAGGCAACTGAGTCACAGTTTCACCTAATGGGTTGAGCAAATGGAAGCGCAAGAGAGGCAGACAAACAGGTATGTGATGACATCATCCTGTGAGCGGCCTGTACTACTATGCCCTTTAAGGCCAATGAAACTGGTAGAGGCCATGTCTGCTCTTGCCTCTCAGTCTGAGTCTGCTGATGACTAATACGTACACATACGGTGTCATGTGGGTCGGGCCGCTTCCCAAACTTAGGAAATCGGTCACTTTTTTTTTATATAGAAAATGATTCATTCATGATGATGTGGGATGTTGTGGGAAAAAAAGAGGGTGGTAGGGAGTGGTTGAAGAGAAATCAAGTGATCTAAAAGTATTTCACAGGGATTTCTTTGGTTGGTCATCTGAAAGAGGGTCATAGACTAACCTCACCTAATCTGGCTTTCCGCATCTCCAACACGACTGATACAATTTAGCCTACTGTATCTGGTAATTTGCACACACACATGCATGTTTACGTATACATTCTAGACGCAGACCAGAAACTTGCCAAGTGAAAGGTGATGACACCACACACACTAAATGCCCTCTGCATACACATCTGCTGTGAAGCCCCAGGCTGAGATCACAACCTCCAACCTGCTGTCCTGTAACACACACATGCCCTTATATGGTCAGAGCAGAGACAACTGTTATTCGCCAAGATAGAGGGAGAAAGGGAAACAAGGGGGATAGAGAAAGAGGTTGACAAGCGAACAAAGAGAAAGTGGGGACAGATAGGCAATTAAAAAACACATTGATGCAGGGGGGTTGGGAGGGGAGAATTGTTAGAGGAGAGGATACAGAATAGATAAGAAAAGGAGTGTTGAATTCCAGATAAAAGCAGATCTTGCATTCCTCACATTGTCTCTGGCCAATTTACCATATCAGCCCACCCACTCATTCACTTGAAAAGTCTTTCATGGGACGCAATTATCAGTCTGCATTCTGTATAAAATACTGTGGGGGCTTCTCCCAAGGCCAACCTACTGGTCACACTGACCTAAATGCAAAGACACAGGCAGACTATACAATATCTCTCTTGCTCTCATCCATCATAACAAAAAAATACAAATGTCTCTTTATCTTTGTCCTTCCACTGACATACAAAATAATTATAAGCGCAATCGACATTCCAAACACTATCTCATTTCAATAATGAGCTTGGCTGTCATTGACACAGGGCTAACTATAAACTCTGTAGATGGATTATAAACAAATAGAGCCATTTCTTGGCCAGTGGCCTTAGGAAGGAATGATTGTGTGTGTGTGTGTGTGTGTGTGTGTGTGTGTGTGCGCGCGCGCACGCACGCACGCACGCACAGGCAGGCGCATGCATGCGTGTTAACCACAGCCAGTGGAGGGAATTTGCAGCTGTCAGTCTGGGAGGCGTCGGGAACAATGAGAAGTTTGTGTTAAGTGAACGCAAGTGTGAAAGGAGATGGTTAGATAGATTGAGACCCTGCGTGGGAGTACACACTTTTGTCTGTGTGTGTATAGGCTACTGCTCCCGATACTTGACCTCAGGCCTAACTGCTGTCCTACACTCGGCTGCCTGTCTTGCAGCCAGTCATTTTTGCCCCCTGGACGCCTTTTCGGAAGTCAGCTGTGCGTTTCATTGAACAATGAAAACATGGCTACCATCCCATTCTTGCTCCTTCCCCTTCCAGCCACTTCCTGAGTAACAGGATGTTATGGATTCTCTATCAGAGAAGAGTGAAGAGACGACGGGAAGGCTGCCTCAGCCTACTTGAAACCATTTTCCTCAACAGACTACACAGTGAACGGGCTCCGACGAAGAAACCATGAAAATACTCTTCTGCTTCCCTGATGGGTTTGGTAAAGAGAAGATGGTTGGATTCCACCACGGACAAAATGGTTGTGTGCTGAAAATCCCCTACCATCAGAGTGCTAATCATACCACCACAAACCACTTCCCCTTTAGCAATGCTCTTCTCAATCCATTACCACTGCTCTTCTGTTTTCTAGCTTCTGAGAAAGACCCCTGAACTTCCCGTGGCCAAAACATGAGGGTTTTCGTTCTCCTTTATTAAAAAAAAAAAAAAAAAAAAAAAAAAAGCTCCACAAGCACAAAATCCCTCCATTGAACCACTTGTTCTTCACTCATGATCCACATTGTCCATCATGGCATGTGACCAGCATCTGAGATTCACGTATCCAAGATCACATTTGAGAACAGACTATTAAAGTGAAAGGACACGGCATGGTCAAAATGTCAAGTAGTGGGCCTCTGGGTCACGATGACATGCAAACATCTGATCCAGCCCTGACACACCACGAGTCAATTTGGTCTGTGACCATCTGGTTCTGCACCCACCATCAGTCAGCATGAGTCACTCAACTCTGTCAGAAAATATATAATCACGTCACAGACAATACAATTCTTGTTGCACCTATGATGAAACTGCTCTATGGAATGTGTGCCTGCACCTGCTGTCAGCAAACCCCACATACACAATGTACATCCTTTATGCATTTAGCTGTAATTGACACCGCTGTTAGTTCATAAGTCAGTGTAATGCCATTGGCACTAGTTTAAGCAGAGTGTGGTTTGTAATGAGATTGAGGCATTAGCCCACTAATCCACTTACCGCCTAACACACACATATTTATGTGCGCACACACACAGAGGCTTGCGCTAGATTTACCTACAGACCTTAGAAACAAACAATTTTAGCTGGTGCCCATAGCTCGGATCAACAATCAAACGCCCACTCTGTCAGATAACTACCATGGAAGACCTATACAAAACAAGTGTGTTTGCACTCAACTACACTGTTATTACTGGGAGGAGCACTTGCAGGTAAATTGCATCTGAAGACTGACTCCTGACCTACTGATTAACAACAAAGTTAGGTACGTCTAAAAAGGACTTGAGTCGAACAAGCGTTGCGTGTTCGACTCCCGACCCCAGAAGACCTTTGTTGTGTGTCACTCTACTGTGATCTATCAATAACAGGGGAAAAAAACATACACACACAAAAAGACCCTCCCAAAAATTGCCGTTTCACACAAATTCAGTTGGTTTGTTTATATTCACAGCGGCTGGTTGTCCCCACCCAGCCTTTTCCTCAACTGACAACAAGTTCACACAAGACCCACCGAACCCGTTCGCTAGGTGACACTGACAGACACAGCCTGCTGTTAGATTAACACTAGCCCCATACCACCACCCTTAAATAAACTACACAACACACGTATTATCGGTTTGCCAACAAACATGTGCAACTGCAAAAGGTGTCCCATTACCGTAGGTGATTAGTCCGGACAGGACAACATTCATGCCCTCGCCAGGCCCTTACCTATAATAGCTGCAGTCTTGAATGAATGGGCTTGTCCTCTCGCTGGGTAAGAATACAACAGGACTATCCAGAGCAAAGAAACTAAAACAAAAAGGGGGTGGAAACAATAACTTTTATGAGTAGGCAGGCGAGTAACGGTCTTATTGATGTATGTTTCAACCAGGTCCTTCCCCAGCTAAATTATAGAAAGTTGGTAATCACATAGGAGTTAGCTTATTGTTATTACAACTGAATTGCTTAATTTACAATAAGTCTACACAATTAGAGAATGAATAAAATTGTTATCTGTTGTTTCTCCTAAGCGACCAACATCAATTTGGAAACCAAATGGGCCCGCGCTAGGGTCCATTTGGTTCCATTTGTGCCCTCTCTGGAAAAGGGGGTCTGAAAGAAAAATCATTAACATCGTGAAATACAGTACATCTTGATGTCATCAGATGTATTTCACCATTTTAATGATTTTTTCAGACCACCATTTTATAGAAATACAGAATTGAGGGAACATTTTTATCATGTCCACACAACATCTCTAAGGTATATTAATGACATATTAAAACATTGAAAATGGGTGGAGTTCCCCTTTAATGTGGGAGACAGACGGGACTCCCTGCGATCATTTTCAAACTTTGTGAAGAGCCCTCGCCTTCGGTGCCTGGTGTTTCCCTGACCGAGCAAAAATCAAACAGGCTGTGTATTGATTCGGTAACGCCAGCCAGTAATCCGGGGCAGGCGAAGGCGGTAGGGACGAGTAATAGTTGGGTTTGTTGTTGTTCAAGACAACACACAAGAGAGGACGATCACCACCATGACTACAAAAACAGAATGTGTGCAAAACACGGAACACGAGAAAGCATAAATGTTTGTTTACACACCGAGTGTGTGCGGTTGGTGTTAGAAGTTTACAACTCGCATTAAACGGCAACTGTTTAGAAACCAAATCAATGCATTGGGCTGTGTTGCTTGTGTGACTGACTGTGTGTCTGTGACCCATTTTTAAAGTGGTTAGCTACAGTAGCATCACAATAACCCACATACTGATAACATTGCCGCCAGGCTAGCGTTAGCTTAGCTCGGGCACTGCCTGGGCAAAAGCAAAGCAGACCAAGTTAGCCGCAGGGTGCTAGCTGGTTAGCATGCATTCGAGACAAGTCCACTGCTATTCCCGTCGCGTGTATATATAGCCCTTTATGTGTCTGTAATGTGTTCGCTGTCCGTTTGGCTCTCCCGCACAGCTCCACTGGACTTTATTATCGTTGCGGCAGAAGCAAAACGTCTGAAACACCAAAACGACGTTAGCCATCGATGCTAACGTGGTTAGCCTTTTGGGAAAGTCGTGCTGGCTGGGTCTCTCTCCGTCTCGATGACCACTCCTTGCCAACGCTGCAGTGCACCAGCTATAAACTACACCAACTCGCACCATCCGCGACATCTCTTGCCTCGTTCCGTGATGTACTCACCTATTATGTGCAATCTGGCCCGTGGTCCTTCCCGTGTGGTCCCGTTTTATTGTTCTTATTCCTCACTTTTCCCCCTCCTGTCTGTCTGTCTGTGTGTGTCCCTGTGGTTTCTCGGTCAAGCTCGTTAGGATCGAGGCATCATCATCGACTCGACTCTGTTGGTTTTATCCAGTGTTGCCAACTGCCAAAATCCAAAATGCACTAGTGGCACTTCCAAAATGCACCAGAATGCGCTAGATCAGTGGGTTTTATCTCTGGCACCTGTCAACATGTCGCCCCAACTCACCAGCAAAAAAGCCACCAGAAAAAAGCACCAGCTAAATATAGCGACAAATGTGCCAAGTTGGCAACACTAGAGAGAGGGGCGGGATCAGCCTGGACATTTTACCGTAAATCTCGGCGCAAGTGAAATTCCTCTTCTCGTACAGGTGTGCCTCCAGTTGCTGCATGCCTGCCTGGGCGACAGTGGGTGTCCTTCTGATAGTCGGGCAGATGATGTGTGGACTGGTGGGATATTTGGCTATTAGCCCCTGGTGCGGCAAATATTAATATTAATACATCTCATTTAGATGTATTAATATTAATATTCGCCGGCGGGCACGGCAAATGCCAGCGGGAGGGGCTAATAATTTGGTATATATTAGTCGGTCGATATTGGGCATTTTTTTAAGCATTCTTGTGGCCTATGGCAGGAAAAAATGTAAATAATAATAATAATAAATGTCAAACCTTCCTTATAGGCTACTTAGGCTACAAACGTTCAGTCGTCACGTTTGCTATTTGGAGGGTTTTACCCATATGGCCGACAACCGGTCAGCAAGTGGATTCATGTATGTATAGACAATATTTTAGGCCAATAGAAAAAGACTAACAAATTCGCCACTCGGTTGCCGGACTGATCACGAACGGAACAAAGACATTGATTGATGCATAATAATGCGTGTTGTTAATGGTATTAGTCCCCAGATCAGATAAGATATAGAAGACAGGCAATGCCAAATTGTTGCTTTATTATTATTTGCCCTATATATAGTTTACACCTGTGCTGTGCACCCAACATAATAATTGTCACATCTTAACCTAGTAATGTTTTTAATCAATTCCATTCCACTGAAATAAATAGAAAGAAGAAAGAATCTGGCGTATACAATTGTGTGACGCTATAATTTACACCGTGGCCGGGTCCTCCCTACTGATGTAATTGCATTGCCTGAAAAGGAATTGAGCAGCAATTCATATTGGCAGGCATGACATTCAGCATAATAATTCGAGTCTTGACATACCATCTCGAAACCAACCAACCGATGGCCATTTCTTTCAGGTTGCTACTTTGTTACTACTATACACATAACTGAGTTATTTTTCACCCCTGTGCCTGTCACATTATTATCTGAGACGGGCGGCTGACCACCTCTACTTAGCTGTTTTATAATTAAATTACATTATCATCTTCATCTACATGCTCTACGTTACTTTCAGAACCCGGATAAACAATGGGGGGTGGGAGAACAATGCCAGGAATTCCCCCAATTTCCTGAAGAGTCCCCTGCAATGTCTGAGAGTGAAGTCACAGCACAGAGATCACATATTAAACAGAAGCGATGCTGCCCTCTAGAGCTCTTTTAGGGGTGTATACTGGAACACACTTGAGGTTGACCAACTCTTTCATTATTGAGTTACAGTATATAATATTGTACATTTTAACAAGTAGACCATGATAGGAAGACATGAATAGAAGTGTAAACCACACTAAATTGTAATAGCCATAACCTACATTTTTAACCCCACCAAATTATCAGTGGCCAGGCCGCCAGGATGACAACATGTTTCATGTCTATCAGTGTCAATTCATGTGATATTAGATTTGAACGTTTTTTTGTTCAAATTAGTTTTCCTTCTGTACATTTTACTGGGTAGAATAAGTGTGGCTCAGCATCTCAGAAACAATGTCAGTACTTTCAGTATGTAGTTTAGAATTATAACTAGAAGAATTATATATAACAGCAATTCTAGCAAGAAACCATATCTTTATGAACTTTGTTCAGTAAAAACAAAATCTAAGCCATTTTGTCATCACTAAAATGATCTATAAAAGTTCTAAGAAAAAAATATTACATGTTGTAATTTAATATTGCAAAATGCATATGCATTTGGGATGCCTAAATCACATCAGATCAAAATGCCGCTGTCCATCTTCTGATTGGCACCAAGCAAAGTCAAGCCACATCATGGACTCTTCGGTGCTTGCCCTTTACATTTCTGGATGAATTTTAATCCCTTTTAATTGCTGGCATTTCATGACAGCTTCCCAAAGAATATATTAAGGACTTATTGGAGCAATCATCCTACATCAAGCCCTCGTTCTAAAATCTATTGGAAATCACACAGGTCCATCTAAATACAAAAGGTGATGCTTTCTCTTCTCTGGTGTCTCAACTATGGTATCAATTTAAGTTCTACATTGTTTAACCACTAAAGTTTATTTTCTCATGTTGCATAATTTTATGCATTAAGAAAAAGAATGTTTGAAAATGCTTATCCCCTTACTGCCTCTCAACAAAATACAGGCAAGACAGATAGCTGCCCAATTAGAGCCAGTTTTTGTTTAGACGTTTCTTCCGGTTAAAGAGGTTTTTCCTTAATTGACACCTTTGCCACGGCATATATGAGGAAACTGTTGATTGTTGACTGGCTTTGCATGTATGTTGTCAAGAGAATTCTTTTGGCGAGAGTTGGTGCTATATAATATAATTAGGTAAAATTGACTTTGCTGTGAGCTTTACATTTTTCTGTATGATTTATTGTATTTGTTATAAAATTAAAATCAGCCCATGCCTCTCAGAAACTCAAAATAACGAGGTTCTTCTTCACTATAGTGAGGTTGTCACCAGTAGAGCAAAACTGAACATGACATGATATTATTTCTCATACCATTTAACCACCATCTAAACAGAATGTCAGAGTATCCCATTTGTGGTGTGTGTGACCATGTGTCTGCGCAAGTTGCTGGGGTTGTTGAAGCTGGCGTTGCATCGAGAGCAGGTGTATGGTTTCTCCCCGGAGTGAGTCCGCAAGTGGATCTTCAGGCTTCCGTTCTGTGTGAAACGCCGACCGCACTGAGGACACACATATGGCTTCTCTCCGGTATGTATGCGCATGTGGATGCTCAACGTAGTCTTGTTGACAAACGACTTGCCGCACAAGGCGCAAAGAACCGGTGACTCTCCGGTGTGGCTCGCTCGATGTACAATCAGCTCCTCGCGGCTGAAAAAACGCTCACCACAGAAGCTACAATCCAGGGATTTATTGGCAGTGTGAGGAAAGCCGGGGTTCTGTTGTTGCTGCTGCTGGGAATACTGACTGATGTGGCTGGAGTGTCCCGCCTTATTGTCAACAGTCACAGTTGTGTTTATTGAAAGTACCTTTGCCATTGTGACTGTCTGATTCAAGCGACTGTCTCTTGTTGGCGCCAGACTGTTATCCTCTGTCCCTCTGATTGGGGGTCTCTCCACCGCAGCAGCACCGCCACTAAAACTAGAGAGACTGTCATGGTTGATGGAGTGATCAGGGGACATGGATGTAAGAGCCTGCAGCTCCGAGGCAGTGAAGAGAGTGTTGCTCATGTCCTCTACAAGAAGCTCCTCCCCTCGACCGTGTACACTCACAATCCGTATCTCTTCTCGTTGACCTGACATGAGGGAGGAGCCAGGGGCGTCCAAAGCCGGAGTCCCCATGGCAACACCGCCGAGCATGCTGTGATTCCCAAAGGCATCTGCATCTGTGGCAAAGAAAAATAACATGATGAATGGACCACTTTTTGCCAGCATAACATCAGCTGCATTTATCTAATGGATTTGGGGGGCAATTTCTCTTTAAAGTAGCCTCACCTGCAGCTTTCCTGCATGATCCAATGTCCTCTTCATCCTTGATCAAAATCACATCTGGCGCCTCTCCTGCTACAGACTCGGACTGACATACATACATACATGCACAATGCACAAACAGCAAACATGAAAATCATGTTGTCAGGAAGCCTTCACGTGCAATATTTATAATTTATGCTTACCTCCAAGCCTGTGTCAACACTGGAAGTCTCCATTTCTGAGGGAATTGTAATAGCAGGATCATTTCCGACAACTTTTTGAGACACTGGTGAATGTCCAGGAGCTACTGGAGGCAGAGCAAATATGAGTTTGACAGTCAAGAAAAAAAACACCACTAATATTATTGTTGATATAAAACTGGGTTTCTAAATAAACAACCAATAGTCTGTATTCCATTACTATAGCACATTTCCAAAACAACCTTCACAAAAATAAATAAATAAAATACATTGCATGGAAAGCTACGTTAGGATGGAAGACCATTGGTTAATTGAATGATCTCTCCATCACATCGCCACAGAGGGCGTGTTACATGTTTATAACACCACTCATGGCCTTTAACTAATAGCTTACGCACGTGGCCACTTAATTGTCATAGGGGACTCCCATTAACCGTTACCTGCCACTTTAGTCCGCGGTTTAGAAACGTTTGCTCTTGCCAGGGAGGAGAAGCGACTTGGCGGCCGTGCGACGTTGTTCCTGGTCTGAAGGCGCAACGAAAACAGCTCACTCCTCATTACCTTCATCCTCATCCTCAGCGCTTCGTTCTCTTTCAGGCTCTGTGTGATTTGGTTTCGCATGGCCGCCGAGCTCTCCGAGAAGAGTTGGCTGATTTCGCCCACCGCCGCTTTCGCGAGCACGTCCATTATCGACAGCAGTTGAGTCTCCAAGGCAGTGGGAGACATGTTTGTTGTCTTTTTTGTGTGTTCGATTCTGTTTAGGCAGAAACGCGATACAAGTGAAGTAACGTCGTGTGGTTACCACCCCGTAGAGCAGCTACACAATGGCCTTTCCGGTGACGCGTATTACCGTAGTCCCCATAAACGGTGCGCGCTTTCTTTCTTTCTTTCTTTCTTTCTTTCTTTCTTTCTTTCTTTCTTTCTTTCTTTCTTTCTTTCTTTCTTTCTTTCTTTCTTTCTTTCTTTCTTTCTTTCTTTCTTTCTTTCTTTCTTTCTTTCTTTCTTTCTTTCCCTCTCTCAGTGGCTGTAGGAAAAAGGCAATGTTATTTATTTCTGTCAGGGGTTTTCAACTGACTGAACCAGGGACCACCGACCCTGACTAGGAATTGTAGTGTTGGGGTGGGGGATATGGGTGTGGTGTGTGGGGAAAATCTTCAAATTAAATTATATTGACTATCATTTAGTTTGTTCATGTGAGGTGAATTAAATCAGTCATCGTTCAACAGAGATATGCTCGAGTTCCAGACCTAAAAAGAAAAAAAAAAGGTTGAGAACTACTGATTCTCATCACATTCCTATCAAGGTTGCTGTTAGTCTGCTCTCATAACTGCTCTCATCTGCTCTCTCTCATCTGCTCTCATAACCTTAAATATTAAACCCATTAACTGATTCATGGCAATCACGACTCATGTGATTGATTACGTGTACACATCATACTAGCCAAGTGTCAACCTGGTATAGGCCTACTTCCGCATTCCGTTTTAATATAGATTAGGCTATACGAACACATTTCCTAAAAATAGTGACTTAAGCAATCAATCCGGTACACTTTCACTTTCCAATTATTCAACTCCTTTTTCTCTGGAAGTTCTTTACTTCTGACAACACTGCACTTGGAAACCCTTTTTTACTGTAGGTGCATGTAATTGCTCACGTTCACATACACACGCGCATACTATTCCTGAACATGACTATGAAACGCCATGTGAGCTTATACTTGACACTAATACCACAACGCTCAAGGAATATTGTAAGTTTTATTTCATCATTCATCACCAGTCACCATACATCATTGATACATGTTTTCATTCACCAGCACCATGCACTGGATAAATATCTTTACAGTATGTGCCAAAAACAAACACAGGCTACTCAACAAGAGTGATGAAACCAATCACAGCATATTAAACACACAGCTACACTGTACAAATTATATTGCTGCACACCATCTAATTCCACAAAGTCCACAAACAATGTTTGAGTGTCTCACTGAAGTGTCAGGGTGCCAGACATAACTATAAGACGAGTCTCTGGAGTATAGCTAATCAACAGCCTTTTATAACTTTGGTCTTTTCAACTTTTCATCTCTTTGTCTGTTGCCTTTATTTGTCTAGGCCTCTGTTCCAACATGCACTCCTCCATTTTCAGCATTTTGTTCACTTGCTTCACCTTGTGTCTCAGCACTGCTTGACAGGTCTCCCCCTGTCTCTCCCCCCACATCTTCCTCCTCTCCCTGCTGTACCCTCCCTGGACTATCTTCTTTCACTGCATTCCCAACAGCTTCTCCTTCCTCCTTCTCCACCAATGCCTCCTGTGACAGCTCTTCTCCTTTCTCGCTTGCTGCGTCCTTTCCCCCCTCCTTTTCTTTATCCTTCCTCACCCTCTCTATTTTGGAAAGGGACTGGCAGAGGGACTGGACATAGGTGAAGACACACATAGGGTCGGGTTTGTTGCCCATCAGGATCATATCTGACACATCTATCAGGGGGCAGCAGTCAGCCAGAGTGCTATAGGGAGAGATTAATTTATGAATTCATTATTATTTTTTGGCCACCTGATGGAACCTTAAATAATTTGGTTTCAGATTAAAGTGAAGTGAGCATCACATACTCAGCGGTACTGAAGGCCAGGCTGAAGTTCTTCTCCCTTTCCTCTGGTTTCAGCTTCGAGTAGTCAAAGGCATCTGGGAAAAAATGATGGATGAGTGCGCAGAACGCCATCCCATCACACCAGGATGATGAGAAGTTCTCCACGTTGATGCCCTAGGATTTCAATTGGATGAGAAATTAAAGTTCAAAAAGTCAAAATAAGACAATTGTTAGAATAATAATATGATAAAAAGTGCACAATAAGACATGATGTATATGAATGGTTGGTTACTGGTACTCAAGCATCCTGCATCACTGAGCATCTCCAGATAAAAAGTTGACCCCTTGTGCCATAAGCATGTCTGTGTTTCTACAAACATCATGGCCCTGCTGATCTCACCTCATAGTTTTTTGTCTTGCTGCGGCACCAGTTCAGTATCTTCTGTTTGATTGATGCGCCGGTGGCCACAGCCGTAGATGATTTCTGAAGTTTGAAGTTGCGTTGTATTGGTGTCCTAAAACATGAAAAATATGTCATAACTTTCCATGCAGCACCTATGTTTAAACCACAATAACACTAACAGCTTAGCAAATGTAAATTTTATGAATAAAAAAATCAAAGTAATAAACAGTACAAAATGATGGTTTTACTCACTCTGGTGCACCTTGCTGGAACTTGGCAATGATGTCATTTCTAGTGGAAGCTCGGGCAGAACGGGCAGAGGTCCTCGGTCGCGACAGAGCAAGAGGTACAGAGGCGGATGGAACATTTGTGCCAGTCTTTCTTTTTGTCTTCCCTTGCTTCTCCAGCTCCTTGCTCTTTACCTTGTCCTTCCCTTCAATATCTCCGGCACACTCTTTTTCTTTGGCCTGTTTTTTCTTGTTCTCTGTGACTTTTGACGATTTTGTCTTTGTGTCCTTCTCACCAGCCTTTGGCTTCTGCTCTGCTTCAACTGTGTCTGTCTTTTCCTCCCCTCTGCCCGCCTTCTCTTTGTCTTCCTCCTTCATGTCTGATGGTTCTTTTTCACCATTCACAATCTCCTCTGTCTCTATGCTATTTTTATCCTCTGCCTTTTCCATGTTCAATCCCTCTGGGTCCTTCTCTCCATCTGCTGGTTTACCAACTCCGGTGCTTACATCGGTTGACGTCCCATCTTCATCTTTCCCAGCCACTTTGACATCTTCAGATTCTTTCTGTGTGGTCTGAGGCATGTCCATATCACTGACAATAGCCTTGTTTACATGCTCTTCAGGTGTTGCATCCCCACTTCTTTCCTCCGACCCTTTTACCTCCTGTTCTTCCACTAGCTCCCTCATGGAGCTGAATTCTGTCCCATGGGCATCACAATCCTTAGTCCCTGGGACCTCTACCTGAAATACAAGCAACATGATACCATCGAATAATAGTTTAGTTGTTGATTGTATTTCTGATCAAAATGTTGTAAGGCATGAATTACAGTAGTGCAAAGTATAACGTGAAGAGTCTCGATGGGTTATTTTGCTGGTGACTTTCCATTGTGTATGATTGATTGCACGAAAAGGTCTTTGAGGAACAGTGCAGGTCACACACCAGGTCATGTCACAGAGTAGCACCTCACCAGTTGTAAAAGGAAACTGTACTGTCAGCATGCGAGCATGTGTGAGAGATTTCTTGATGAAGACTTGGCACCAGAACAGGTGCAGCGTAGCTCATGCGGGCATGATCACTACTCCTATATTAATCTGGGTATATCCACACCTGCCAGTCCCGCAAATACATGAACAGCTTCAATCCTTATGGATTCTAACTATCACATGCACACACACACACACACACACACACACACACACACACACACACACACACACACACACACACACACACACACACACACACACACACACACACACACACACACACACACACACACACACACACACACACACACTTACCTGGTTATTGTTATTGTTGTTGTCATCTGTTTGAATTTGACTGGTTGCTTCCATGGAACCAGAAGGCTGCAGGCTGGGCGATTCCCCCTCCATTATGATCCTGACAAGGTTCTGTCTGTTCAACTGCCCTCAGGATCAGATATCTAATCACACACTCCTGTTTTTCTGTCACCGTCCTACTACAAGCTTTCAGTTCTGTCTTCTGTCACCTCTGGGAAGTTTTCATTCAGTCTTTAAAGGTCCAGTCTGACCATTGCTGTTCACTGTCGCTCTCAGTACATAGTATAGTATTAGTTCTTCTGTATCTCTGTCTTGGTCTCTGGTGTCTGTCTGTATCTCCGTCTGCCTATATCTCTCTCCCCTCTCTTCTCTCTCTCTCTGACCTGTCAGTACTACTGCATGTTTGGCAAGTGCATGTGTTTGACAGTGGGTATACCCATGATAGCCCTGGTCACACCCCGCCCCCACCCCATCCCCCGCTTTGTGAAGATTCCTATAGCTACTTTATCTGACCTTCCGAACAACACAGTGTCCAGAAATAGAGCCTCAGTGGCACAGGCACAATCCAGCAGACCCAGACAGCTGCATCTGCTGTGGAAACGCGGGTGTACACATACACATGGACATGTGCTTGCCGTTGTAGATGTCTTTACTCACATTCACATAGTAGGCAATCAACCCCTTTGCCGTCTTCTATTATGTAAGCTGAGCGACAGTACATTATAATGTATAGGCTTACTCGATTCACTTATACTTATACTTATACATTACAGTATAAAAATAGAATCCTACGAGAGTGCATAAAGTTTGATTGCAGTCCTCCAATTTATGGCTGTGGACTATAATTGACTGCAGTACGATACATTTGTTAAGGATTTGAGATTTACTCAATTGTCTTTTGTTGCTGTTTTCACCTTTATGCTACGTTCGCACTGAGATAAGATGTGTTTAAAAGAGAGACCTGGTCCAGAAGAGCAGCTGTTACAAACCGTACTCAACAAACTCATACATTAATAGGCCTACAATAAGGTAAAAGTGCAAATAAAGTAAGTATTTATTTAAAGAATTTCACAAATTAAAGCATCCTGTTGATCTCCAGCATGCATGTGTCACACACACACACACACACACTTACTAGTGGAACAGATGTGAAAGCCTTTTATACCTTTGATGAAGTTTGCAGCTCTACAAAGTCCTTTGCAGTCACTGCTCTCAGTCTGTATCATTCTCTCCCTTGTGCCTGTCCTGTTTCTTGCATTTTTTCTTACTGTTTTCCTACCTGTCTGTCTGCAGTATTAACATTGTCCAGTGAGTCATTCAATTAAAAAAATTCACATCTCTCTCTTCCTCCCATTTGTCTTTTACCGTTCTCTGCCTTTCCCCCTTTCTCATACCTGTCACAATTCTTATTTCTCTGAGCCCCATCCCCCAGGATCCCCAGTGTAAACATACAAGAATGCCCAAACAGCTTTGAAAATATACTCCCTGCTGATTTAAATATCTTGACCTACCACATGTCACATCAATCTCAATGCTCCCAACTCATTGCTCCAGCTGAACAGTGTATCTACTCATTCAACACAAAACAGATGGTTTTTAAAAATAAACAGCCATCTTTCTTCTCTCTCTCTTCTTGCCCTGTCATTATCTACTCCTGCTGCCTGCCCCCCCACCCATAATGTGTCTCTTCTCTTTTCTGCTCTCCAAGTTTTTACAGGGGCTAAAAATAATGTCAGCGGCACCTTCTTGTTTATCTCTCCTGCTCTTTCTGGCCCATTTGAGTGGAGCCTATCAATAGGTTACTCATCCCTCTTATGGATGGGTTCCATTTAGACATTTGTTGCATGTGCCATATGGTATTTTGAAAGCCTTGATTTTTCAAATGACTACATAACTCATGTATGCTCTTAAATGAGAAAAGCAAATATGAGAAGAATCAGATAGTAAAGGTCAGTAGTACTATCCAATTCAGTGTGTGTGTGTGTGTGTGTGTGTGTGTGTGTGTGTGTGTGGGGGGGGGGGGGGGGGGGGGGGGGGGGGGGGGGGGGGGTGGGGGGGGGGGGGTGGGGGGGGGTGCGCGTGCGAGAGAGAGGGGGATTGTGTGGATGCACTCGCAAACACACATGCACAATTTTGCACATGTAGGCTATTCATATTGATTGCAGACATCTGCCATTTGTCATCAGATAGCAGGTGATTAGACCTGTAACTATGCAAGTACATCACATAAATCTTGAGATTTATGGAATTTTGACATCCATGAGAAGGAAAACAACCACATGCAGGGCCTTATACAGCAGGATAATTGAACCCATTTGTCTTATGTTTACCAACACAGTGTGAGGCCTACCCCCACCCCTCTCTGCCTGCTTGTTTTGCTCTGTTTATTTTTGCAGGTGACTGGTGAGCAGTGCTGGATGGTTTGTGGGGAGAAAATGGACTGCTGCCACTGTGGGTGTGGCACTGGCAGCCTTGACTGAAATTTATTTGATTTAAGACATGAACATCACAATTGCACCGGACCAACCAGATGCATGATCATTTTCTGAAACTTAGCCTACTATGATTTTTTTTTAATACTTGTATGATTATAAGTTTTAATATGGTTTTAGTTGCCAATTGAATTGTGATCAACTGACCATGATGTATGGCAGGCTAATATAGTGAGAAAATGATTACATGCATGTATGTCTAGTTTGACATGACCATGACATTTAAAACAAAAGACATTTCTAATCAAATGAAGAGGATTACGTTTTGGTCCCCCTGTATATGTACATTATTTTGTAGCAAATTATTTAAATTTAAACCGTCTTTAAATTGAAGATAGCTGCGCACTATAACTTGATCTCTGCATGTGTACACATGGCTATACATCTCTATAATAGTCCTATTTTCTTTAACACAACCATATAGCCTGAAGAAGCTATAGGCAGGAGGCTTCAACATTTTGAAGTATGTACTTAATTCACATCATTTCCACAGAGCAGTGTTTTCCAACCAGTGATTCCGGGAACACGAGTGGTCCTTGAGAGGGTTCCAGGTGATCCCCAACCAAATGATGGAGATTTGGTAACCAATTGGGCCCAAGTCCTTGAGAACATAACAGGCCCCTTTGGTTTCATTTTATGCTCTCAAGATTTACATTATTTAACATCTGCCTTAGGCTAATTAATTTACCATAAGTCTACTGAGTTAGAGAATGTAGAATAATTGTTATTGTAAGCTCTCTGAGTTTCACACTTATATTATTTCAATTAACTTTTGCCTGTTTGTATCTCCAAAATGCAGCATGAAATTGTGGACAAAGACTTTTAGAAAGATTTTTATTAGTTTTGGTGTGTGAGGCTAAATATAGGCCTATCATCAAAAAATGATGGTGCGTGGCTCAAATAAAATGTTGAATAAATAGTGGGCCCTGCCCTGATATCAAAATGGATGAAAACCACTGCCATAGTAAGCTACTGCCATAATGATTTCCCATGACACAACAGTATAGCCTGGCTCAGCCCTGAATCAGCACCTTAAAAATACTATCTTATTTTTTCTTTGTGATTATGAATAATGAAGTGAAACGGAATGACAATTCAGACTGAGTCAGGCTAAGAACAGTAGGCTACAGCGACAGTTTGAGAAATGGTCACGCGAGGGCGCTAACGGGCTAACAAATCTCACGTAGGCCTGAAATTAGCGTGCTCTAGAGAGAAGTACCAGTAAGTCCACATCTACTAGACTAGATCGTAGATTTGTTAGACTACTCTGCCTAAAAGTAAAGGTAGCCTATTGTCACTGAAAACCTTAAACTTTCTAACAGTAATTTCCTGTAGACTACTCTTGTAGCCTCGGTTCCAGGTAGGGTTAGGTATAGCCCTGATACATGACGGGTCGTATAGATGTATACCGACCGTCATGTATCCGGGTTAGTTAGGTATCCGTAGAACTATGCCTTTACATCTGCAATGATCTGGTGGTGAATTTGATAGCCTACTTTTATAAGGCATTCAGGCTTGCTTTAAGCTACCTGGAAACTGCTGGGAAGTACAGTTTCAGAAACCTTTTCAGATGTAAGTGCATGTTGTGTATAATTCTGGAGTGTCTCCTGGATTCTCACAGTCCAATCAATGTTGTCAGCCTGAGGATTTATTATATTATTATTTATTTATTTATTTATTTATTTATTTATTTATTTATTTATTTATTTATTTATTTATTTATTTATTTATTTATTTATTTATTTATTTATTTATTTATTTATTTATTTATTTTCATTTATTTGTTTGTTTGTAATCACCCTGACAACATAAGCTTTGTTGTGTTGTAGCCTGCAGGCTACAACACAGTATTAGAAAATAATCACACACAAGGGCACTAACAGGTTAACAAATCTCTGTCACTCCAACGTTTTTATTTTATTCATGTCATAAATCCAGCTGCGCAAACAGATGGTAAAACTTGCATTCATAGTTGTGAGCAGGAAGAGACAGTATCCTGTCTGAAATGTTATAATTTGTATTTATTAGTTATACTACTACCATTATAACAGAGTTAGTTTATTTGCATAAATCACAGTACGCCTGCCGAGCTAGGATTCTTGGAATTGATTAAATATGCACTAAACTAATAGCAGTCCTGTCCATATTGTGCAATAGCCTATACTGTAGCTGTCCATATTGAGCAATATTTACATAGCTTAAACTAAAGGTGTAATGTTTGCAACCATGTGCAAAGCAGCCAGGTGAAACAAGAGGCCAACACCAGCTGCAAGGTGAGATGCACGCAACACACACACACACACACACACACACACACACACACACACACACACACACACACACACACACACACACACACACACACACACACACACACACACACACACACACACACACACACACACACACACACGCACAAGGAGATGAATATGCGCAATAAGAAAAATAAAAGCAGAGAGACATTATCTGAATAATAAATACAATGTTATAGGCTTGTGAGTGTGAATGGCTGTGAATAGCTGATGACTAATTGCTCATCCAGGTATGGCACTGGCAGCTACAGAATATTCTGTTATTCCTGTAATATTAGTTATTCCTGTAATATAGTGGGCTCCTGTAGTGTAGCCAAATGCATGGACTTGACAAATCATCAATGATTGCATAGCTTAGACCGAAACTCGAGAATTAGATTAGGCCTACATTTTACAAGCATGTATGACAGACAGACTAATGACCATTGTCCACTAAATCATTATCAGCTATCATTATCAGTTAACTGTCTGCCTGTCAGCTGAATGTTGGCACAGTCAGCCCATTATTATTTACTAATCTATAGCAATTTATTTACTAAGCTAAAGCGATCTATAGCACTATGGTTCGCGTCTGTACCCTACAGTAGGCTACTAAAGAATAGTCTTGCCATAAAGAAAATAATGCTTGTTGCTCCTTTCCGTGATAACCTACTGTACATGCCACCTAAAGATACAGTAGGTCTTAATTCCTGGAATATTTTATGCATGTAAAGTTTGCCTCACTTGGGAGTATCAGTTCTGCTCTCCTGTCTTTCATTTGGCCATACATATGTACCGGTATAGACATATGTGCAGCCTCAATGTTGAATAATCTATGCTGTGCAATGCATTTTGAGGCGCACGCACACACACGCACGCACGCACACACACACACACACACACACACACACACACACACACACACACACACACACACACACACCCCCCCCCCCCCCCCCCCCCCCCCCCCCACACACACACACACACACACACACACACACACACACACACACACACACACACACACACACACACACACACACACACACACACACACACACACACACACTCCCTCATATCAAAAGAGGAAATGGCTTCACTCTTTACGCAGCTTCCCTGAAAAGTGGAAGTGTCATCAGGGGGAAAACATATGAAGAAATAGTTTCCATGATTAAATATACATTGCAAAATCTATTCTAGAAATATAGTCTATGCCACCTGACCACTGCCTGCTCTGTAACTTGCTGATGTGGGCAGTTTTGTCTGTTGCTACTGTTTAGTCTGTTTGACCGCTGGTTACATGCAGAACAGTGTAAAGACCTTTTCACACCAAAGGGTCACCTGCAACTCCTTGAGTCCAAATGGTCACAAGAATTAACGCTAAAATGGTATTGTCCCTTTGGTGTGATATGGTCCATTGACTTGCATGCTTTGAATCGCTTGGGAAAACGTGCGTCAACAAGCAACAAACATATCACCGCAGGGACATGCGTCTTGACCCTTTTTGGTGTGAAAATGGTTTTATTTCAGAATGACCCGTATGTCATTAATTAAACAGCACAAACAAATAAAGAAATAACACATAAATGAATAAAATGCATGGTTCCACAACCCACAACTTATGACAGCAGTGGTGTCATTTATTGACTCAGATGCCCTACACATGAACGTAAGGTTCATGTGTATGCATACCCGTAGGTTACGTATAGCACAACAGAGCAGGTGTCTCCACAATAACAAACATCACTAGCACTGGAGCTTCTTGGAACTCTTAGCAGCCTCATGTAGTCGTCATATTTCACTGTGCGTCGTCTGGTGCTGCCTTGCCTGTAGTGACACCAAAGGTGCACAGTATACAACAGTGTACATGATCTAAAGAGATATATCTTCACATGTACTGATCACATGCTAAATTTGCGACACAGCATGTTTGCTTGGGTGTAAGTGATCTCACTGCACACACCAAGGGCAGTGCCAGCCAGATGGAAAAACAACAATCGTCCCTGACTGTTGAACAACATCGGTCACATGAAAGGAAGCAGACACTGACTGACTTTTCCCATTTTACACTCATCGTCTGGTGAGGATTCCAAATCAACACGATTGTGACTAAGAACCCGGGGACTCCTCTTTGTGCCACTTTTTAAAATATCGGTGTTATTTATTGTGACATATTGCACTTTTACTTTATATATGAAGGCAGGGTATTCAGATATTTTGCACAGTTTACCCTAGGCCTGGATCGGGACTGCCACCCTGATCTGAACGATGTACTGTAAGTTGAGGTTTTCATTTGGGCTGCAAAGTAGCCCCTACAGCATTTTGAGAGATTTTGCTTAGAATATGGCTTAGCATCAGCCACATATGATGCTATGAATGACCAGCAGAAACATTTTGGAACCTTTTTTCCACACTTTTTCGTGTAGGTTCTCCAACAGTACCTTAACAATGCATGTGTGCATGCCATGCGCGTTCTGTGTATGTG
This sequence comes from Benthosema pterotum, assembly GCA_039105355.1. Lineage (NCBI taxonomy): Eukaryota > Metazoa > Chordata > Actinopteri > Myctophiformes > Myctophidae > Benthosema > Benthosema pterotum. The sequence goes on along the minus strand of CM076984.1, from coordinate 16,382,494 downwards.
CATGTATTTGTGTGTGTTTGTGTGTGATTCAGTGATATTTTGGAATCATATTGTAATGTTACTGCTCAATTACGTATGCATAGGGAAGTGGGACTTGTTGCTGAGGATGAAGTCTTGTGATGAGCATCATTATTAATAGTGTCACTAGCATTGAATTGCGTCAATGTTATATGTCACTAGAGGTCCTTAAACTAAGTTAATAAGGAAATTGTGGGTAACACTTTATATGAAACTTGTGTTTTTTATTGCATTATAAAGATATTTATTCATTACAATCTGCTTATAGTGAAGCACTAATTTTATAATGCATTATAATACCACATGAATGCAATTCCCTCCGGGTCTCAGGCTTGAAGGTTCCGTCCTGATTCAAATGTCAAAGGTTGAATCAGGCTGGAACAGTGGAACCTTATTTGAACCAACCATTATTAAAAAAACATATGTGTAAAAAATGCTGGGCGATATTCCCTTGACTGGAGGCATGGTGCTGATTGTCCTGGACAATCAGTGGGACAATCGGATTGTTCCTGTGTTTGATTTGACCTAAAGCGTCCTCCATTCTGACGCTTCACCTCTCTAGTTATGTAAAAGAAAGAACAGAAAAGCATTTTGGTTGATGACAAGATTCATAATGTCACGCAAATTGGGTTTAAAATTGCAACTGTTTTGGCCCACACTGTAGTGTAGGCTAAAAACATGGTGTAGTTTGTTTATTTTACGCATTTTACTTTTATTTTTATTTTTTTTTATGTGAGAGAGGAAATTACTTCCACAGCCATTTGCAAACAACAACACTTGGGTAACACCCAGAAACATAACACATGGTGGACATAAAAAAGACAATGAATTCATACTATATATAAACATACATTTCACAGACATCCCCCACAAAGGCAGTGGTTCTGCATCGGGAGAGAGTGTGGAGGCTTATTAGCTTTCTAAAATGAAATATTCCTGTGAGTGTGTCAATTTTGTTGTGAGAAATGATGGTGAAATTGTTGTGAAAAGGTTGGGTGTACCGGTAGCTCAATTCAGGCTGTGGGCAGACTGGCATGGAGCCTATAGCAGAGGCTGTACCGTCTGCATATAAGTTCGGGCTCAGGACATGTTTGTTTTCTAACTCATAGATGGTGCACCAAAACATAACCAAAGTCATGTCAGAAATGGAACTCGCTGCAGACCTTCCTGTGTGTGTGTGTGTGTGTGTGTGTGTGTGTGTGTGTGTGTGTGTGTGTGTGTGTGTGTGTGTGTGTGTGTGTGTGGGTGTGGGTGCGTGCGTGCGTGCGTGCGTGTGTGCGTGTGCGTGTGTGTAATCAAAGGTGTAGATAGAAAATATTGGGTAGTCATTTTGTGCAGGCTGCATCCTTGACTGGTGACTTTATTTAATTACAAAGTTTATTGTAGAACATTGTATCAAATTTGGTTCTTTCATAGTATAATAGCTCAAGGTTCTTTCTTGGATATGGAAAGAAACAATGTGTACTGCATGTCATTCAGTTTCAAAATGGATAAAAGCATTCTTCAGGCGGTGGTGGTAGATTCTAAATGTGGTCATTATAGACTATGTGGGACACATATTGTAAATGATTTACAACATAATGTTTTGGCCAGATATTACTACTGGTGGGCCAGTTTTAGCCCATGGGCCACCTTTTGCCTACCACTGACATAGATGGTGCCATGTGTTACAGTAAAGATAAGGGCATTTGAGGGGAGCCAGAAATGTGCACTTTCGTAGATCTTGGACAGATATCGTGTCAACTCTGAAACCATAAATGTTTACTCTGTATAGCCAGGGTAGGGTGGCCCATTCCATTCCATGGCGTAGATTAATATTTATTTATTTTTTTCAGGGAGAGTGAGAGAGGAGGGGAAACGGTCCAAATGGGGGCATGCAGATAGGGGAGGGAACTTTGGGGAGAAGAGGAAGGAAGAGCTGTAGTATTAAAGCCACAGAGAGAGCTAGTGAGCCAAAGGGCGAGTGTTGACTTGTTTGTGAAAGGAGTTGCAAAACCAACCCTGCGATTGAGCTGTGAGTATTAAATCTGTAGAATCTGTGTGAATCTGTGTTTTCTTTTTGCATCTAGACAGCAATGCATTTTCTTTCACAGAATGATTTATTTTCTTGGAAAAATGTAGAAATATTATTTATTTGTTGTGGCTTCTCAGTGGCTTGGGCACAATGCAGAAAACCATACAGTACTGAATGTTGTTGTCTGCAATGTGTGCAAGCTGGTCTAAATAAGGATTCAGACAATGTATGAATTCTGCCAGGACTTGTGTTTCTGTGTTGAGCTAACCAAGCTGTTTCCATTTGATCATGCTCATGTCTTGCTTTTCCTTGTATGGTCATTTTCCATCTGCTTTATATACTGTATATATTTTGTGGATCAGGGCCATTGTATTTGGTTAAAGTACTTGCCCTCTCCATATTTTTCAGGTAAAGTCAGGAAAGCTCAGTCATTAAGGACGCTGCTGTGTGATCCTTTGTGCAGCTGTGCTACATAGAGCGTGTGTGTGAGGGACGATGCTGAGTTGTGAGGGCACCTCAGGGGTGCGTCGCTGGTTCACCCTAGCTACGGGTCTGGTGGAGTGCCTGTGTTTCGCTGGGGCTTTGTTCGGATGGGCTTCCCTTGTGTTTGTCCTCAAGACAGAGGGCTATTTCAGTTCGCTGTGTGTCAACACAACAGAACTCAATGGCACACAAGTAATAGGTAAGTGTTGTGAGTAGCTGCAGGTGTTACAAGAGTAACACCTGCAGCTACTCATAGCCCAGGTAAACCCCCCCCCCCCCCCCCCCCCCCGGACATTTAACTTTTTTTACTGTTGAATGTCTTGATCTCCAACTTTTCAGTAAACTCACCAGTTCATCCAGTTCATGCTTTCTCAACTAGTGGAAAGACAGGTAGTTAATGACGGTGTTCACACTGTCACCCCCCAGCTTGGTAAAGACAAAATGCACCACTTTACACTTCCACAGACTCACGCAGGCACAAACACACAACACAACACACACACACACACACACACACACACACACACACACACACACACACACACACACACACACACACACACACACACACACACACACACGTCACAAGGGATGAGCATGAGGATCTTTCGTATAGATTATGAATGTTCCAAATTCCTACAGCTATGTTTTATCCACCAACTTCTCTCTCTCTCTCTCTCTCTCTCTCTCACACAGACTGCAGTGGACAGGATGAGCAGTTCTCATCGGTCTTCACCATTGCCTCCTTCATGAACAACTTTTCCACACTGCCTAATGGCTTCCTGTTTGACCGCTTTGGCACCACAGTGGCTCGACTGATTGGAATGTGAGTGGATGAAAAATGGCTGAATGTCCAATTACGTTGTATATAAATTAGGGATGTCCCGAAGCCACTTTTTCATTTCCGATCCCGATACCACAATTTTTGTGTTGGCCGATACCGATACCAAATACCGATACCAAAGAAGAATATACTGTATATAATAACATGCCCAAATATTTAATAAAGTCGACATTTAACTGACTGGATGTCCTATATAGACTTGGATGGAAACCTAGCTGGCACTTCCACTAGAGTTTATAATTCAGCTACTTCCCTTTGTAGGCTTTGTATGAAGTGTTATTTAATTTGCATAACTAGCGGTTGATCACTAATAAGCCCTATATCACGTCCAACATCCTGGCTATAAACGCTGTTGGTGTGACTGGGGGTACATTATTTAAATTATATAATAACCTAAGGTACAACGTACTAACTAAAAATAAGTTTGTTGACACTCGCATTCAGCAAAATCCTGTTTGATATTCATGCCTTTTTGGTGAAGCTGTAGAACATTGCTGGAGCCTGCCTGGTGATCCAAAAGAATGATGAGTTGTTGATGCTGTTTCATAGCCATGACACTGCGAACTGAAATGATTGACAGAGAGAACCAGGCCGTGCAGCAATTAGCAGTTATTAACGCAGTGTAGTTACAGACAATATGGGCTCTGTCTGTCCTCTCTACACTGTGTATACTGTACATTTCTGCACTATAATTGTGTCGATCACATTGTGATTCCTGTGGCTTCCTTCGAGTCCAATTCAACCCTGTGGGGTTGCCATGTTTGTGTGTTCTCAACAGCAGCAGATGTTCTGTCACGCAGGCAGAGATTTGAGTCTTGGGAGGAGGGGAGAAATGGTTTGTAGCTTATGTTCATGCATGCATGTGCTTGTTCATGGGTGCATGTCGGTGGTATGAGTGTAGTCATGACTGTGCATGCAAGCTGGAAAAAAAAAACCCAAACCATTCATACATCACAACTGGACGACGCCGATATATAGTAGTGTGATAAAGAAAGACCAAGGTCAAAGTAGTTCTGCAGAAGGCTACAATGCTTCTGTGGTTTCCTGGGTAACAGGTTGCCAGGCAGAGCGGTCATTGAGCTGGGAAAGCAGCAGCAAAAAAGAGAAACACAATGAACGTGCCTAGGAATGAGACTTTATGAGCCAGAGAACCACAGAGTGGGAATGTTTGTGTGAAGACCCAGTAGCAAAGGGAACTCTAGGAATGAGGGTTACCGAGTTGCTATGGACCTGCTCTTGAGCTTGATGAAGGGTGTGTGTGTGTGTGTGTGCGTGCGTGCATGTGTGCATGCATGTTTTGCTTCTATAGGGTTGGCAGTACTCACTATCGCTTCACAGAGCTAATCTGCGATAACAAACTCCTCTCGTTGCTCCTAAGCTCATCCATGTGTTTCCACTAAGAGAGGGCGGAGGGGAAATTAAAAGCCAAGGAGCACAAATAGCCAGACACAGGGAGGCGAGGAGGAAGGCTGAGATGTGAGACAGGACCCCTAGCTTGGGGAGGGCCGGGCCAGGACAAAATGTAGGATAAATAAATACTTTTCAGACAGGGTTCAACTTGCACTTGAGCAATGCCAAGCAGTTGTTTGAGTCACAGCCACAGATTTTTTTAACATTGTCTTTTTACCTGTTAAATGATGTTAATAGTTCTATTAGTGTTGTTTCTTATCTTCTCGTGTGCTCTCCCACCTCACTGTCCAACGTGCGATTTCAATTAGCTCATAAGTACGGTCACTATCTCTCTCTCTCACACACCAGATTCCTCTATACCCTGGGTACCCTGTTCGTGGCATTCTCAAGTTCAGGTTAGTCCTCCATCTTGGTAGATGCTCCCATTGAACAATCGAAAATGAGTTTTGGTCACATACAATATATTCCCTTTCCTCTCTCTCCTCCCTCAGTTCTTTCCAACCTCCTCTTCCCCGCTCTCTCCTGCATCGCTGTGGGAGGCATCTTGTTCCTGATAACCAACATGCAGGTATGGTACTGAAGTTGCCGCATCACATTTCAAATTTTAGCTTTAATATCTCTACTTGAGACCTCTACCTACACGCTTGCTTTTTTGAAAAGCAGCAACTCCAAGTATTTTTGATATGCTCATCTCAATTGTATCTCTGCTATTGCTATAGGCTGTCCCTAAAAGTGGCAATTGAAAAGGAATGCAAATCAACAAAAAAAAAAGACATTATACAATGAACCAACATTGATCAAACTTAAGAAAACACTTTACACTTCACTACCTGCTGATATTTTCAAATCAAATCATAGTTCTATAATTTGCAGATCTGCCATTTTTGGCACAACTGAGTTAAATCTAACTTTAGCACACTGGCCCTCCTTACTAATGTGAAAGACGGTACAGTGCAATAACACCATGAATGAAGGCCCTGAGCTATGAGGGAGAAGAGTCCCATGACTGTTTTGAGAACCTGCTCCCTCAACTTTCTCAGTGAGAGGCGGAGTTCATTGCCCATTCACTACTAGCCTATTGATCTAAAGGCAGCTTCAGGCTAAGCTTACTGTAAATATGATCCTGTGATATGATCAAAATGTATTCTGTGCACTCCTTTCTATGAATGATGGGCCAACGGTATGAGATAGGAATGGAAGCACAGTGGACATGCCAAGGAATGGGCCTTTATGAGCCAGAAGACATTTTTGTGTGAAGATGGGAGTAGCAAAGGGAGCTGTAGGAATAATAAGGGTTACCGAGACGTGCTTGCTATGGATCAGGTCTTGAGGTTGTTGAAAGAATGCGAGACAGCCAGGCATATCCAATACATACAAACATGACAG